>BGPR01001848.1:6921-31560 GCA_013235015.1 Araneus ventricosus | reverse complement strand
ATGATGGCCACCAGAGTAATGGTAATAAAATGATGGCCACCAGAGTAATGGTAATAAAAACAATGTCGTAAAATCCTTTAAGACATTACTTTTATCCCTTTCATCTAGAAACGTATTATAGTTTTCTATCCATGCACAATCCATCAAAGTAGCCTTAACCTACCATTAGAGTATTTAAAAAAAGATTTATGTCAGTCTTTGATTAAACACTAGTATCTAATATCATAAAATGATTGCCAAAAAATTAACGCGATGAAATGCATCCATGTATTAAGTAGTAGTTCTAGTTTTCTTGGAATTCATAGCATTTTTTAATTCATAAATTTTCACTTTACACCAAATTTGGACTCGTATTTCAGATAAACTAAAACCCTTATCTTCAAAGATAGAACAAGAGTTTACAGTCTTTATAAAAATATCCCAGCCTAGCTTTATCTTTTGTATCGTTAAGAAATGTAATAGTGTCATTCTAAACTGTTCCATGTTCGAAATAAAATTCATTCAACTCTAATATTTCGATTTATTTTGGATATCATTTTAAACAGCAGTCCTTCCTGGACAATAAAGACTAGGCACGACAAAAAGGCAATTAGTTTCATACATTTGCGTACATATATTTGTCTATTTTTCAATCCATGACTAAGGTACGGGAAACGGCAGTTTTAGCTTCTGGATTACAAAAAACAATTGCATGGACGGTGCATAAAATTTAGGGTTTGTACAAATTGATACATATAGTAAAAGACAAATTATTTAAGTATAACATTTCCCCTTTTCTGCAGCTTCATGGGATATTAATCAATTTCTCCTTGAACGAAAACAATCCCCCTTTTTGATAACGATTCTCATTTTCGAAAATTTTACTCCAGAATGAATTCACTGTGTTCTCGCCGATATCTGTCCACGGAAACCCTAATTGCAACGAAGCTTGAACTGCATAACCTCTTATCAAGTTCAAAAATTGTAAAAACCCCACACCATTTTCTTTCCAACTTGAGCTTAAATAGGGAAGTGCCGGAAAGCGAAAGGCCAAGCTCTATTCAAAAGCTTCAGTTTTCGAGATTTCATGGTTTTGTACTAAATATAAAATTCTATCACTTTGAGAGCATTTCCTCAGAATCTGGTGTCTAGCCGACTGAAGACAGACAGTTTACAGTAATTAAGATCAGGCATGCAAGAAAGGATATATCGATAATGCAGAACATTTCTTTAATTTCGAATACGAATTCCACAGATTTTATAGTTTTGGATTTTATAGGGTTAAGCAGTTAAAAACCAGATAAATAGATTTTTTAAAACTTTTCCTAATTAGCAATGTAAACCAAAAATAGTTGCCAGGAAACAACCAAAATAAACCTCAATGGGTTGCTTTAACAGATCCGCCGAGTTTGCTTTTCTTTATTAGTCAATTATATTCTGTGTGAAGATTGCTTGTATACGCGATTTCACGAAAGTGCTCTACTCAATAATTCAAACTGATAAACTTCCGATTCCATCAAAATATTCGACACTTTATACATTCTTTAAAGTATTTAGTGATTAATAATAAATATTACGTTTCTTAAAAATATCAAGTGATGCTCTGATAAAATGCTGCATTTACATTTTTTGATCAGTCTCGCAAAAATTTTACTTTAAAAATTGTAATGAGGTCCTGTGCAAAATCATTTCAATAAGAATCAAGAAGCCAAAATGGTTAGTAAAACTTTCAGAACTCTAATTCTCTTTATTATATTCACGAACACTGAAAAAAGATGCTAGGAAATCAATTAGTACGGTTGTCATCTATAAGTTGGAACACACGCGATTTCGGCGCCAATTTGGTGGATTATGCACATCTATGCTTCATTAACAGCCGTCTTGCTTTAGCGACTTGGCGCCGTTTTATTAAGTGTGTGTGCCAACTTCTAGGTTTCAACAATTAGTACCTTACTAGGAACTCGTATCATTAGATCATTTTACAACTACTTGATATTCCAAAAACGATTCCACTTCTCTTTTTAATGTATTTTTCTTACTGTATAAAGATAAATAAAAATCTTCAAAGTTATTTAAATAAACTTTACCCGAATACACTTTCCAAAATGTTCTGAATAATCTAGTACTTAAAGAGCATTCCATCTCTTCACAGTGTGGAATATATTTTCCACTTTCAGCCTCCAAAAAAATACTAGTCTTGCAGGACTATTTTTTTCCTTTTTGCTTTCCATAATTTCTGCTGAGTTTTCCCGCATATTAAAGTGCGCAATAACATATTGCGCCTCCCATTCCCATGGAAGATCCGATTTTGATACAACACCAAATATCAAGCATCTAATAAAACTTGTGTACTTATTAAATGTATTAATACATAAACAAATCATTACTCTGTTTAAATCTAGGTATAAGTATCAACGTGGTTGGGGAATTCATTCCCGCACTTAGCGGGTTTTTTTCATAACTGGGGGTTGTCATCCGACTCGTTCACTGCAGTCGAAATGGCGACACGTTCTAAACATATGCAACAAATTTCGTTTCTTTTCTAACCAACTAAAATAAGGAACCGTACAGAAGACGCAGGATGTAATTCTTTGAACTGCAAACAATCGGAGGGGAGCCTTCCAGATGGTTTCGAACTGCCCTGATGCGACATAGTTCGGGCTTAAATAAATTACTTTGGACGAAAAGAACAGCGTTTAACGAATGAAATAATTTACTAATAAACTGTCAGGCTCAAAAATTAGGAAGGACTACGATGAAGTTTTCAAACTAATTAATAAATTTCAACTTAGTTAATTTTAAATCATTTTTGAAAATAAGTCGAAACAGTTGAGCTATAGGCTTATTGACAAATATTGAACTTTCCTTGACCGGGTGGATAGTCATTTCTTTATCCCACGGATAAGATTTTATCTGATAATTGAAAACTGCTTTTCTCCCATTTCTTAATCCATTTCCATCTCTCCAAATACTTTAAACTATTATAAAGCTTCTTAAATTCATTACGACAGTTTGAGGACAGACTAATTATCTCCTGAAGTGACAAAACCGCTCTGATTGGCCAAAGTTTCTAAAATTATGTGGTCTTACTTCATGTCGTCCGATGCGACTGATTGAAGACAACTAAAACTTTCCTGCGCTACCACTAATGAATGAGCACAGCCTTGGCACCATGGAAACAGCCCTTCCATCGCATCGGCAGCTTGAATCCAACCGAATTCCAAACCAACATTCTTGCAAGAAAACCAAAGCTGAAAAGAAGAAACTATATTAATTGTTTTGAAGATCAAATTAGGAGATTGTTCTATAAACAATGAATAATAAAAAGTACTTTCTTCATCGAAATAAAGACATCAACATTTTAAAGTAAGAGGCCGAGATTTTTCGGCATCATCTATTTAGGACGATCTATTCCCAATTTTGGTTTAGTTATATTATAGAAGCAACACGATGGCCATTTTGGCACCGACTTTGTCATTTTGAATCGCGTTCAGATGACGAGGAGACACCCGAGCTGGCACCTTCCTCTCCAAACTTCCGCACCAGGGCGTTTGACCCCCTACGTATGACTTGCATGCGGATCTTCAGTGGAATCTGGTTTCGAACCTGGAATCCTCCGGCACCGAAGCCGAGACTTCACAACTAGGCCACTGCGGCCCAATCTATTCTTGGGATAGTTGAGTGGCATTTTCTATTAAATCCGCTGCCTAAGTGGATATTAATTTAGATATTAGTGCACTATGAATCGGATAAAAAATTCAGTAAATAAAAAATTTCATATTTTCATTCTTTTGTAAAACGCTTTTGTGAAAATTTTAAATGCTTTAACCCCCTTCGCCCAATTTTATTTTGATGGCATTTTATTTAGGTCATTTATTCATTCAATCTTTATCGGAAAGTTATGGCCCTCGAGATACTAAAGCGTGCCTAAGTGACGTCTTTTAAATTAAGTGCTACTTTGACAGATTTAAATATCAATAAAGCTGAATCGATGCACTAGTCAGACACGTTATTCTACACGAAGGGGTTCCCCATTAGCACACATTGCTCTACAATTATTATGATATCTTGACTAAGTTGTGCGGCGTTCAGAATATCGTAGCAACATCGTGGAGGTATCTGAAAATAACTTGTGCCAATAGGCTCATTTTCTATCATTTTTATGAAAGTGGATTTCTTCAGTTGGAGCTTAATCACTTGACAGTAATTTCTAATCGCCTAATTTGGCAACACATTCGGTTATAGGTAAATTATTTTAAGCCATGTAAGCAACTAGAGGACAACTGGTGTATTTGGGTCCTGGCTGCATACTTTTCTTTTGAATTTCCTCCAATAACTAAAGAACTTTAAATGTTAAAAATTTTATAATTGGATGTTTTATTTTTTTTTAAATTGGATGAACAAGTTTTTATCGCACGTACTTTTTGTGCTCAAAGAAAATAATGCGAGGTAAATTTCAGAGTAAAACTTGAAGATAAAGCACTTTCGAACCTTTCATGGATTTTAACGAAAATAGGAAGTCGCTAGAACAGTTAAGTGAGTTGTACTTTCAACAAAACTCGTTTCGAGCGTGGACAACAAACATACTGCCGCTACTACAATTCGGGCATTGACAAATTTTGGAGGCTCTTTGAAGAAATTTCGAAAGCTTTTCGCCGTAAATATCATTAATTTGAAATAAGTCTGCTAAATTATTATCAACATGAATTGTGAAATTTACGCAAGATACTGCATCATAGTTCTTTATTATTTTATATGGTAAAAAAATTTCATTGTAATTTAAGAGATTAGCAACATTTGTTTTAACAAAAATTTAAAATTTTTATTTTTCACTTGCAGCAGAAGCATTAAAATTCCACGCAATCTCTCTTGAAGGAAAAATTTACAATTATCGTATTCTGCAGTTAAAATAGATTCGGTATACCAGTTTCACATCTTGCTTCGTCTTCATTTAAAGTTTAGGACGTTTTACGGATTTTTCAATCAAATATCCATTAATTTAATATTAAATAAAATTCAAATACCCATTGAATATTTTCAAACAAATATGAATATATTTACTGCGATTCATACAAATCTTGAGTCGCCTGTTCTTCGACGATCTCCTGAAAATTTAATTTCTCTGAACTTCGACAGTTTAAAAATTTCTTAAAATGTTAGTATCATAAGTAGTTGCACAAATACAACTGTAGTAGTCTGACTACTTTGTCTCACTATTTTAGAATCATCTTGTATTTTGCTCCGAGTTTCTACGCAAAAATTCCTTAATACTTCCACTGGACTATGCTTATACACAAACACAACGTCTAGCATGCAGACTCCACCCTAGTCGAAGCCATGTGGATGACAAGAAAGACCGCTGAGAAGCACAGCACCCAATATAAGGACACCCAAGTGCCCCACAAGTTACTAAAAGGACAAACAGTCCAAGGTACAACAAGTATAACGATCAAGTATCAATCAAACAGCGAATATAACAATGTAAATTAAAATTCTCTTAAAATAAAAAAATTAACAAAGTAGCTAATCCGAGAGAAATTATCAAATAAAATAACAAATTACAATTCCCATTAAAAATTATTTGGGAACCGAAGAAAATATGGGCTATGCTTAAGGATGACTGCTCGAAACAATTTCGGAAATATTCGTAGCAAATAGGTTTAAATAAGTCAATAACATATTTCAGGCATACTTCAGTTAACTGGAAAGTCCGAATTTAGATTACCTTTTACCTCAGTAAAAGACGATATGATAAAGTATCAAATTTAGTCATGACCTATTAAGATTTCTAGAGCTGGAACTCCCGTAAAGAAAGTGTTTAGAGAAGATCGTTTAAATACACCACTTTCAAAATCTTACTAAATAGAAGTTCATTTACATACTTGTAATTTTACTTGCCTGTAAACAAAATATAAATAACAATGAAATACTTTTGGTTTCTTAGAAAGAATTTCCAGTTCAAAATTTTACAAAATAACAGTGAATATAAAGTTCTGTAAGAATTTTATTGTAAACGGATATTTTAATGCATCTAAATTACAATACTTTTCGAAAGATGAAAATGAAATCTTCAATAAACCCTCTCCAGTTTTGGGTAAACATATAGACGCAAAATAGCTTACCCCAATATTATCCGAGGCCGGAAAACTGACATGTTCAATAACTGTCTCGATAAAATATCCAAGACCAAAAGAGGACACAATTTTACCCAGTCTTCATACAAGAGTCAACGAATCGTGAAGATGGCTGAATTAACCACGCTCAAGCTGATTGACTTCGTACGAGAAAGTTCTAAATGAAACAGTCGAATTCGAGCAAAGAACTACGCAATGAAAATCGATTAATGGCATTGTTTCATCAGAAAGTAAGACTTGACTTTCCTATCGTTCTCTTCTTCCAAAGAATTGTACAGGGTAGACGGACAAGAGGCACGGGGAATAAAAACACATCCTAAAAATGTTGAATATACAGGTTCGAACGCAGAAGTAGCACGGGAGTTCTTGAATAATTCCGAAAGATATGATAAATAACTTAAAAGAAATTGTTTTATATAATCCAATGGTAAACTAAATAATAATAATAATCCATGCAATCTTGAGGAGAATAAAGAAAACGATGAAAAACATGATGTGTCATTTATTCCCATATAGACGTGTTTTCTGCTTTGTTTACTTACATTAAATCCTTGACTTTATTTGCATGGCTTTTGGACTTCCGCTTTGAAGATACGATTGACTTAACATTACACCTGAATGGACCTTATGCATCCTTTGGGTTCGAGAGTATCAAAAAACAGCTGTGGAGGAATAAACAAAACGATCGGCCTATAAGCGACTCAGAAATAAAGCAGTTCTGAGTCAAATGTTCAAGACTGACCAATGGCTGCCTCCGGCAGGTCACGTGTCGGAGGATGTGACGTCACATGCATAAGGTCCATTACGTAGTCACCGCATTTTAATGTAAATAAACAAAACAGAAATCTCGTCCATACGCAATGATAATTTTAGAGATTGTAAATGGTTTTTACCTTCTGCAAAGTATAGTGGAGGCGATTGAGTGGCAAAAGTGGAGAATCACATCAGAGGGAGGGCGTTTGACCACTACGTATGATTTAGTGTGAAGCAGCCCCCCTACACCGCAGATTTTCAGTAGAGTCGGGTTTTGAATCTGGAGCCCTCCGGCCCTGAAGCCAAAACTTTACCACTAGGTTGCCTGAAAAACTGAGATGTGTGGCGTTAATTTTTAGTTTAGTTTAGTTATATTAACGTCCCGTTTTGAAGCAACACGAGGGCTATTTTGGGACGGACCTCGCAATTTTGAGCCACGATCAGATGACGAGAACGACAACTGAGCTGGCACCCCCTCTCCAAGCTTCCGCACCACACCAGCGGGAGCACGTTTGACCACTACGTATGATTTAGCGTGCAACATGCTCCATACTTCAGTGGAATCGGGTTTCGAACCTGGAACACTCCAGTCCCCAAAGCCGAGACCTTACCACTAGGCCACCGTGGCCCTGGAGTTAATTTTTAAGAGAAGATTCATTGATTTTAAATTTCACAAATTAAACAATGTCGGTCATTACAATCCGCATTCGTTTCAAACTCATTAATCGTTTAAACTACGAAAGAAGTTTAATTGGCTACTAGCCTAACTCGGAAGGTAATGTCTCCAGCTCCTCTTTTTTTAGTTTCCTGTTAAACCCCCTTTCGCAGATAGCGTAATTTTTCGCTCTTTCAACAGAATAATGTAAGTTGCGTATTTTTTCTGCTGTTGTTTAAAATAAAAGTATTATGGAGGTATCTGTTTTAGCAAATTGATAAAAAAAATCGGGAGGGAATAAGTAAAGTTTTCGCTACCAAGAAACCATATTTCTATAATTTTGTTAAGAAGAATTTGAAACGACAAAATTGATTTTGAAATAAAGATCTTTGACGCTGAATTTGTAGCGAAAAAGTAATGTTTAAGGTAAAAAAACTATACAACAAGACGTATAAAGGGTCTTTCGTTGCAGCTGATCATTTGACGCAATTTTATCTAACTTGACTTGTTTCATGTTTAATAAAGATTAAAGTTTGTAGTCTCTTTTTCATTCACTTCCTGACGTGCTAAAGTTTTGAAATTTTGGCACACTTTTGTATTGTCAGTGATAACACACTACATTAATATTTGGGGGATTCAGAGTTAGAGTGGACCAAGTCCATGGAATACATTTCTGGGAAACTAAATCTCAAAATGAATTAATCTATTTAAATCAATAATGGATTCCTAATTATTCTTCCTAACCGGTGGATACAACTATGGACTTGAACTTGAATCAATTTTGCACAGAAAACATAACCCATATATATTACCACAGTAGTGTTAATGCAAAATGGGCCAAACATGGACTTGGTCCGCTTTCACTCTGAACCCTCCAAATATATATAAAGTACCTTAAAGGTTTTGCTTGACTTAGATTTTCGTTTGAGTGCGAGTACCTATGAACTTTGCCTCAATCTAAGTGTCAATCGGAACCTTGTGAAACCCTCGGAAATTCAGCTAAACAGAATTTTCAGTCTGGCTACAGAAGCCGCTTAGAATAAGGTTTAGAAGTTAGTTGGGAAAGGCTTGATTAATTCTGAGGTTGCTGCAAAAGACTTCAAACAAAAGAATTCTGCTCAGACAGTCTGAAATTACGGCAGTTTAAGAGGAACGGAGGATCATTTGAAAGCGGATTGTGGGTATAAATTTTTTCCTTCATTGTGAGCTGAAAATGTTTGACAGCTGATTATTGGTTTAGGATAACACATGATTCGATTAAAGAATTTCCTAGCCAGCTTCTTTATGTAATCTCCAATTGAATTTTCAGATCATTACATATGACATTATTTCTCACTTACCATGTCGCATTCGTCATGATACGGAAAACTTTGTTCAGTAGAATTTGAAATTTCTATATGTGAGTTTTTGCTGCAAGCTCCCGGATTTGGGTTGCGTATGCCAAAATACGACGATAGTTTTGAATGGTTTGATAGAATTTACTGGCGCAAAAATCATGATTGATTCTGCTACGCCAAACATATGGTGTGAAATAAAGTCTTAGTTTAGGGGTTCGGTTAAAAGAAGTCTGTCATACGTTATGACGTGCCAATTCAAAATGTCTGCAAAAAACTTGCAACAGGGAAAATATGGCCTCAAAACATGGTAAATAAAATCATATGAAATAGTAAAAACCAGTCATTTTTTAAAAGTAAAAAGTTGTGGATGAGGATCTTTTGAAGGATGTATTTTAGAGAGATACAGGAAGAGTGGAAGCAAACAGTGCGTCGATGATTAAATTGTGGACATTCAATAAGAATGAAAATAGGACTGCTTGCTTAGCAGAACTTTGTTTCTTCATGAGAGCGAAGAGTGTCTTGTCTGCAAATGAGGGGAATAATAAAATGGACTTTTTTAAAAATTTATCAGCACTGTAAATGACATGCTTAGGGAAGGTGAGTTCAAGCATAAGTCCCAGGTATTTTACTTCTTTTTTCCCTCGAAAGATCGTCGTCGAAGAAGGTTAGCTCCTTGATTGGCTTGAAGGCTAAATAAAAGACAATTTTAATCACATCCATGATATATTTTAATTTTTAATAAATGTTTTGGAATTTTCTTTCTTGTGATACTCACTGTGACTGAATTTCCCTGTCGTATTGTTTTCCTGATTGCGAGCTTTTAAGGATTTCGTTTTGATCTTCAGATTTTTTATTTAAAAAAATAATTATCTAATTTTTAGTGCACTGCCATGAACCCGACTTCAACTCTTAACCGTTTGAGGCACGGAATTTTAGAAAATAAAAAGACCCATTTTGAATAGAATTTTTATTTCTTTTTAAATTGAACAATGTGGGTTATTTTTATTAATAAAGGAATAACGTAATATAAAAAGATTTAAAAAAATAATTCAATTAAGTTTTTTGTTATAGGGTGGGAGTCAAATAGCCCCACCGTGACACATGAGCTTATGAAACCAAATGGGTTCAGGTGGTTCAAAAAATATCCCACCATGCATATTTAAGCATCAAAAAGGTGGGACACTTTTAATAGCGTCGTGCTTCAAAGAGTTAATGCGCTTCATGGCGAAAATAATCTCATTGCGGAGGAACATCATTGAGAACGTATACACTTGGACTGACACATAATTCCGGCATCTTATAACTTTTCTTTTAAACTTTATCTGTTTTATTTCGATGTATTTTTATCATATTGTTTCGTTTTCCAAGTTGTTCTTATGTTTATTCTTGTCCAATGCATGTTTCATTATTGTTTGTTTTTGTCATTGTTATATGTATTTTCTTTTAAAAATTCACCTTCATCCATCCAAACCGGAAAGGAGCTAAATGGCTCTAAACACGGGAATGCAGGTGGTGTAATGTAAAAAAATACCTTAATGTGAGAAAAGCTTTTTTTATTTTATAAAGTATTAATTAAATTTAATTGTTTAATTAATTGTTTTAAATATATTGGAATCTTGTGATTATTTTTTCTGAAATTTAACACTAAGTGGCGACATTCATATAGAAACAAAATTTAATTAAAGTCATCATGGACGAAAAAAGAAATTTCAGAAGACAAACGCATAGGGAAGAAGACAAAATGAACAAAAAAAAAAAGAAATTTGAGAAGTCTAACGCATAGCAAGGAAGCAAAAAATCGATTACAAAATTTCATCTTTTCAAACCAGAAACATATAAAGTCAAATAAAGGCGTATAAAAATAACTCGTAGCTATTTTTCGTAGCTATTCATCTATGAAAAAAATTAAGAAGCTTTAAATTGTTCTGTTTGAAAAAAGATAAAGTGATTTAACTGCAGACTTCAAAATCAAAAGATCATACATAAATTATCAGCTTGCCATATTATCTCATTACAGAAAAATTGAAACTAATTAGTTGACAAAGGTTATGTGCTACCATTAATCATTGTTAACAGCCGAGGAACGGTGCAGATTTTGAATGAATGATGTTACACTTTTCAAAGTTCAACTCTGCGCTCGGTAGCTTCACTTAATTAATTAAGAAGTTGCAAGTTAAGGAGATTAATTTAGAGAATGTAATTAAACTACGTAAATTGAAATTAGAAGGAAGACTTGCTTTACAAATTTCATTTCCTCTCAAAGAATTCCATTTCTACATCGTCAGAATTGCGAACAAAGCAAAACGTGAATCGGGAAGGTCACTTGTTCACTGAACATATTCAAAAGGGAAGGATCATTCACAGACATTTAACGATTCAAGATGAAATTTTAAATGATGTTGAATCGTTGAACGTCGGTGAATGACCAATGATTCAACATCAAATTTTAAATGTATCAAGACTTTGTACCTTTCATGGATGTTATTAGGTGTTTTTTTCCCTCCTTTTTTACTTTCCCCTACGCAGTATACAAAGAGAAATTATTGTAATCATCAAAGAATTCTACTTCGAGATTTTGATGAATCTCCATGTTTTACACATTCCCAGAGTGTTTTCGCCCAAACTCACGGAGAGTAGTGGAGTGGAATTCGTACTGTGATGCCCGTTTAATCAGAAAGTTCAAGCAGAGCCCTTGTTCATGATCACAACATTTATTGTACTATCACACACACAGAACTACTATATACACATTTCAAGACAAGAGAGAGACAAGAGTAATGCGTAGTAAAGTGTGCATTGGCGCGCTCACATATTCTTGCAACCATTTATCGCCAAAATCCAATTTACAGTTCAAAGGCGCCAACACCGAGTCCGGAAAAGTTATATTTATCTATGCGTCGGTGAGCGCGATAATTGGTATGTGGTTTTTACAAAAAAAATGTAGAGCTCTTTCAAATTTTGATCGAAATCTGTGACCTCCTGTTGGTGTGGTGTGGAAGTTTGGAGAGGGGGTGCAAGATCAGGTGTTGCCCTCGTCATTTGACCGCGGTTCAAAATTACGAGGTCCGTGCCAAAAATAGTTCTCGTGTTGCTTCAAAACGGGACGTTAATCTAACTAAAACTAAAAGCTCCGTGTGAATGTTAACATAATAACTCAATAAGGCAAATTCTAGATGGATGAAATGGTTTATAGTTTTTTAATCAGAATTGTAGATCTGTGTCAGCCTTTGTTTGTCAAATCTGTAACAACAAAAGTTATAAATACAATTACAGTATGTAGACGATAATTCAAAAGTGAAAAATTGAGGACATAAATACCATGTTCGTATCTTTTCTCAGCTTAAAATTACTAAATCCTAAATCATTAACATATCCAAATTTCGTTCATATAAAAACTACTTTATCTGCTTTTCTTACCGATACCTTTCTCCGATATTTTCATTTATCTGACATTGGCAATCCCGGTATCTCTTTCAATACTGAACCACCCTAAATGTCCGTTCAAGCAAAGTATGGTGGGTGTCCAAAATACCCAAATATCACTGGGAAATTTTCACTGCTTTTCTTAAGTATGATTGAATACCCTAGGCGTGCATTTTATTAACTAAAGTGGTTCATCCTGAGGGGTTTGGGAGAAAGAGAGATTTTCTTAGAACTCTCATTTATGCCGAACCCATTTCCTTGTAACAAATCCTTCAATAGCCATCAGCGAAGCAAAGTCATCAACTGTATATCAACCCATTAAGAATACAAGTTTTCATTGCAGTTTTGCAGGAGGAGAGGTAGGAAATTTCCCTTATCGTTGAAAGAGGAACTCGGAAGTTCCGGTATTCTGAGGTCACTAAGTTCCAAGTAGTTCTTAGGAATCAGAGGGTTATTGTCGAATAACTGAGACTCTATTGCTTAACCGAGTATACCTTTTCTACATTCCTCCTCCACATCCGTTAGCGATAGATTAATCGTGAATCAAGATCAAGTCGGTTGGGGAACCTGCGATTCTTTCGAATCAAAAGTGGCATCACACGTAAGTAGTCTGAAGAACATAGTAGGGGTGTAAATAAATCAGTCATGAAAAGATAAATAATTATTGGCTGCGTATCGTCTGTTATCAGAAATAATTTTTGTTACAAACAATCTCTTCATAGAAATATTAAAAAATAAAAATTGAAAAGACATACGTTAAAAAGGCACTTAGCAATGTAACTGATAGATTTTAGTTTTGCATTGCAAAGATAAGCAGTATATTATGAAAAATTTCGAAATATAATGTTCATAAATAAGTTATCAATTTACAACATATCCCAATTAACTGAAAGAAAGTTATCATTAAGTTGAATATCTTTATTCGCTTCTATGAATTATTGTTGCCAACAAAGGAGCAAAGCTAATTTTGAACGAGTGTCCCACATTGCTGCTCTGAAAACTCACTGCACGGAAGCTCCTCTTAATTAACTAGAATGCCGCCAGCTAAGGAGATTAATTTAGAGGGGGTAATTAAATTACTGAAATTGAAATCAGAAGGAAGTCTTGCTTCACAAATTTCATTTCTCACAAAGAGTTCGTTGCTAGATCGTCAGAATTGCGCACAAAGCAGAACGTGGATCTAGAAGGTCACTCGTTACCAGAAAACACTTTGATAAGAAGGATCAAGCTCATGCAAATATGTTATGGTCAATACGATTAATCGATTATTATTAATACTAACCGTGGTTAATATTAATAATAACCATCTGTTGTTCATACTAACCGGAGGTTTTACTTTAACCTTAACATACAGGGTGATTTTTTTTAAACTGACACTACTCAGAGCCATCTGTAGCTCGATCTATCAGATGAAATATCACCAAATTTGGTAGGGGGACTAATGACGACGACATGGGAAATAATATTCCTTGAAAAAATTAGTTCCTAAAGTTGCCGATAGGGGAGCATTTGGCGCTGTTGTAGTCGACACAACTGAGGATTAGGCATATGAAACCAAAGAAGAATTTTTGTTGCAACGCCTTCAGACCTTGTGTCCGGTACACCGGACATCAACTTTGAACTGCTCCTATTAATTCAATAATTGACGAAGCTACATGCTGTTTTGTTTATTTCATCCTCGATTTTCTTATCAATATAATCGTTGCAAGAATTCTTCGTTCCGGGCATGGAATCATTTCATTTTTTTAGTTTTTCCAAAAAAAACTCGAGAAAATCATCGTTCTTCCCAAAATGGAGCTCGGTGGTGAATTTTGTTTTTCAAGTAATTTCTTGTTTTTAATCCTTTTTTACTATTTAAAAGGCTACTACAATATTTTATTAGCCTTTGGCAACCATTTTAAAGTGAAATTTGTGTTATTTTTTTATCTTTTTTCAGTTGAAATATCCGGTATTGTCCGGATGCCGGACATGGGGTAACCTTTTGAATTTTTCATCTATATCCTATTGACACAAGTTATTCTACGATATCTCCACGATGTTGCTACGATATTCCGAATGCCGCACATCGTAAAGATATCGTATGAATATTGTAGGCCAACTGGTGCTAATAGGATAGGCTTGAAATTTCTTGTTCAGATAAAGTGTGAACACAGGTTTAACAGAAAACAAATTCACAGTAGCACAACAACATGGTAGCATGAATAACAACATGCGTAACGTATATCGCCCGGGACAGTAAGTTCTTTGGACGATCCCAAGGTGTTTTTTTTATGCTACTTCCACACTGCGTACGACTTGTGATGCTGTTATTCATTCAACTGTGGTGTTGTGTTGTTGTGAATTTGTATGCTATGAAATATGTGTCGTGCGACTTATTTGGCGTATCCTTTTTCTTTTACCTCACTGACAAATCTTCCCTTACAGCTGTTGACCTTTGCGTTTGCGCCCACATGTTATATTATAAAAATGACTTGTTTATGTATGCCTGACCTATCCTTAAAGTTTGTAAATGACCTTTTGGGATTATAACTAATTTCAATTATGAACTTATCTGTTCATGAAACATCGCAACCAAAATTTAAAAAAAAATGAATGAAGATGATGCATCGGCAATGAAACTCTGAAACTTTAGTTGTTAAGTGATAAAGGAAAGCATTTCATAAGAAATTTCGGCAAACAAAGAGCAAGCCACCCATTATCACATTTCACAGTATTATCCAATCTTCTGTAAATATGAAAGGAAGTTGATTAGTTGAAAAATAAACTAACAAATTCAAATTTTATGTTGACGAAGAGTCTGTACTACTGTGGATTATTGCTACCAGCGGAGAAACAACGATCATTTTGAACGAATGATCACACATTTCGGCACTTAAAACTCGCGGCACGGAAACTTCACTTAATTAGTTAGAGGCCGCTGACAAGAATTTCAATTTAGAGAAGTTGATTAAGTCACGGAAATTGAAATCTGAAGAAAGTTTTGCATCGCAAATTTAAGTCCTCACAAAGACAGACAACTACAGCGTTAGAATTACCTAAAAAGAAAAATATGAATATATAAAGTCATGTGTTGCCAGAACACATTATCTTTGATTGGAGGGATCGTCCCAGCTAAAAAAAATCTGCAAAAAATCTGCAGAAAATCTGAAGGTATTTGGAACATGTTTTCTTCAGATTTTCTGCAGAAAAAAAATATGTTCCAAATACCTGCAGATTTTTCTACAGTCAAGGTTTAAATTATTAATTTAATTTGTGAATCAACTTACTTATACGATATAGAATGTGACGAAACTTCAAGCTCATCCTGTCTGGGATTCGAGCCCGCGATCCTATAAGCAGGCACGCTAAAGGGAGGAGCGCTAACCAGAAGGCCACGTCAGCATACGCGAGATGGGGATAAATTAATCTATTTGAGTTATAGCGTCACCATGGCTCTCGTGGCGCCATCTAGTAGTGTAAAAACCTACCAAGGTCAGAAAACTTGTTTCAAAAGTCGTAGAGGTGTGTAATAGATGAGATTAGTAATATTTTTGTTCAATAATTTAGATTCTCAGTTTTAATAAATTCGTTTTCACCTTCTATCTTTCTGGTAAGCCTTCTCTCCATCCAAAGGGCGAAGCTCCACTTTTCCTTTCTTTTTCGAGGAAAATAGCTAGTCAGAAAGACAGTTGGAAAATTAATTGGAAATTAATTAAATTATGGGGTAAAAGTTTAAAATGGTAAAACCTCAAATATTTATTTTAAAGATTAATTTAGAATTCATTTTTTCAATGGCATATTTAAAAAATTTAGTCCTAAGACAATTTTCCATTGGGAAATTTTTGAAACTCCTGTCTGCTGTAGAATTAAACAATAACGATAATTACATTCTAATTTTGTTTTATATCCATTGGAAAATAAAGCTGCAATATTAGAGAATATGGTGCAAAATATGTATTTAGAGAAATGCAGATATTATGTAATTGCAGTTAAATCTTCAAAAAATCAACAGATATTGGTCGAGTTTAATGATTTTGTGAAAATATGCTAAATATGTTGTAAAGAAAAGATTATTTATTTACCTTTTAAATAGATGTTAAATATGATTATAAGAAGTGCAAATTTATGGACTTTTAAATTAATACAAAACTATAAACTTTTAAATTTTTACTAATTATACCTTCTTACTCTCAGTATTCAGATAACTCAAAAAAATTTTAAAAAAACAATACTTCTTTTACTCATCACACTTACCTTCAGATTCACAGCATCTTAGATTTGAAATCATTTTTACATGTGCAAGGCAAGTTTAATAGCATTTGATCAAACAAATAATTAAATAATTAATTCCCTTCTAGTCACAATTTAGCATAACTTCAATTTAATTTCAATTCTTAATTAATCATTAAAATAATCACCAAATTCAACACCAAAACAATTCATAAAGATCTTTAGTTGCGTTGTGTCTTATACTTATAAAAATTTTAGATGTTATATTTTTCATCTTTAACCCAGGTTACACCAAATAGTTACCTCCATCAGTGTCATAGTGGTGGCAAATAAATCAGAGACCAAATTACCTTAAACTATTGACATTTATTAACATCAAAATTAACCCTACCATTTTACAACATGATACTCATCTCTTATTTTGCCTTATAATCAATGTTATTACATAAAATAAATTCAAAACACAAACACCAAAACAAATACTAATAAAACACAATAAAAGGAAACTGATTCAATGTATCAGATATTATAGATATTATTCTTGCTTAGGGTCGACCCAGTTTAAACAAAAGGATTCTATTCTTAAAATTCATTTGTGTTTAAAATTCAATCAATTTATGCTGCATCTTTTACATTCAATATATATAACTTTATCTCATAAGCAACTGTTCATTACAAAAGAAATTTCAAATAATAGTGGTCACCAACATTCCAATTTTTTTTAAACTTTAAACATTTTATTAATAGATTTTAGGCCTATCATTAATCTTCCTTCAAATCAAACTTCCTAGAACATACAATAACATACAACGAATAACAAATAGCAATCAACTAAAAATACTCAAAATGTAATTTAAATACAACAGCACATATATGTTTTCTCATTTATTAATTTTCTTAATTTAGGTAACGATTTATAAGAAAGTTTTACACACATAATTCTCTAACAAATGAATCTTCTATTAAATACATGTCACACATATTTCAATTACTCAAGATTTTACAAGCTAATATATCTCAATAACATAGTGGCTGCCCTTACACCTACGCCTAAGACATTTTGTAAACAAATCATTTTTTTATATAAGTCCTAAATTCGATTTAATATCATAATTCTTACGTTGATGTTCCGGATACGATACTTAATTTACAAGCTGCTAGATAATTTCAAATGTAAATTTAACATATATACCAATAAATAAATGTTAATTTCACATCTTAATTATCTCACTATAATGCAATGATTTATAAGTAGGTTTTAAACACATTGTTCTTCATCAGGTTAATCGTCACATATATTCCAATTTCTTAAAATTTACATTAACAATATGTTCTATTCTACTAACGCTTATGTTTTCAAATTAATAAAAAAAAGTTTAGAAAATTATTGCAAACCATTTAAATTTTTAATCAAACTGCAATAATAACCAATTAATTTAAATATTTCATCAAGTCAAATCCACATGTAAAAATTTAATCTATATGGAGCTGAACTTGTTAGGTATTATAGTCTATACATATGTATATTGTATATATATATATTTAGCACATCTTTAAATCCTACATGACTTAATATTATCATACATTGCTTGCATTTTTTTTACTTATTTAAAATTGTACAAAGCAGCAACAGTAACATTACCATTAATCATGACTTACATATATCAAATTAACCTGCAACATTTGAACCCATTGATTATAATAAATGAATCTATATCAAATTAACCCTTCGATAGTTGCTCTTAATACTTCCAAATGCCATTTTTTTATTTCGTTAATTTATCTATTATCAATTACTATCCCTTAAATCATAATATTGATTACCGTATTTATTTTTACAAAGGCAATTTTAAATGTAAACCACTTAACTGTTCATATTCCAGGTCGGACATGGCGGTGCGCTGGATACCAACTTCCTTGGTAATGTCTGCGTAAGAAAAAAAATAAAGCACGGTATCTGTAGTTTCACAGGGGCTATTGATGAGTAACGATTCTTCAACGGATTCTAAATTTCATGACAGACCGGAGAGGGCGGAGCGCCAGTTCTATATTGTGGGTAGAATGAGGAAAACGGCTAAGGCACGGCACGGTGAGGTATTAAAATTTACCAACTCCGGACGGTCCAGCAGGACCCACTTCATCCTTCCTTCCTTCATTTGGCTGTCTGAGGTGTTTGTTTCGCAGGCGTAGTGGTCTCATTGAATATCAAAATCTGCACGGCTTCCCTCATTAGAAATTGCCTTTTCTTTATTCCCCGCTTAACAAGCGTTGCAGCACAGGAGCCTCAGTCTCCACCCGGGATATCTGTTAAAAGCAAAATTTGCGTCTCCAGCCCGGCCCGACAACCATTCCTCCGCACCCCGGCCGAGAGCCAACGGGCAGGGCCCTCTCTTCTTCCAAGCCAAAAACCTCCCTCTCTCTGAGACCGACGACCACCAGATTCCAGTCATCGACCCCAAACGGGACCCCTCTATTTTTTTTTAAATTTTATTTAGGAACGGGGCGCTCCGTCAGGAGAAAACAGGCGCAAACCACCACCCACGACGAAAAGGGTGAAAGACCCCTTCCAGACGAAACTCCCCGCTTGAAGTTGGGGAAAAAGGACTTTATCTGAAATCCAAGAAAACTCTACACAACAAATAACTGCAAATTGAATTAAAGACAAAATGCAAAGTCTTACAAAATCTACAGGATATTTAAAGAAAAAAAATAATATTTTTTTGCAGATTAAATCGAAGAAAAAAATGCAGATTTTTTGTTGTCTTACAAAATCTACAGAATATTTAGAGAAAAATATAATAGGATTTTTTTTTTTGCAGATTTTCTGCAGATTAAATTGAAGAAAAAATAGAGATTTTTTCTGTTTTCAAAAAATCTGCAGAATATTTAGAGAAAAATATAATAAGAAAAAATTTTGCAGATTTTATGCAGATTAAATTGAAGAAAAAATGCAGATTTTTTCTGTCTTCAAAAAATCTGCAGATATCTTTAAGAAATCTTCAAAAAAAGAAATTTTCTGCAGATTTTTTTAGCTGGGGTACCCAGGTATTTATTCAAATATAGAATCAATACCAAGTTTAATGTGCATCGAAATAAATTTATACGAATGTTGTTAAAGTTTCCCTTATAAAAAAGCTGTAGTAAGTGGATAATAAGAGATTGTTAAAGCAGAAGACCGCTCCATCCGAACCATCAACAGAACTGCTAGTTCAGGAATTCTACAAATTCCAAATCGTTGGAACGAACACTCTAGACTACATCGAAGGATTATAAAGGTTTTAAACTAGTACCAAAGTCGTATCGACATTAATTATATGGTTGTTTCTATTAAATTGCGGGCCCGCGATGGCTTAGTGGCAAGATCCCGGCTTCGGGGCCGGAGGGCCCCAGGCCCGAAACCAGATTCCAATGAAAATCCGCCTTGCATGGGGCCCGTTGCACGCCAAATCATACATATTGACCAAACGTTCTCCCACTGGTGTGGCGCAGAAGCTTAGAGAGGGGGCGGCAGCTTAGCCGTCGACCCCGTCATCCGTATGCGGTTCAAAACTACGAGGTCAGTCCGAAAATTGCCCTCGTGCTACTTCAAAACGGGACTTAAATATAGCTAAAAGTAAACCTATTAAATTTCCATCCCTTATAAAATATTCTGTTAATATGATTTTAATTTAACTTTGCATTTAATATGTGTTCACGAAATACAAAATCATGCGCAACGTGATGTGCTTCTATATATTTATAAAAGACTTAATGGAATTAATAATTCACTTCTTCTACTAAATTAAATATCGCATAGGCAAAAAAGACAATGCTGTAATCTGACATTTTTGCTTCCGCTGAAAGTTCAAGACAATATTCATCATTGCCATTTTTGTAATTACAGCGAAAAAAGATGCTTTTCTTATAAAAATGATGAAATTAATCATCACCACAAAGCATTCTTTTCCGCAATGCATCAAAGGCATTCATCGCTAAATTGCACGTTAATGATATCACAAACAATGCCGCCTCTTTCTAAGAAAGCCAAAATTTTTCTAAGAAAAGCTTCTATTCATTCTCGTCTGAAGAACAATGTATGGCATGCTTTTACCGAAAGCTAGCTTTTGGTAGACAATGTAAGGGATTAGAATTTGTTTTAAAACAAGAAATTTTCAATGAAATTACTTTTCAGAAACAAGAAGAATTCCCAGAAAGCATGTCTTATTTCGAGGAAATATGTTTTCTGCCTTTATTCCCATGATGTATTACGTAAACTTTAATTTTATTTAAAGTAAAATCAGAATGTATTTTTGATAGCGAATATCTTAGACGTATTCTTTCCGGTTTTTATTCAGTATTTTTAAAAATAAAAATAATTTATTATTGCATAAATGCATAGATAAATTCTAATTTAATTATTTTGCTTTTTTTTAAATAATTCCTTTGTCAATATTTTAAACTAACGGCCTTTGGCGACCAGCTGATTCACTGAAATATTGGTTGTGTTTAATTTCAATTAAATCTCTTATGCATAACTTGATGGTCAACAAAGGAATTTTTAAGCATCAGATGTGATAGACATTTAATTTGTGTTATTTTAATAGTGATACCTATTTTGCTAATTGTGTGCGTTATGTTTATAGTGGAACCTTCCTAATTGTGTTAAATCCCATGACGTCACAGTGTCATTAATAACTTGATTGTTTATGTCATCTATCACCTAATTCCATGTTGTCTTTCGCGATATTGTATCACTTTCTTATTCCCTATATAAGCTGCGCAGATGATAAACAGAATCCTCCCTCTTTAGCTCTCGATAAATGGAAGAAAGTCATACTTCATTAACCGATAGAAACAAAGAAACGGTTTAATTTTCATTACCACAGTGAAAGGTATTGTTAGATAGTATACAAAAAATATTTTTGAGAAATTGTCAAAATTAACAAAAAAATTGCAATTAAATTGGTATTATTAAAAAGATAATTTAATTTTTTAATTTTAAGAAGGCGCAAAAATTATTTATGTGGGATACTATTTCTGGAAGTTATCGAAAAGACGCTAAAATTTGCTTACATTTTATTTAATTATTTTTTCAAAAAAAAATCTCACTTTCCCATCCACCAAAGTATATTTATGCCAAATTTGTTCGTTATAGTTCCAGCTATCTGACCTATGGAACGCCAAAGGTCGCACAAATACACACACAGATACAAATACTACTTTTTTCTTAGTAGTAAAGATGTAATATGGTAGAATCTCAACTTCAGTATCGGTTTTTCTCTCTCAGTTTTTCTACCAATTTGCTATAATATGGAGCGTTTGGTGTTTTGCCTTGTGGTAACAGAATCGATTATTCATTTTGGACATCTTTCCTTTGACCGACTAGATTCAGACTTTGACACAGAACGGTAGTTTTGGTGTCAAAATCACATACTAAGTTTCATTTTTCTAGCTTGTTACGCATTTGAGTTATAGCTTTCAGGTACGCACGAATCAGCGACAGACAGTCAATCTGTTGACTGGTTTTGTTAAAAAATTTCCAGTTCTACTATTCGGGTAATGAAACTAAATGCTGAATTTCATTCCCCGAACTCGTGTTTGAATTATCGTGTTCACATGCACATGGATGGACAAACAGACAAACCTCCCGCTATAGGATTTTGTCAAATATTAGATAGAAATCCGTAATTTTGATCTTAAGATCTCGGATTGTTACTACGAGTCGTTTATGGATTCCAAGTAATTTTTGTATCTAATTATAATATTTAATTAAAGTAATTTTTGTATCAAATTATCCCATTTAGTTAAAGTAACTTTTGTATCAAATTAAATAATTTTGTCAATTATTATATCATATTGTTACTTATTATTGCATTACACCAAATTATTACATTTAATTAAGTAATTTTTGAATCAAATTAAATTATTTTGTCAATAATATTACATTATTTCTTATTATTACACTACACCAAATTAGTACATTTAGTTAAAGTAATTTTAGTATCAAATTATAGCATTTAATTAAAGTAATTTTTGTATCAAATTATAATATTTGGTTAAAGTAATTTTTGAATCAAATTAAATAATTTTGTCAATTATTGTATTATTTCTTATTATTACATTACACCAAATTATTAAATTTAGTTGAGTAATTTTTGTATCAAATTAAGCTTTAAAATTAGGTCATTGACATGAATGAGTTAATTTTAGTCTATAAGTTTAAAAGTACCATAATCAAAGGAACGTACATCGCAAAGGTACTACGGTTAAATGGTCTAAAAACATAATAATTTTCAAAATTCCAGCAAAACTATTCGCTGTTTCTCTTTATAAAAGAAAATTCTACCACATATCAGAATTTTTTTACTCTGTATCTTTCTGTCTATATATCTTTCCCCCAGATTTTCATTTCTAGGTGTTGATAAATGTCCGAGTGACATTTCCCCGCAACCGAAAAACTTGTACGATTTCCTGGAGAGCAACAGAAAAATCCCCGCTGCTTCAGATATACCCTAGAAATATTCCCTTTTTAACACCGTGGATATATTTGGCCGACTCGTATATGCCATTCCGAAAAGGATGATTTACGAGGTAAATATGAACGTTTTAGCTCACACATGTTTCCTGTTTTCGCGCGGGCGAGAGAGTTCTTTTTCTCTCTCCGCGCGCTGCGATCGATAATGTTCGCTGTCTCCCTTTTTAGAACAGAAGCGGGGGAAAAACAAAATAAAACTGCTATCATGACTTTCTGCTTTTTCTCCATTAAAAATGAGCTGCAGATTCTGATTGAAATGAATAATTTGGTTTAAATTGAAAGTGGGATGCACTCCATTACGCGTTGAATATTCTGGTTTTTTTTTTTTTTTTTTAATTTATTTAAAACCCCGGGTTAAGAAATCAGCGAGGGAGGGTATTCTCCCCTCGTTTTTTCGTGTGATTTTGTCTGTATCCTCTTTAGTATAGCGAAAGAAATCGAATATGTTTCACCAGCATTCTATAGAATACCTAGGCATTTTTAGACAAAGTTTGAGATTTAATTGAATAATTCTAATATATGTTACAGACAATGTATGAAAGCTAGCATTCTATAGAATACCTAGACATTTTATTGAATGCCGAAAACTGACCAGTGATGTATGAAGCGATTAACATTTCACACACTTCCTAGGTATTCTTTAGAATGCCAAATGAAAAACCGGCAAAGTATGAAATACATTGTTAGTTCGATTTTATAAGAAATAAAATTAAGTGCAATTCTAAATAAAATTATTTCCTTTCTTGATGCATCAAGGAGGTTCATATTTTATTTTGTTTTCTTTAATAAGAAAGGCATAAACTTAGTTTTGTATTATTTTCATTTTTCTTTACGTTTTTTGAATAAAACATTTTTTTTTAATGGCACTCTTTCATTATTTTTTCAAAAGTAGCATTTATATTTTTGAGGAATGCACGTTTTTTAAATAACCTTAACATTAATAACAGCCTTATCATGAACTTTTTTCATACTTTGCCTAAATAGCATTTGTCATTCTAAAGAATACCTAGGTATTATATACAATGCCTAGGGAAATATATAATAATTCTCATAATTCATACTTTGCCTAGGAACTTCCGGCATTCTATAAAATGCCTAGGTATTCTATAGAATGTCGGCATTTCATGCATTTTCGGCAGCTTATATAATACCTAGTATATAATAACTCAGATATAATATCTAATATTTAATAACTCATATATAATTCGTAGTATATACTCATTATAACACTGTATAAACGATATCGATAATGATATCTAGGCATTCTATAGAATGAGAAATTATATTTAGGCAAAGTATGAAAATGATAAAGATTTTATTTAAAAGACGTGCATCCTTCAATACAATGTTATTTAGAAAAAAAAAACAAGAGCGCCATTAAAAATCTTTTATTCAAAATACGACAAGGAAAATTACACAAAACAAAGTTCAGGCCTTTCTTATTAAAGAAAACAAAATGAAATATGAACCTCCTTGTTGCATCAAGAAAGGAAATAATTTTATTTAGAATTGCACTTAATTTTATCTCTTATAAAATTTCATACTTTGTCTGTTTCTCATTTGGCATTGTATAGAATGCCTGGGAGAGGTGTGAAATATTAATCGTTTCATACTTTCCCTAAAAATGCCTAGTCA
>BGPR01001847.1:189528-205135 GCA_013235015.1 Araneus ventricosus | reverse complement strand
CACACACACACACACACACACACACAGAGACACACTTTCTCCCTTATTATTAGTAGAGATTTTACTCTAACAACCATAAGGAATATAAAATAGTAATAAATATATTTGAACTCTGCTGAATATGTTTATCCAAGCCTTAAATAAATAAATGAAAGTTTTAATTGTTTATTTTTATATATATTAAAGAAAGCTGAATTTAACGTATTTTATTAATTCCAGACCATCCGAAATTTGAAAATGCAAACTGAATCACTGAGGTAGTATTAAGAGCAAAATTCCAGGAAAGAAATTGTTTTTTTAAAAAAAATATCTACGAAGGGTAATTACTAAAAAAATAAATAATGATTCTAAAGATCTTGAGATTAATTGTGTTATGACAAGAGAGACAGTTTAGTTGGAAAGCAACTCAAATTAAGATGGTAAATCTTTAAATTGCCGAATTTTATATTTTTATAAAAAGATAACATATAATTGTTTGATTTTTAGAAAAATACTTTGAACACAATTTACGTCCTTGAAGAAAAACAAAAACGATTCAAATACGAACTCTACTAAGCCACTGAAGACAGAAAAAGATTATTTCCACATAAAAATAATTATGCTTCTTGTTAATCAGCTTAGAAATAAAGAGTAGACACTGAATTTTTGTAAAAGGCTAAGCTATTTTTTGTCTAAATATTGAAATTGAAATAAAAATATCGCAATTTTTTTTTATAGCGGAATAAAAACAAGTTTTCCATAAAACGCTAGCTTTTCTTTTGTCTGAGACCGTTTCCGGGAGATTTATGTTTAATTTCCTTTTTAGTGTAATTTTTACGTTCCTTTTTATATTTTGTTTTTTACTGCTGGAAGGTAAAAAAAGAAAAATGCATGAATTATTGTCATGGAATGTTTTATGTACTTTGAAGATAAATGTATGTTGCGTGAGTACAACACAGAAAACCGTTCGTAAAGCTTTTCAGAGAAGCTTAAAGGTACTTTGCATTTCGTAAAAAATGTTGTAGGAAATTGAATGTAGCAGCAGGGATAAATAAATGAATAAAATTTTTACAGTGTAAACACGACTGCAAAAATATGACCTCAGCTCACTTTACTTCATCCCTTACATTTTTTATACTCAAGAATCTACAGTATTTCTTCTCGAATCCTTCTTTATTAGAGCTTTTGATGATTTAGGTTTTAGGGGAAGCTTTCAAGAAATCTGAAGTTTGGGAAAAGCTAAAAATAAAAAAAAATAAATAAGAAAATAAATAAATGAATAAAGTTCGCTTTTAAAAAGAGCAGGGAAAAAATCGTTTTCCATGATCAGATGTAATAAAAAAAAATTTTCAGCCGAACCCAGAACATGAAAAGAAAAAATAAATAATAAAAGAAAAAAAGAAAACCCAAAAAAACTTACAAGAAAGAACTCTTTTTTTAGCTTCTTAAATGAATTCGGAGTTTAAAAAAATGGCGTAAAGTAATGATCGATAAAAATACAGTCTCCGCTCCCCCAATGTAAATAATCAAATCATTCTGAAAATAATAACGAAATAAAACACCAAAAAACAACCCTCCACCACCAAACAGCACCTTGGCAACAAATTAAAAATATCTTATCAGTGCTAAGAGACAGAAAAAAAATTGTTTCAGATCTCAACGCTCAGTTTTTATCCAGCAATTTTTTCGTAAAAATTGTGGTCAGGTGTGAAATCTAATCAAAGAATAATACCTCATATTTATAAAAACACTACACAAAGACTTTAACACCCTTCCTTTTTCTTCACAGCCGGCCCACCCCTCTTCATCAATTCTTCATTTTATTAAAATTCTTCCCGCCCCCCTTCCTCAAAATCCTCCACGTTTGAAACGGTAGCTAAACTAATTATTTCCAGGCCTGGATGGAGGAAGTAGAGTTCGAAATAGGAAGACTTAATAAGTCGGTTACGAGAAATTAATTACGTTCGGGATTCTACGGGGTGGCCGGGGGTGACGGCAGGAGAATGCACGAAAGGGTGGTATGCGGATGGAGATGCTCAGCTTCACCGATGAGAGACTGGGGATGGAGAAGATGATGACGATGAGAAATTGGGGATCTTTGCAAAATATGATGGATGGCACCCGATCAAGCCGGTGACTGATTGGTTTGATCGGGTATTCATTTATTATATCGGTGTGGGTTTTTGTGCCCGCATGGAATGGTGCGGGCCCAGACTGTGCGGGAGTCATATTCATATTCAGCATGGATGGCAGCTAATTTTTGTGATGGCAAGAATATGCGTGATGGATTCCATGGGATTGTTGGTAAAATGATCGCTTAGTGAATGGTGAATAGATCTGCTTCATGATTGGTGTGACAAATAATACAGTTGAAAAGAAATTACTTCGTAGATTCATATAACACTTGGGATGAAGATGAATTACTCTACAGCAGCAACCCCAATCTTTTAGTATTTAAGGCCTATCGTTCAATATTGACTTCAGTCGCCTTCCTCCCTGATGACTTTTTGGAACTTTAATTCGTTTTCTATATTATTTATACTTTCTCGCGTACGAAGTAGTGAAAGAGTAATTATTATGATCAATATTGACTCCAGTCGCCTTCCTCCGTGATGACTTTTTGGGACTTTAATTCGTTTGCTATATTATTTTTACTTTCTCGCGTACGAAGTAGTGAAAGAGTAATTATTATGATCAATATTGACTCCAGTCGCCTTCCTCCGTGATGACTTTTTGGGACTTTAATTCGTTTGCTATATTATTTATACTTTCTCGCGTACGAAGTAGTGAAAGAGTAATTATTGTGATCAATATTGACTCCAGTCGCCTTCCTCCGTGATGACTTTTTGGGACTTTAATTCGTTTGCTATATTATTTTTACTTTCTCGCATACGAAGTAGTGAAAGAGTAATTATTGTGATCGTCAAAAATGAGACTTCGAGATTGTGATGAATCTTCACCTTTCAGACGTGAGTCCGGAAGAAAAAAATTCTTGAAGCTATGTCTGTTTGACTTTTAACTCGAAAACTCAACTCGTTAGAGTCATGAAATTTGGCATGTGGTCTTTAGACTAAAATTGCAGATTTCTGATAAATTCTGAACAAAGTCCGCAGGCGGGAAGTTTGTTTGTCAGTCCGTGCCCATGTGAACATGATAAATTAAAAATGCTAAAAGCTAAATAGATGAAATTTAGCATGCAAAATTATCATTAGAATTCTAGATGTGCGTCAAAGTTCTGACCCAATCTGCCAAACGGAAGAGAGCAAAATTCTTACTCGACTCTCTAAACTATACTATCTATATATTTAAAATAATATGGTAAAAACTTCAGACAGTTCGCCAGCCCCAACCACTCGACGGATTTCGACAATTTTTATCTCATATGAAAACTTATGACGTCTAGATATATCATCGAAGGTCACCTGCCTTCCCCACTGCACATTTTCGAACGAAGTCGAAAAACCATTTCCCCACCATACATTCCCTGTGAGGGAAAAACAGTTCGCAAGCCGCAACCACAGACGGATTTCGATCATTTTTATTTCATATGAAACCTTATGATGTCTAGATTTGCAATGACGAGTGCCTGCCCCCACCATCACTCATTTTCGAACGAAATCGAACATACACTTCTTCACCGTTCATTGTCTATGTGTGTTTCGATTTCGTTCGAAAATGAGTGCGGTGAGGGACAGTCGACACTTGATTACATATCTAGACATCATAAGTTTTCATACGAAATAAAAAATGTCGACATCGGTCTGGTGCTTGAGGTTGAGGGATTTCTATAAGGTTTATCCATAGACAATGTACAGAGGAGAAGTGTTTTTCCGATTTCATTCGGAAATGAGGGTGGGGGCAGGCGACCCTTGATTACATATCTAGACGTCATAAGCTTTCATTTGTTATAAAAATTGTCGAAATCGGTCTGGTGGTTCGGGCTGGAGGGTTTCTACAAGGTTTATCCATAGACAATGTACGGAGGAGAAGTGTTTTTCCCATTTCGTTCGAAAATGGGGGCAGGCGATCCTTGATTACATATCTAGACGTCATAAGCTTTCATTTCATATAAAAAGTGTTGAAATCGTACATTTCTATGCATTTCTACTCGTATATTAAAGTTTACATTGATCGTTTTCTAAAATTAAATGCAATATGAAAATATTATTCAGTTTTAACGAATTCATTTTCATTTTCGTCCCAATCTGGCAGTGAAGTCACGTGACTGTACATATGTATCAAGAGATTTCTGTTATCCGTCTATTCGGTAATCTGTCACTTCCCAGGTCCGGACAGTGCCGGTTAATCGACGTTTTACTGTACTTTGTCAAATTTTGGGCGAAATCTCTCTAAGGGAAGCCTCTTTGTCTGCCGTTCTCTATGCATTTGGACACGATGCAGTGATCTACATCAGAGGTTCCTTACCTGTGGTACGCTTCACCCTGGAGGAACGCGAAGGACCAGTCGGGGGTACGCGAACTGAAATTCGGTTATAGCGGACATAAGAAAACATAAGGGGTTAAAAATGTCACAAAATTTTTTTTTGCCCATGCTCGCGTAAAAAGTAAGATTGAAAGTTGTGCAAGTCCAAAATTTACTCTCAAAATAAGTAAAGAAGAAAGCAAAAGGAGGTGTAATTTTTAATCCTTATAGGTTAATGCGAAATTATTGCAATACTGATTTCATCTGTTTTGGCGATGAACTAATACTAATGTAAAAATGGAATAAAATGCAAAATCAAAAATTAAGTCCTGCAAATGTAATAAATTCCATTTATTTGACTCTTAAGCTTACCTAGGTCATTAACGCGGCGGTTCTATTCGGGTCAATATGACCCGAAACGCTTTTCAACTTCTTATACAAAAGAACAGTTTAGTGATATTTTACAGACATTTCGTGACTTTGTTAGTGAGGGTGATATGTTATTTCTCTGAAAAGGATTTTCTTTTATTTAGATAATTTCTGTCTACTTTTTGAAATTGTATTAATGTATCATTGGGGTCAATATGACCCAAACCTGTTTTTCCTTAATTGAGTGAAAACACTTGAGCGTTATATTATTAATTTAACAGGAAACGACGTAAATACATTCCTGAAAAGTCATCTAATGTGTTTTGTATAAGCAGACAAGTTCGGTCAAGGTCAAAAAGAGCCATAGCTGGTCACGTGATACGATATTTCCAATAAAGTTGTAGGTTGCAGTATCGAATCATTTCGTCTGTTTTGAGTTGTATGAGAACACAACATATATACAAAAATATCCATAAATCTTGACATTATAATGACGGGCAATAGCGATTCGCCGATATTTGAGTGACACTGAAATAGCTCAGCTTATGGAAGCACCTGATTGCGAAGTGAAAGCCGTTTCTGAACATGAAAATCATGCAAGTGAGGAAAGTGCAACTTCTGATTATGATGAGAATATTGTTACTCAAACTATTGATAATGTGCACCATATTCAGTCCAAATATCAAAATACAAACTGGTCATTGGATCAGGCTCCGTGTTTTGGTTGAATGAATTCTGCCAATTTTATGTAAACCGCTCTAAGCGTAACTAGGTATTCAACATTAAGAAGAGGGTTGTAAAAAGTACATTTGAAACTGCATTCAGGTCTACAATAAAGAATGAAATCATCACAAAAGATAAATAGTGAAGGCGAAAAGGTATATGGAAAACAATGGATCATCATTCTTATGAGCACAATGCCTGATGATTAATCAATTAGTAACTGAATTTTCAAAATTATATCAGAGTACGATACCTGAAAGGAAGCTGTGAATAATCAACTTTTCAATACATATATTTAGAAAGGAAGAAAACAAAACTGTGCCCTAGGGTTATAGTTTATAACAAGCTTGATCCCAGATAGCAATTTTAGTTTGCAGCAAACTTGCCATGACAAGAGTGCAAGCTTGCAGCAAGTTAACGAAAGCTTCGAAGTCACCATGGAACGAACTTGCAGCAAGTTTGCCACAAGCTTATCTGCAAATTATAGCAGAAACAGAGTACGAACACAACCCGGGATAGAACTCGCGACCTACCGCCTAGTAGCCAGGCGTCGATACCACTCCGCCAACTCGACTACGAAAGGAGAAGATAGACTTCGCTAATACATCGTTCGATTCGATTCGTAAAGGATTTATTTTAAACTATTTTCTTGATTTCATTTTTTTTAGTTAAGAATATGATTTGAAGTCAAAGAGAGAGCGATTTTCGCTAATAACTACGTTTTGCTAGTAGAATAAATTATGAAATTAGAGTTCAAAAGTAATTACTTTAAAATGGGACAAAATGTATAAGTTATTATTTTTCAACAAACACTGACTGTTTTTTAGATTTAATTTTGTTTATAAACGTTAAAATTTCAACATTAAGAAAAAGGCGTTATAGTTTTCTTTAAAGTAACAACTTTTAGTAAAAAGATGGAAAATGTTTCAAATTTTTTTTTATAAAAAAGTTAGTTTTTTTACAAATTATCATAGATTTATTGAATTAATAAAAAGAAGGACGGTCTAGGAGATGCTATTAAAATTGGATGTTTTTTTAAGCAGAGACAAAGATAATTATCTCTTTGTGCTATCTTTGCATCAAGCTTGTTCTGCAAATTTGCATTGCAAAGGAGGTGGCGCTATTTGTCATGGTTAACTTGCAGCAGACTTGCAATGCAAGGAAGGTGGCGCTAGTTGTCACGGCGAATTTGCTACAAGTTCGCTTCAAATTTGACGCGTCAAATTTGCTATGACAAGCTAATATCAAGTCAAAATCAAACTTGCTTCAAACTTACGTGCTATCTGGGATAGTTCTTCTTATATTGCAATTATTATCTGGACATGAATAAGTAGCAATGGAATGAAAACAAATCAACGAAAAGAATTTTTGAGAAGAACTAGACAAATTATTAATTGATTCGTATATTCAGGAAAAACAACATCTCTATACAAATAAAGAGTCACGTAATATATTCAAAAGAATACAGGATGAATGATAAACTGGTTTATGATTATCATTCATTGCTAATTTACAGTTGAGTAATAAACTTGCCTGATGCATGTTCGGTCAGTATATATTATGCAAGAATTATAAAAACATAACTGAAAGCAACATGCATCATGTTTATGTTTGAATTATATAAATAAAAAGGAAGGTAAGAATTTAAAAAAAAATTCTAATTCATCTTTTTATTTTACATACATACATATTTTACATAATCATTGTATCATTTTAAAAATATATCAAGTTTATTCTGTTAAAACATATCTTATTTATCTCGAAACACAATTTTGTTCTAAAAGAATGGAACACATTGGCCCCTGTACTTGGTGTTTAGTGTTCGGGTCATATTGACCCCAACGTTACATGTGCATAGTGAATGCGAACAGAACAGCAGGGTAAATATTAATGATAAAAAGTTATTTGTATATGTATATGCAGGGGGGGATATGGCCGTAAGGGGTAAGCAAAAATAAAAAGACTATTCAAGGGGCAAACGAGGGAAAAAAGTTTGGAAAACCCTAATCTAGATGAACGAAACTTGGTTTATGGTTTTATCTCAAGACCTGCAGATTCGTATCTGCTTTTCAACCTAATCCATACATGGATTGGCATTCTGTCCGTTTCTCTATTTTTTTGTGTGTGACCGCGATAGCTCAAAATCGTAACAAATTGCATAATGAATTTTCGCATGTGGTCTTGAGACCAGAATTGCATAAATTTTTAGGCCAGTTGGTCATAGGAAGAGGGTCTAAAACAGTTTTTCAAAAACCTTTTTGTGCCACATCCCACCTATGCATTTCTAAAATTCTTATACCTCTATGTTACATATACATAATTTTTAATACTCAAAAATTGAATTGTTCACTGAAGGAACCTGAATGATAGGTTTTGGAAGGAAATCGCGAAGAAATTGTAGCGAAACACAGTGGAGAACTAAAATTCAAGTGCGAAATAATTTTTATGAAAGATTTTCTATATTATTTTAATTGTTATTATTAAGAATTTATTATTTAAATTAGTGAGATCCTTGCGCCTGATGCATGCTGCAAAGAAATTTTATGTTAAGTTCTAAACGGTTAGCTTCAGTCTCAAGTCTCTCCGTTCTGTGATAAATAGCCAGTTTCTTTCTTCAATTCCTACTATTAGTTCACACTCTCCCTATATATATATATACAGTGAAACCTCTCTGAGCGGCCACCCCTCCGTTCCGAGAAAAATTGGCCGCTCAGAGGGGGTGACCGCTCAGAAGGGTTTTCGTTACAATTACAAGATAATTGCTATAATACATAATATAAACAAGTCTGACACATATTTCTTATTTAAAATGAAGAGTTTGAGACTTATCTAAAGAGAAAATAATATACTTCATTTAATAATTTTTTACATTTTTTGAAAAAAGGATACAATTCGTGACTGTTTTAAGTTTTTACCCTTCTCGAAAAAAAACCATTTTTTCAAGTTTTTCAGTTTAAAAAGTAAATCTCTAACCGATGCGTTGTTAAATGAAATGGGCGAACCCATCCGGTGGCCGTTCAGAGGGGTTGGGTGGTCGTTGCTAGGGGTTATTATAACATTAGGTCTATGGGCCGAAAAATCCGTGCCACGAAAAATTGGCCGTGAAGAGGGGCGCCGCTATGCAGAGGTGGCCGTTCGAAGAGGTTTCACTGTATATATATTTATATATCTTGTTCAAATTTTCAATCGTTAATAAAATACTTTTTATTCATCCACTCAAGTTCAAATACATTTTTTAAAACTTGTAGTGGATGACACTTGATGTTAATACAGTTTTTTCAAACATTAATTCATTAATTAAATTGAATTAATTAAATTTATTTATTAGAGCATCGCAACTTTGCCGCCACATTTGTCGCCAAGGTCGCCAAATTTATCGCCAAGTCGCCAAGTTTGTCGCCATGATTAGGATATCAGGGAAACGACTTTATAGCTTTGTAACAATATGGAATTTCATGGTGCAATTTACAGGAGGAAAAAAGATATGTCAATGCACAGTGCATGGCAACATGCAGTTGGATGTGAATTGACAGGCAGAGTTGTGTGCCATGTGTCTCTGACACTGGATGAATTGATTTCGTGTGTTGATTAGGAATTTTATTTAGTAAATTGCTGTTTAAATAACATAAAGATAGACAGATACATAAAGGAAGGAAACAGCATCTGAATCGTAAGAATTTTAAAATAACCAGTCTCGCAGGAATGAATGTTGTACTTGTGATTATTATTTGTTGGTCTCGTACAAAATATAAAATAACTATTTCACTATATTAAGTAATAAGTAGGAATTGACTCTAAAAAATTTCTTTTTATATTACTTGTTTTAGCAGCAAATCATTTATGGTGTTAAATCCAAGTTCAGCCAAATGTGAAGATGAAAACGGTAACAATAGGTTTCTTGCATATTTGGTTGGATTTGGATATTTGATTTCTGTTTCCCCTCAAAGGAATGCCATATCTCCTTTTATGTTAAAAAAAGTTTTAACTGGCACATCATTTTCCATTTCTACGGGTTATTCTTGAAACTGCATTGCTCTCCTTAACAATCAAATTATCCCCCGTGAATGTGGGTCCCACATTGGTAGGGTTACCATAATTTTTTTCATTGAAATCCGGACTCGGCGGGGGGGAAGGTATTAATATATTATTAAATAATATAGTTATTGATGTATAATCATTAATATGCTATTTATTAATAAATAATAATTAATTATTAAATCATTATATAACTATTGATTAGTTATTAATATATAATTAATTAGGGAACCAATGTGCTATAATTTTTCATGGTGGACGACTTCTGTAGGACAGCACTTATCACTTTTGATGTACCTGTGGTGCGTAACATCATGTTTAGCAAAGTTTAGAAATTTATTGCTTTTAAGCTGCTGAACGCCAGGCCCTAATGGAAAAGAGCCTGCCTTCAGACATGCCTCCATTTTTTCTACTGTATGGCCCCCAAAATTTTGCCTGCACCCTCGATGGGGTAATATAATCAGCAGGGTCTTCCAAAGTGTGTAACTGAAGTGCCATTGCAAGTCGCCAATTAACAGCGTAACGGGACACCAAGACTGACCATCTACGAAGGTCATCGGGGGTTGTACGACTAGGCTTTTAAACCATCCCCTAGGAATAACATTATCGTCCTCCCATTTCTCTTTCTGGAAATCGACAAGCGGATTGTAGAGGGGAGGTTGCACCAATTGCTTAAATTATAGATTTTCTTTCGTTGGCAGAATGAAGTCAGCTTTTTCGAATATAATATATCTTCCCTAATACAACCTAATTTCTCTCTAATCCAGACATTTTGAAGATACGGACGCAAGCGCGAAATCCGGACAATCCGGACGTATGGCAACCCTACACGTTGGTAAGCACTAGTCTAAAATGAATACTTGAATTTTTTCACTACAGCACGATGCTAAACACAAAACGCACTATATACACTCTGTCCCAAAAGTTTATAGAATCTTGTATTTTGCCTATATTTTTTGTTGTATATGATGTATTTCGATGTAACTTTCTGTATAGATATGTTATGTCTAGTAAATTGAAAAAGCAGCAGTTCTACCCCATATATTTAATGACAATTTTTAAATCGTAGAATAAACTGAAATAACCTGTCCCAAAAGTTTATAGACAAATGCAATTTTATGCAAATATGGTATCGGTAATCATAACGTCGATCTGGAGCCTAATAAATACGTTGTAAGAAAAAGAAAGCGTTCGTTTGTTCTGCGTTTCAAGATGCCTAAATAGCAGCTCTCTAATGAAGAAGTGAGTAAAATTTTGCATTTGAAATGCTCTGTAAAACTGTTAAAGAAATATTGAAACTTTCAAATTGTTCTAAAAGCATGATTTATCGTGTATTAACTTGTAAGACGCCATATAAGCCAAATTCTCGTTCAGGAAGACCTCGTGTGACGGATATTCGCAGTGATAGACAGATACAAAGAATGGCTTCAAGTCAGAAAATGTCGGTTCGCGAAATTACTGGGGCTTCTCGGTTGCAAATCTCCAACAACACTGTTCATAGACGAATTATAGAATCTGGTTATATGATCCACGCAAAAATGACTCGCCGATTACCACGCTCAAAACTTCACATTAGTAAGAGATTACAATGGACTCGTAATCATATATCATATGGTGATAAATGGATGGCTATCCTTTTCAGTGATGAAAGAAAATGGAACCTCGATGGACCTGACGGGAATATAAAATATTGGCATGATTTACGAAAAGAGCCCTGGAGCTTTTTCAGTAGGCAAAATGGTGGTGGATCTGTGATGGTGTGGGCGGCTTTCAGTTTCAACGGTCAAGTGGGTTTGGCTTTTTTAGATGGTCGACAGAATTCTCCTAAATACATAGAAATACTAGAAAATCATCTTATACCATTTGCAGAAAACATAGGGGAACGAAATTGGTAATATCAGCATGATGATGCTTCCATCCATATCTCCAATGCTACAAAAAATTATTTAAACTCGAAAAATCTTACTGTTCTTGAGTGGCCACCGATAAGCCTTGATCTAAACGCAATTGAAAAAGTGTGGGGCATTATGTCTCGGAAGATATGTGAGAATGGAAGGCAATTTTATTCAATGAATGCCTTGAAGACAGCCATTGAAAGTGTATGGTATAACTTGGAACCAGAGATATTACAAACCTTAATTATGTCGATGGAAAAACGTGTATACAATGTCATACTGAGAAATGGAAAGACTTTAAACTATTAAGAACATTGTATTAAGCACCTTTTGTTGAAATGTCATATATTATATAAACTTTTGGGGCACCTAATATTTCCATTTTGTTATATAATTGAAATGCAAATTGTTATTTTAACTAAATATTTCGTTGAATGCAAGTCGTATATGGTTTGAATAAACATATTTGTAACTGCTGTTTGTATGCCTTTCAGTTTTGCTAAAACATATATTTTACTAGAAACTTTTGGAACAGAGTGTAGTGTAAGTATACAAGAAAGTCGAGTAAAGAACGCTCTCGTTGATTTTTTTCTTGTATAAACTATATCTGAGGAAGAGAGGTTGAAATTTTTTAGAAAAATCTACGATCTTCTTCGGCGAAGTTTTCGCAGTTCTTTCTGCATATAAAGTATTCCTCAACTACAGGGCAAGCAAGAAGAAAAAAATCGCGTTAAATGGTGGACATAACTGGTCCTTCAAACTCGGGAAAGATTTTTGAAGACCCACATACAAAGGAATAGAACACGGAAAAAAATGTGAAAATGGCTGACCGCGTTCGATGACCAATACCCTTCAAAGAACTTCGAATTTCTTCACGCACATTTTTAACTTATTTTTTTATATTTACCTTCTCCTTTTTCTTTATTCGTCCGAGAAAATTTTTCATGAAAAAAGAGAAGAAATGGATAGAAAAGCAAGAGAAGAGAGAGAGAAAAGCACTTCTGTACAGGAAGAAAAATTCCACGAATTCTGTAATCGGTGCTTTTCCTTGGAAGCCAGATCAGACCGAATTCTCAAAAAGCATCTGGTAGGTATTTCTTCTTCTTCTTCTTCTTTTTCTTCTAGTTTATTTACTTACTTGTTTTTTATTTGTTTGCTTACTTTTTCCTCCCTTACGCCTACAATGCGACGGTGATTTCCTCCACTGAGTAGTGCTGAGTTAAAAATTCTTTTTTTAGGCTTCTTTCCTTATGGGCCGAAGATTTCTTATTCGCCAGAAATGGATGTTGCGCAGCGTTGGGACCCTCTGTGGCGGAATGTAAAAAGGACTCTCTGTCTGAAATGATATTGCGACCGGAAATATTCTTCGGCTCTATTTTGGAGGAAATTTAGGATTCTTTATTCAATATGCCTCGTCCACTAGGGGCCTCTGAAATAAAATTTTTACAAATATGTGGAGACCAGAAGGGAGCGCTCTGCTTGTTTTGCGTCATCTCTTGACATATCAGTCTGAGAATTTTAAGTTATATTTTGATACCTATTAGTTAGAGTAGAATGCTTCAATTCTTTGAATGGCGTTTACAGAAGAGTTTGATCTATTGATTCATTATTTAGAGAAGGGTTTCTCAAAACATGTTGAAAGTACCACTTACGGTACATTGATTTATTTTTGGATTTACACAAAAGAGATTTATATGAATGTAAAATAGCACCCTTTTTAACATTTTGTCTTATGGAGCATATATTTATGGTACACATGACGGTATATATATTTTTGACTCTCATTCGCGTGGTACAACTTTTAGAAAGTTGAGAACCCCTGATTTAAAGTAAAATACACAACATGTTAAGGCTTTATCACGGCGTATAGTTATTTTATTGACGTATTGATTCCTCTTTCTGCTTATAAAATAATCTTCAACCGTTGACGGTCTGAAAAATAAAATCCATAATAATTCCGGAATAATTAGTAAATAAAATCTTGGGAAATTTGATACACCTTGTAAATTTCTGAGAGTATCCATGTGGTAAAGATTGTTACAGCAGCTTTGAAAACGAAGATTAGTAGTTAGCTACGCTAGTGTTAGTTAAAATAGCATCCAATTTTTAGAAATTATTTGATAGCTATTTGGACACGATGACAATGGTTTTGAATCATTGCGAAATGACGGTGACGACACCTTAGCAGGCAGTGCACCCGTCTTCCACATTAATTGAGTGTGGGGGGATTTTTTCCCTGACAATAGATTTATTCTATTTTCTGGGATTGAAATTTTAAGAGTTTATTGCTGTCCCAGGTGTAGCCGTCGCTGTCTTACCATGGTCCAAACGTACGAAGTAATTCTCAACTTACCCATTTTCAGCTTCAAAATAGGACATTCATCTACTTAAACTGAATGGCTTAACTTTGTCTTTTACTAGCATATTACCCCGTTAAGGCCCAGCGTTCTATTTATATGGCAGTTACATTTCACTGCCATGGCCAAACCGAATGCACTCTATTGTTTCTTTCTTGCTTTGTCTACTTAGTCTATTGGTAATACAAAACTCCTAAACAGTTTTCAACAGGTATATACCACCAGTTAGCCAGATTTTGAAATCAAAATATCGTCGTTCTGAAATTTTTTGATTTTTTATTTTTATTTATTTTTGAGGTAATGCAGGGAAATCGAAAATGATTTTTATTTTTTGATATTTTACTGTATTTAAAAAATCTTTAATATTTATGTGAAAAAGTTTTTGAAAATGGTGCTTTACCAATTTTTAAAATTAAAAAAAATACTTGTCCCAATTGTTTTCTCCGAATTTAATTTTACTTCGCAATTAATTTAATCTTGGTGTTTTAAACATAATTTTTGTAGAAATGTATTGAAATCTCTGCTTTAACTCCTTCTTGGCCGGATATTTTTCGAATTTTTGATTTTTTTCATTGCTGAAATTAATATATGTTCTATCCTGAATTCGAAAATGCAAAGTATTTTTGTCAGTAAGCAGTTTTTGCTTGACCTACTGGTGGTCACACATGTGATTTCCCGTTCACTGATCTCCAGTTTTCCTGCAATGCACCCGAGTTTCAAATTAAAACAAATACTCTCTGATAATATATTTTCCAAATCTATTGCTTTGAGGTATTAAAGATAAATATTTGCATGAAAATAATTATTAATGATATGTAAAAAAATTTTAAAATGCTTCTACAACATTCCCATGAAAACAGATTTACACTCTTTCTTGACTATCGGAGAGTAAAAATCACATCGAAATCACTTATTGACGATTATTTTGTTCCTTATTCGTAAATAAAAAAATAATCGCTTAATATAACGAGACTCTCAACAAAGCATTTTTTCTCTTCATCGCATGACATGCGATGCCGACCGCACGGACACAAAAAGGCCGAACATATGACATGAGACGCAGACCAAGAAAGGGCTAAATTAAGTTGGGCGTTGATGCTTTAGCCGGTCATATAGTAAAGACTCACACAAATTGCATTAACGATATAGGGAGAAGAATTAACCTATGTGCTTCTTACGTTTATAAACACTTTTTTAACCCGTCTTTTTTCTATGGTTGCAAAGATGGAATTTCGTGATCTTAACACTAACACTATACACTAACACTTATACAATAACATACTAGGGTTGGGGATTTTTGTACATTTGTGCGTTCTCAATGGCAGTCTCGTCTTTTATAACCCCTTAACTGGCACTTGCATCGAATTATCGCAATTTTAAGCTTAAAAACTGAAACAAAGTCATTCACAGATGTTATAATTCGATACAAAAATTAGGTGGTATCCATAAAAAATTTATATTTCTTTTAAGGCTGTAAACTGAATTAAAATGGAAACGCATTCCCAAAATAGAAGATGCCATTTAATTAGATAAATGATAAATAAACTAGTTAAGGGGTTCAAATTTTCAGAATTCCCAAAATAGGAGATATCATCTAATTAGATAGATGAGAAAATAAACTAGTTAAGGGGGGTCAAATTTTCAGAATTCCCAAAATAGAAGATGTCATCTAATTACATAGATGAGAAAATAAACTAGTTAAGGGGGTCAACTTTTCAGAATTCCAAAAATAAAAGATTTCATCTAATTAGAGAGATGAGAAAATAAACTAGTTAAGGACGTCAAATTTTCAGAATTCCAAAAATAAAAGATGTCATCTAATTAGAT
>BGPR01001847.1:114314-124826 GCA_013235015.1 Araneus ventricosus | reverse complement strand
ACTAGTTAAGGGGGTCAAATTTTCGGAATTCCCGAAATAGAAGATGTCATCTATTTTGATAGATGAGAAAATAAACTAGTTAAGGGGGTCAAATTTTCAGAATTCCAAAAGTAAAAGATGTCATCTATTTTGATAGATGAGAAAATAAACTAGTTAAGGGGGTCAAATTTTCGGAATTCCCGAAATAGAAGATGTTATCTAATTAGATAGATGAGAAAATAAACTAGTTAAGGGGTCAAATTTTCAGAACTAAATAATCATTTAATTGATTCATTTAGTAAAATTTTGATTTCATACGAATGACGCCAACTGGTTGGAAATTCGAGAAAAATGACTTCAATGACTTATTATATTTATAATAATGAAATATAAATTAAAGTAAAAAAGCACTTAAAAAATTTTCCATTTTTAATGCGCCAATCAAAGTATTTTTTCATAAACTGTCTTTTATCAAATTTATTTATAATTTTCTTCTGCTGTAAACTCTCCACATGGCGAAAAATATGCATCCGAATTCTCACAGTGAATAGAAGATATAATTTTGCCGCTTATCAAATTCCAATGTGTGAAATATGAGCTATTTATTTAATCTTAAAATATACGGGTGAATTGACTTGCTTATCTCTATCAATAAAAATCAGTCTTAACAAAAATTTGATCTAATACAATAAAGCGAGAAACTTTTCAACTAGCAAAACGTGGCCCTTTTCCTAAAGACAAAAATACAACTTTACGCCTAGGGACACTATGCTCGACAGGCAATCTCAAGTTAAAACCTTTTCTCGTATCTCCTTTTAATTTGATTTAGAAATTAGCTCGTTTAAAGGGAAGAGCATTCACTGAAAATTCTGAAAGTAAAAGTAAATTGTGCCTTATTTTTGGAGAGCAAACTTTCCTTCATAGAATATCCTTCTTGAAACCATGCGGGAGTTTCGCAGCAGACGCGGCTTAGACGTCGAAACCCAGAGGCAATTTTTGCCTCCAGGCATACGCATGGCTCAAAATGAATAACGCAGTTTAGAAAGAAAATGCCAATCAATATGGCACACAAGACTCTTTCAAGAATTCCTCCCTTCAGGACAAATTAATACCAAACCCCGCACTTCTTCCTCGGCGTTTGAAAACTCCATGAAAAATATATAAATTGGACTCGCGGGCACCGGAGCGGGGATAAATTCGTCGTGTGTGGTGGTGGTGATGGAAAATAAAAATCAACCGAAAAATAAAATATCGGATAGAGACTGACATTTTCGCTAGAAATCCTGTAAAAAGTCCATGCGGTTACCATAGGGACCAAAGGGAAGCTGTTATCGAAGATTACTGGCCTGGAAGTGGATGGCAACGGGAAAAAAGAGAGAAAGAGAGATACTACTAAGGGTTATAGAGAGATAGAGAAAAATAAATAAAATATTACAGACACAGTGTATAATGTATAAAAAAAGGGGGGAAGCAAAAAAATCGTCGCATCAACCTTTGGCCTCATCCATCACCCTTTTCGAAGGGGGGAGGGGAGGAGTCTGAAAGATAACGAAGGGGTGGTGAAAAAATACATTTTAAGGGGGGGGGGGGTGACAAAGGATGAGATGTATGTGTATGGGAGGATGTCAAAGAGTTGGTTCCGGTATTTAATAGTGGAAGTTTTGGTGACAATAGAGGGGTGAGGGTGGACGTATTTGGCTGAGGCCATGGACAGCATATATCTATATATGCATGCTTTATAGTGTTAAATCAGAAAGTGTCAGTTTAGAGTAGGCCCACTTGAAAGACATACCGATAATGAGGTGATGATGAAGTGCTAACTGGTTTTGTCGGATAGATAAAGTCGAATTAGCGAGGAACATCGTTATTTTGTTCTTGGCGCATGACAAGGCACTAGAGGGACATCGAAATTATTTGATGGCGTTTTTAATTATTTTCTTATCATTCGCTTCATAAAAGTGCCCACTCAAGAGGAACCGAATTTTCTTTTAAAAAAATAAATGAAGGAAGAAATAATGAGCTCAATCCTGCATCCAAAAAGCGCATCTGTGAGACTAAAAATTATTTTGAAAATATCCATTATAGAGTCGAATAAATGACTCTAAATTATAAATTGGCATCTAAAACTATTGATTTTTTAAATTAAAAAGTTGCCCTTATATTGATTTTATATTTTTTATGCACAGTTTGTGATTGGTTTGACAAAGCTAAAAGATAATACTACTTAAAGGGTAAGCTTCCATGAAACAGGAGGAAAATTAACTGAAGAGATACATATGCTTCACAATTCAAAAATACGATATTTGAGTCCGAAAAGATTATTTAGATTCACATGCTGATAACAGATTTATAAAGCCTTTGTGTAAATTCAAAATGGGATGTCAATCTACAAGGTGAATCATACAGAATTTATGTGTGAAAATTACATCAGAATTGTAGCTTTTAGGTTTGAAGGTATTTTTAGATAATTATCGCACCACAAAAATTGCAATCGCGCATATATCACCCACGTTCTTACGCATTGTAAATGCGGTTACTCTGTTCATCCTGCAAAATTGGCCCCATTATAGCACACATCATGCAGCGAGTCCACCTAACAATGAGAAGATTGGCGAGTCCACCTAATAATGGGAAGATTGGCGAGTCCACCATAACTTATTTCGTTGTCAAAGGAATCAAGAATCTGCTTAGTTAGTCTGTGACATCCCATCCTCGGACTCAAGGTGGATTGCGAAGCATAAAGTTTATAAATAGCAAAAGTATCCTGAAATATTTTCGATTTGAATAAAATTTTCGCGAAAGTTAAAATGAAGGATACTCATTAAATTCAACTTCAAAAAATAATGCTCTTTACGAAGACTATGCTTAATCAACGTAATTAAAAAGGCAGCTTTGATGTAACACAATTCATTTAGTAAATGAATGATAGTTAATCTAGTTAATAAATAAAAAAAGTAAAAATTAATTTTACTTCTCCTCCTGCAGTGAAAATGGGTCCTAAAAGTAATAAAAGCTGTACAATATTTTTTAGATGCTGTCTGATCTTTAAGCATAGATAAGGACTCTTTTACCGTTCTCTCTAAATAACTATTTACATGCGCAAAAAAGACACATTATCTTCTTTCAGGCATTAACTAAACTAGCATTACAATTCAAAAACATTTTATAGGGCGCCGTTAAATTTCTGAATATCGGGCGATCGCTAAAGAGCCATCGTTTAGCTGGCGTTTTACCAACAATTGCTTCACATTTTTCCTTCAAGCTGAATGTGAAGTATTTTTTGGGGAGTAATGACTCTAGATAAGTTTCCGATGTCACTTAAGATCGGGGGTTGAATGACGGTTGAACCAAAATTCCTTCTTTGAATTAGACCCCAATTGTATTTTGAGTTAAGGCTCTTCTGACGTTTTCATTTCCATATCAAGAGAGCGAATTCCAAAGTCATCAGGAGACGCTAAGCCCTGTCATTAGCATCTGTGGCTTGATTGGAGGGCCATTACTGCCTTTCAAAGGGGTCTTTTATGGGTGTCTTTAAATTAAAATGACGGAGGAAATTATGGATAAAAATTCAAACGGTTAGCCAAGTTGGAATTTTGTGTCATAAAAAGTCAAATGTTCTTGAAGTTCAAGTTTCAACCGAAAGAGCCGACTTTATAAGAGCAAACTTACTTTTCGGTTTTGCGAGCGATTTCTAAGCTTGTACAAAATTATGTATCAGTGATTGTTATTTATAGAATATTTTAACATCATATTACCCAAGAGTTGAATTTAATGCGAAAGAAATTTGATGAAACCGTCGGAAACAAAAAGACTGGAAGTCCGATGTATTTCTCAGTCTTGCGCTGTGTGCGTTTATGTATGTTCTGAAGTTTTGTTATGTCATTATACAGTATACTCTCTATTACCCGATTATCCGGTTTGCGGATTATCCGTGCTCATTCAGGACTCACAAAAAAATTTAAAGTGAAACATTTTTCGTGCTTATCATTCACGTAAAATCGATGATGTTCGATCGAGAGATTCATTCCGTGAAACTAGTGAGCCATGACGGCGGAGGCTAAAGAATAGAATTTTTTTTCTTCCTTCACGTGCAATCTCTACCGGTTCAACCCCTAATTTACCGAGAAATGAATCATCCACTTCCTACTAGTTCATACTCGTGCGAACACGCTTCTCCCTGATACGTCATTCTTTAATTTCTTCGTCTCCTCTGTCTTTAAAACGTGTTCCTTTAGTTTTTGCGTCTTGTTTGTCGTCAGTTAGTAACGTGAAATTTTTTGCTGGTAAAAATGAGTGATGTGAAATGAAAACGAAACGTTTTAAATGTTAAACAAAAATTAGAAATCCTTCAAAAACTTGATAATGGAGAATCAGCTAGTACTGATGCAGAAGGTGTACTAAATGAGGGAAATACAATTTCTTATTCTGCTGTTCTGCAATCTGTGGAAACTTTGTTAGATTATATGGGACAAAGAGGATTTGATTACGGTGACATTACTGTGGTTCGTAAAAGATGTGTCGATATACGACAAGAGATGAAGAAACAGCAGAAACAAAGACGCATAATAGATTTTTTAAAGCATTAAATGTTGAAAGGAAAATTCCTAGTTTGATGTTATACAGCATGCAGCAATGTATGTAATTTTTATATTTTTGTACTGACGTTGACTTTCTCTTTAATAAAAAGGAGTTTTCGGATTATCCGTGTTTTTCGATTGTCCGTGCGATCCCTCCCGGTGATTAACCCGGATAATCGGGAATGCACTGTATTGTAAATGTATGTCACGGAGTAGGAAAATGGAATTTGTTAAAATAACGACGAGATATGTCAGAATTCCAAAATGACTGAATGTATTTTTATGTAAATATTAAACTGAATATTTTTTCCTAAATGCGTTAAAGCGAGAGAGAAATCCATATCAAAAGTATTATATGTAAAATTGTTCGAAAAATAATGTTTTGAAAATATAATGCTGATTCTTTTGCTGAAGTAGACGTTACAGAATTGTTGAGCAGAAGTTTAGTGCAGATAAGAATGAATGGATTTCTTTTGATTACGCATTTATAAGTTTCTGTACAATATTTATACAGGATGCCCATTCTAAATGTGGCCCAGTGGCTAATTTCTCAACCCTAAGAGACAGTCATATACTTTCAATTCGAACTTTGAGTTGTAAGATTTTAAACCAATCTACGGTCGTGCCGAACAAGCACTGCGTATTGATTAGAGATTCTTCCTGGAAGCGACCATTGAAATGCTCCAAAGCGGTCTAAGTCAGCGGTATTCAAAACTTCATAACTCGGTCAGTTTTAGTCGCAGAAGAGTGGTACTATATTTTGCTTGAAATGTTAGTGTGTCAAAAGATTTTACCAAATATAATTAATGGAACCAGAAACTGCATAAAAATGTATACTTTTTCCAGTAATAAATTTATGAACTCGAAAAGAATGAAATATAATTATTTACTTCATTTAAAACACCTTTCCAACTGGAAGTATACACCTATTTCTAATGGTTTGAAATTAGTTATTAGGCCACATTTAGAACATACACCCTGTATACTTACAGGAAATGAGTATAGCCAATTGCAGCTCTTGCCCCATAACAGAAAATAACAGTTGAAGAAAATGAATTGCTTAATACAACATGGAAAATCTCAGCAGTAGGGATGGGAAAAACCTATCGGTTTAACCGAAAACCGGTTTTTTTTCGGTTAACAGATTTTTGTCGGTTATTTTTTTGCCCGGTTTAAACCAGTTATTTTATAAAATTCCAAAAACCGTGAAGAAAGAAAGTCTGAAGATAGGCTGGATTTTAGATTCGACTAGACTAAAATTTAACAAGTTATATTGCTTTGAATTTTATCATCTTTGGCCAATAACCGACAACCGCTTCCTCGAGAAGTCTGTTGGTTGGCGGATTACTGAAAGAGTCTTAATGAACAGATAAATATTGACCAATGGATTGATTTCCTGCAGTAACAATACTAATAATATTTTTTGTCTTTAAACTGCGTCTGTATTTTGTAGCCAAAAAATATTTGTCTTGAGTCGGAAGTTATGCGACGCCCGAAAGATTAGTATCTACGTTTAATGATGTTGTTTCCGATGAGAGGTATCGACTAACGGATCAACACATTGCTAAAAGAGTGTTTATGAGCAGATTAGGCGATAAATATTGGCCAATGAATTAATTTCTTGTGAAAACAATGTTAATAAAAAATGTGTCTATAATACTTACTTATTGTAATAATTACTCAATTATTAGTTTTATCACATATTGTATTAATTACTTATTTATAATCATTACTTATTATATTAATTAATTATTATATTAATACTTACTTATTGTATAGCCGGTTATTTTGTGCGGTTTTAACCGCCAGGTTAAACCGTAGGTGAAAAAAAACTTTTTTTTGCAATAACCGCCATCCCTACTCAGAAGTAGTCATCCGAGGAATCAATAATTCAAATTATCTAATAGGGAAGGTCTTTTTTACATGAAATTTGAAAACATATTTTCAAATCATTTCAAACATATTTTATTCGGAATACAGATAATTTGAAATTTAGAGCATTATTTGGCTACGAATACGGATAATTTGAAATTTAGAGCATTATTTGGTTACGAATACGGATAATTTGAAATTTAGAGCATTTTTTGGTTTATAATCTTTCATTTGTATATCGATTCATCTGCATAAAGATAAATGTGAAAAGAACTATTTGATAACCATAAATGGAATGTTTAGTGAATCCGAAGTAACCTTATGCACATTCAGTTGCTGGTTCCGAAACTTTTCGCTTCGCCAAGGTAGTTCTCCAATGTTTTCCAGTCTTCTTTTTGACACTGAAGCCTTAATTTCCTTCGTTTCTTCGTTATGCCATCTGTCCTGGCGGAACCAGGAGTAAGTGGATGAGAAGTCACCGGATAAGTAAGCGGGTTCTCGCTTCCCTAGTGGGTGTAGTAATGGTTTGAAGTCGAGTTATCTCTATTCAGAGGACGACACATAACACCTGCGGGATATGTTGAGCCGTGACCGGTGATGGCAAGTAGAACTGCATTCTCATGACGTGAAGACTATCATTCAGTCCACCATGAATTTGGGTCTGTTGGCATTATATTAATTATTACTAACAAATAAGTGGTATAAATTTTAAGAGGGTCATGGCCCATTTTTATCTTATTTATATCATTTAAAATTGCCAGCACACCAAACTGCAAATGCAGTTCACATGGTCATGTAGACCACTATGTTTTGACTGTACTTTCACTAAAAAATTTCATTTAAGTACACCTACTGATGCAAACAAAACCGCGTAGTTTTAAATTTTAGTTAATAATGAATATGGACTTGTGAAACTGAAAGAGAGTTTTATAATTTTCAGTTGCATATGCATGAGCTTTCTGGCTGATGGAACGTAGTCAAAAAATATTTCATTGCTCCTTTAACTTTTTATTTCTTCTTGGAATATAAAATTTTAAATCTTTTCTATTGAATTGCCGCACCTAATAATTGTTATTAATCTAAGTTTTTTAAATTTTTAATTGTCTTTTGTTTCCTGCATTACTATTTGGTGTTGTTTCATGTATTTGCTTTTCACTTCTTTTGCTTCTGTTTATTTGTTCAGGACTTTTGAATAGTTTTTCCATCACAAATTTGTAATATGATGTTCTGTTTTTTTTCTGTTTTGATGTTGTTTTGTTCTCCCCACCATCTGGTCAGTGCCTTACACCCTCTGGGTAGGCTATGCCGGCGTGGCCAAAGAGAATAAATAAATAAGTCCACCCTGGATGTCAAGGTAGTGTGGATGACGCTCTCTTGCGGTTATGCTCGTTATGCAAGCGTTCTTCGAAATTTCTAGTGGCTGAAATTTTAATGTCCTGACGTCAAATTACGAATTGTTATTATAATCTTAATCAAGATTGGCTTTAATGCAGAGAAATAATGACTAGTCTTATCTGCATGCTCCCATATATCTATGCCTATGTATAAAAAATCTAAATTAAATTGCTCTTTTCACGAGATTATTTTTATAATTCTTTATAACAATGGATAAAAATGTGCATTACTATTTAAACTATAGGTACAGCGAAGGTGAAACAAATGTTGGAATCTATAGTTAGAAAGTAAATGTCCGTTTTCACGTTCTTAATATACTTTGAATCCAGTGATTAAATTAGTAAACCAATTTTATTATCAAATTCAAAATCTGCCTTCAATAACTTTCGCTCAATTAAATGTACTTAATATTTTGACCAGTTGGCAAAGATTGTATGAATAACGGCAATGGTTCGTTATAAAGTAAAGGGAATTTTCCTTTGCTGTGAGAGATAACACACAGGTAAATAAATGCAATAATTAAAAATGAATGCAATATCATCATTCAGTGTAACTGGCAATGAGCATAGTGTAAAAACGAAAGAGAAATCATTTTTCTGTGTACAACTTTCACATACAATATGAAAATCGGGTATACTTTGAGCAAACTTTCTCCAGCCGTTAGTTAATATTGTTACGAATTCTGTAAATTGAACGTAATTTGGTGACTTGTGGTCGCCAAACTTCTATTCTTTTCCAGAAATTTTCTGGAGAGTATATGAAAGCCTCGCTGCAGTCGCCAATAAGTCAGTTGATGCGCTTTCATTGAGAGAATGTGACACGCGGTCATCGGTGTTTTTGACCAAGACGAGGTTGCTGAATTTGGCCGAGGATCTAAGGGGTCTATTCTGGTGCCACCGGTTGGGTTGGGAGACGTCACTTTTTCCGCTCGTTTACAACGGGAAAAGTGACGTCTCCCCCCCCAACCGGGGGTACCAGAATAGACCCGTAAGCCAATTGAGGAAGTTTTGATTTTTTACCGTGCTCGGCAAGTGAGCTAGTTTGAACTCTAGTAGTCCATTTAATATTGGATTGTTTTGCCTATCAACTGCAAGTATTACAAATATAATATCCCAGATCCTCCGGTAACGCTTTGACGTCATCAACAATAAAACTCGCGCCATAGCACTGCGAGACGTTAAACATCATTATTTCATTGTTAGAGAACCTAAATTTCAGTAATTTTACATTTAAAAGAGTAATTGTCGTTCTAATTTCAAATTGAATAGCTCTAAAATAGTGAAATAAAATTTTCTATCGATTGATATAAAATTTGTCTCGCTATGATCAATAGTTCCTGAGAAATTTTAAATTATATTCATCCTATGTTTCAAATTAATTTCCGTTTTTTAATAGAAAGTAGTAAATTACGTCAGTGGTATATCATGCGCGTGATACAGCTTCGACGCCAAATTGTATCTGAATGCAATTGTGGCGATGTTGTTTTCTTGCCAAGAATTAAATTAACCACCAGTGACGTGAATCTACCATTCGTTCTCAACCGCCGCCAGTTTCCATTAATTCCAGCTCACACGATGATTATCAACAAATCGCAGGGGCAAACTTTCGATCATGTTGGAATTTACCTCTATGAGCCTGTCTTTTCACACGAACAGCTCTATGTTGCACTTTCAAGGTCTAGGATTCCCAATCACGTTAAAATTTACACAAAGACATCTGAAGTACAAGGAAAATTATTAAACAACGAAAAATACTTCACACGGAATGTTGTTTACCAAGAGGTTTTTTGAATAAAGAAATATTTAAATAATATGTAAATAAAAAAATATTTCCTGTCATAAAACATATGTTTATTTTATTTGTTTTCAATCAACGTTAAACATTTCTCTCGCATATATATCTATTTAAACACGTCAAATTTGAAGGGAAATCTATCGAATGAAGAGGCAATTTGCACCCGTCAAACCATGACGGGTGATTTTCTAGTTTGTTAATAACAGCTGTAAATAAATTTCTGTTCCTACCGTCCAGATTAAAGTCCATTCAATCCACGAACCCGTCAGAACCGTAGCAATATATTTGGGCCTTATATTGATCTAGAATTTTGGTGATAGTTTGGAATCGTGTTCACATACATATGGCCAGAAAAAATTCCAAAAAGTTCACAACATATTTTTTTAAGTGAGAGGTTTCAAACTACGCAATTTATTTAGGTCTTGAGGTCATATTTCTGAAGATTAAAATATTTTCTGGATGCGCGCGTTTCGTAACGAGGAAGTAAAAGACATCAGCACTCTTAATTAACATTTCTCAATTTCATTCCAAGTAGCAGATTATTTATACAGAAGTTAATTAATTTCTTGCAAAAAGCATTTTTGCTTAAATGCAAACTTTTGTTAGAGAATAGATAACTTACTGGAACTTTAATTTTTAGGGCTTGAATTCTAAAGATTTGGAATTTTTCTAACCATTTCAATAAGCACAAGCTTTAAAATTCTTAAGAGATGTATAAATTAAATATTCAATAATACATTTGAAAAGATACTTTACTTCAGAGATGACTTATACATTAACTAATCTATTGCATTCTGTATTACAAATTTAATTATTTTGGCATATTCAAGCCTTTTCTGGTGTTTCAAGTATAAAATTTCAAAAAATTTAGAATTAATTAACTGCTTTCTTCTTT
>BGPR01001847.1:88930-105483 GCA_013235015.1 Araneus ventricosus | reverse complement strand
TGTTACGAGTTGCTTCAACCTAATAAAGCTACTTTATTGTTAAACTATCCGCCTTTCGAGACCAGATTGTTCGCCGGGAATATGATTTTAATTGAATCTTGCGTCATTTTATATTCATGGTTCCTTTTACGACGTAATTTTTAACTTCAGATTGCGGTAGATATTTAACCCTTGTTCTTTTACTGGCCTTCAACCTGTTCTGTTCATTGTCCACATGAATATCCCAATGGAGTCAAATAACTGATCGTGTAATGTAACATCTAATTGCATGTTGTCACGCCATTTTCATTTTCTTATTCCTCTTGTAAAATATGCATTCGATTTCAACATTAAAAGGGCGCCGTTTATTTTATGGTCATCAGCATGTTACTTGGATTAAAACGTGCTGAAAAAAAGAATAAAAACATAGCAACCATAATCATTCAACTTACTGGATATATTTCTCAATATACGTAATATCTCAGAGCTTGGTTTGCAGATTCCAAAAAATTGTGATAAAAAATATGATAGCAAAATGTTTTAGGATATTACATTAACTTTCAACATTGAAAGAGAAATACGCAATTAAATATTTGTTTAAACAATCAAAACATTTTGAATTACGTTGCAACAATGAAAAGTATTGCTGTAAATTATGCCAAAAATATATTTGCAAAATTATTAAAATTAGAGAAAAAATTGTACGGCAACTTAATTTATATCATTGGAAATCTATTTCGTGCACTTTGAAGTGGAATAAAATTAATTCTTTTGCTGTAAATTGTTCAAAAGTTATTAAAGAAAACCCTCGGAATTTTGCTTAGTTTTTAATTAATTAAAATTTCAAAAAAGGGGCTCCGATGCACACATTCCCACCCTCCAAAGTATGTTTGTGCCAAATTTCGTAGCTCTAGGTACAGCAGTCTGCCCTGTAGAGGAACAACACACAGACACACACACGTTCTCCTTTATTACTAGCCGCCTTGGGTGACCAGCTTTTTCATGATTTCAATTGAGTCTTGCATCATTTTATATTTATTATAAGAATATCATTTATTATTTATCACAAGATGCAGAGTGATTCAAAATTGAAACGCACTTTGATGGTAGGTCTGGCGTACAGAAACAAGTCATCTTTCAAATAGAATATGGTGGCGCAAACGTAAGGAGAAACAGTAACAGAAGGCTCTTTCTCAATGGATTAGGTAGAAGAAACGGATACAACGGATTAGGTGCACACAGCAGGGTTAATGAAATACCAAGTTACAATAGCAAAACAACACTGTTGCGTCAGTAACAACATGCGAAGCGCGTATAGTGGACGACATTGTTGTAGATACTGCACTCTGCTTGCCTTTGCATCCAGGGCCAGAGAAACACAAGGGCTGGTTCATAGAGCCTTCAGCGAAGAACCAGTGGGGGGAATTTGTGACGTCACCAAGCGCTCGAAAATACGAAAATCCCTTTACTATAAGTGTTTTGATATTATTGTTTTCCTTTTTTACTTAATATTTAAAATTGGATGCCAGTATTCTCGATCTTTTTTAAACACTTCTTCGAAGATGTTTTGAGTAAGAACAGTTTCATCTTTCAAAACCAAACCGGTGTCAAGAAAATGATTTCTCAATAGTTTCGAATAATGTGGAGGATCGGCGAATGCCCAGATCTTTCTGCAGTTTAAAGGATGCATAAAAAATTGTTCTTTCAGGTTATTTCCAGTTCTTTCCAAAGTGTGGAGCTTCCAGCTAAATCGGAAAAAATTGCTTTTACAATTAAGCCTTTCTCTTCAATTTTTAAAATTATTTCGTACAAAAGATGTTTCGTCATTGTTGTATCAAAATTGAAGAATACTGGTTGTTTCCAGCGGCATTTATCTGAGTTCCTGTTAAGATATTTTAAAAATTTTCTTCTATTTTCAATAGTTTTTTCACTTCACTTTTTAAACTTTTATTTTCGGTTAAAATATAGCCAATTTGAGCTTTCGTTCTCATTTCTTTTATTTTTTCTCTGATTTTTCTTAGTTTCCTTATTCTTCCTCGTTTCGCATGCCCTTTTAGGACTCGAACATTTTAATCTAATTTTTGCTTCCCGTAAAATACTTCTATTCCTTTTACTATCACTTCTACTTGAATTATCTTCCCCATTATCTTGAAATGGCAAGTTAACACTCGGAACTTCATCAGGTTTTTTTTTTTTTATTTAAACAAAGTAGGCGATTCTTCATGTCATCCATATAATCAGTTAGCCTGAAGTGATCACTGCATATCCTAGCGTATTTTACATTTATATGATCTTGCCTTTTACATTTCGAGATCCGAAGTTTATTCCGATTCGGACATACCGGAAACACATGATACATTGCACCTTTGTCTTTCGTTTTCCTGTCATAATTTAACAGGTAGCGACAGCACAAGTGGACATACTTGCAAGAGATGCAAGATTTTCACAATATTCCAACAAAATAACAAGTAACACTGGACAACACAGGAACAAATAGAAGAATTAGAGAGCAAACTAAGAATGAAAGAATCTCCATTGGACGCTCTCGGACCCCACTCTGTCAGCCTAGTGACGTCAAAACTGGTTTCTCCCCACATGTCGGCAAATCGTAAACTTCAAAAGTATGAGCCAGCCCTTATAGTTCTCTGGCCCTGCTTTGCATCAACCACGCTACGTCTGACTTGCAATGTGATTATTTATGAAACCGTATTGTTGCGCTATTGTGTATTTGTATTCCATTCTATGGCGTACACAATATCAGATGTATCCTTTTCTTGTTGTTAATTCACTGGCAAAGGGACACCTGTAGCGGTCTACCCTTTGCGCCCTCCCCTTTGTTCTGTTGCAAAATGACTTGTTTCTGCATGTATGCCCTGCCTTTAAACTTTGCTACTTTTTGAATGACTCTGTGTGGTGAAATACTGGAAGGAATAAGCGACTGGGAACCAACTGTACTTTTAAGGACTGCAAGTTTATTTATTTAAAGAAAAGCACACTACAGAGAAAACTCCTTTTACAAAGTGGTTTAAACAACAAACACACAAAGAACAAAAGCCACACCGAGTAAATAGGAAAAAAAATGCGCTAGAAAACAAAAAGTTGAAGACAGAGAATGCACGAAATCATAAAAGTTTTGCAAACGAATATATAATTAAAAACGAAAACACATAATCACAAAAGCATTAAAACACACTATGATACTAAAAGTCGTATTTTTTAAAAAATTAAAAGACCATTTCCAAAAGGCAAGGGTTAAAAAGTCGAAACACGCAAACACACCGAGTCTTCTAAAAACACACCAGGAGTTTAAAAGTTTAAAAACGTGAATATACACTTAAGATAAAAATAAATTCAAACGCGGCACCAAAAACAGAGTACAAAAATTAAAACCTATAAAAAACATTGAAAAAATGTTCGATTACATAAAAAGACGGAAAATCAAAACGCATAAAAATCTAAAATGTTGTAAAAAGTTCACTATTGTAACCGAGTGCATGTAGTTCCCTATTAAAAATTGAACCATGCTCCTCCATAGGCTTCCGAGAATTCAGAATTAAATCTTGAAAAATATACCATTTCATTTCTTTTGGTAGTGCGTTGCGGAAACAGCTATTTTGTTGAATATCTGCCTTTTAGATTAGGCTACTAAGTGCTGATTTACGTTCCACTGTATATATTGTTACTCTCAAAATTTTAAAATAATTATGATGAAGAATAAATCAAGAAGTTTTAGCAAGAGAGAGTTCTGTCAGTCCTTCAGGTTCCTTCCTCAGTTTCCTCTGTTTTAAATGTTTTTATTATTGACTAATGGATATAAAGAAGTTACAAATCTCTTTTATTAGTTTAAGTGTCTATTACTATTGTTATTCTCAAGGACATTGTGCCAATTCAGCATAATTCCATTTCGGATATTCTTTTTTAATTTTCTCAATAATATTTCACCTTTTTGTATCCATTTAAAATATTTTTTTCACTCTTTATTGTTAGTAAACGTATTCCCTGAACCTGACCGGCTGACATTTTTTTTTTACTCTTTGTTGTTAGTAAACGTATTCCCTAAACCTGACCGGCTGACATAAATTTTATATTACTAATATACAACTGAAATTTTCTTTCATTAATACAGTTGCACTCTTTTGAAGTATTTAATAAACTCATATTTAATTTGATCGATCCTAAACGTTCGCTTTATATATAAATTGAACACTGCATTTTAGCTTAAACATTTTTTAGTTAATGGATATTATAGTGTCTCTCTCTGTCGTGCGATACGAAACTATAAAACTTCGAGGGCTACATGGGATCTCACAACCCTCCCCCCGGGTTTACCCATGGTGGAGGCGGCTGCCGGACATCATGTAGGCCAGGATTATAAAATGCTATTAAATATTTTCGATAAGAAAATGTTATGTTGGTTGATCGAGAAGTGATGTTTTGGGTTTTTGTTTTATGTATTGTGTTGTTTATTCTGTGTGTGTTTTAGTTGATTGTTATTTTGGAATGATATTATCTTTTAATGTTTGCAAACGACATTGGATTTGGGTCCACTGCGCCCTTTCGGGGGAGGGGGGGGGTAATAATATACGTTATAGATTGTCGGATGTCTCCTCAGTCCTGCGACCGGTACATTTTAATGTGTATAATATTTTAGGTGTTTTATTCTGTTGGAATTGTATTGATTCTAGTCTGACCGGGGCTGGGTGAGCAGTTGCAATTGTCATATTCCTGTATTTTATACTGACTCTATGATAGGGTCCCACCCCTGTTTGGGTGCAGTCTGTAAAGATTTAGTTATTTGTTTTTTCGAGTGCCCCTCATGCCCGCTTGGGCTGAGGATGAGCTTCTCTCTAGTGTCAGGATTGTTCCTTCCCTGCCGGCTCGCTCAGGGCCTTACACCCTTGCGGGTAGGCCGGACCGGCATGAGTACTAAATAAACTAAATAAATGAATACTTAATTTAGATATTTATGAAATAAATGTCTAGAATAGTTTTTATTACGTATAGGGTTTGGTTGCCCAAATTGTACCTATTCCATTCTGACTCTGTTTTCGTCGAATCAGCAACGCTGACAGCAATGTGATGACTACTAGCATCGGCGATGTTGATTCCATTATTTAGAACGAAGCTTCTATGCGATGCAACCTAACCTCGTAGAAAAATATGTTTTCGGTGATTTTCTTATAGTTTTTTTTTTGCATATTTTGTAAGACGTAGAACAATAGTATTATTAACAACATGCTATTATTTTGTCGGGCACAGACTATATGAATAGTTGATTTTCTTTAGTAATGACGCTCTGGTGCGCTTCATTATTTTATGATGCTCACTTAAAATTTTGCACTTGCCGTTGCTTAAGCCGTACCACAAATAAGGCTTAAATCGTAACTGATATGCCTAAAGGATCTCTTGCGCATCTAATGATACTTATCATTTATAGAAAGAGAAAATTGTTCGTTTTAATATGTAATGCGAAATGTGCTTTTTCCAATTTTTAGGCAGGGTCCATAAAACGTGGCAAAACGTACCGATAATACTTATTGACAAGAAGATATAGGCGAGGCGTTATGAAAATTACCCGATGGTAATATGGGCTTCAATTAAAGTATTAAATTCTTAAACAGAAACTGAGACATCACCTTCTAAAATTAAATAAACTTTATGAATTTGGAAAGCCGAAAGGGTAGATCGAGGATTAGCTCAAGACAGTATAGTTTACTCAAAAGAATAGTAATACAAGGTGCTTTTTGCTTCATTTGTTTCCAAGGTGCGACATAGGACTTAATAACCGGTTTTCTTAGTTTTACCGATGATATTGCTTTAACCACTTAACTAAATAGTTTTATTTGCTATCTAATAAGATGACTCCTCCTGTTTTGGAAAGGGGCTGTCGTTTTCATTCATCTAAGAAGGCATAGGATACTTAAGATGTTTATGAATGCTACATATTTTTTGTGTCAAATTATAAAGCTAATTAATGATTCGATTTTAGTTTATAAGACTAAAATTTCGATAATTCGATGCACGAGTATTCTCGGGCTGTTAAGTTAAGCGGTTAAGATTTGTTTATTTCCTTCGACATAGTATGCGTATATTGAATGTTCTTGGCGTAAATAGCTGCAATATTCATAGAAGTTGTGAATAATGCAAAATTTAATCCTTCATTTAGTAAAACTGTAATTTGTAGACTTTTTCCTTTAGACGGTACGACTTAAGCAATCTTACCCTACTGTCTTTTAAAAATAGTAAATATATTTTCATTATTAGAGTTCTTTTTATTATTATCGCAGCTATTTGGATTTTAATTCATTATGAATAATCAATTATCTACACAACCTGTTCTGGGAATATTTTGCCATTAAAATAAATTTCAATTCGCTTCGAAACAGAAAAATAGAGCTTATGAGGAAAAAATTAAAACTCATTTCCCTCAAAGTAATCAAAACGGATTTCGTGGAATTTAAGCTTCACTTAGTAACAAAAACTAGAAACAGTTAATCCTTTCTGGTTGAATGCCCTCATCACTGTGGAAGCTTTTCTAAAAATGTCATTACAATAAGTCCAAAGTGTAAAAACCAAAAGAGACTTCTAGTGTAAATAGGAGGGAAAAAAATCAAAGCGTGATAAATGGCGGGAAGAAAAATCGACAAAAATTGTTCCAGAACCGCCATTAAGAATCTTTGATGATAAATATTACTTTATTTTTATACGCTTTTTGTTCTCTAGTGCTTAAATACTGATTTTCTAATTATTCGTGCACAAAAAACATTCGATAAAAGATGATATTTACTTTCCCATCTTTTTCTTATATCTTCTGGCGAAGTTTTTATCCTCCAGCCAAAGGAAACTAATCCCTTTCCTTAACGTGCAATCGATAGCTTTATGGAAGAAAGCCTATCGCGTGGCAGCATTGGAAAAAAAGTGGTTTTTGCTTGAGTGGATCTTTTTTCTTCCACTATTTTCTGTTCTTTTTTTCTTCCTTTTATATTTTTTTAAAGAGAAGAATCATCTTTCAATCAGAATACCGCTCTGCGACGGATGGAACGATTAGTAGTGACACAACCAGAAATAAAATATTTGCCCAAATTCTTTCAACTTACACACGAAAAATATTTGGCGATTAAATACCACTTGTAGTCATTAAACGAATTGTTCGAGTATTAAAACAATGTTTTTGTTATGTGTGGGCTTAATATTGCTTCAGAGAATATAAAATTCGAAGAGAAAAAGAAATGGCGAAAACTAAAACATATTATACTGGATACATTTAGCTGATCGATTTTGAACTTTTAGAATTTTGATTTCATTTATGGTTTCGATAAAAATGAGTACCGTAATAAGAGATAACAATTTAGATGCAGAACAACAAATATTTTAAAAATTAAAATATAACATTCATGTCTTGTGGCATCATTATATATATCTGCAATTAAGCAAACAAAATTAAAAACAAAAATTAGTAGGCATCTTTGACGAAGATTCTAGTCCTTGCCTTATATCAAAATATTTTTCATTGAAGTCATGAAATACATTTGAAATCAATTAAGATATAGATTAATCGAATATTAACGATATCAAGCAAATATTAATGATGCTGCAAAAATGATTGTAAAAATCTGCAAGAAACCTTAGAAGATTGTTTGACTGCAACTACATTATACAGTGTTCTCACTAAAGTTACTTATAACCCACTGAATTTCAGAACGACTGCAGCTATAGTCATAAAAGTGGTGTCTGTGTATAGTAAAGTAGCAATGCGCTACTCTAAGACACCTCATAGCGCCACATGGTGGCAAACTGCGGAATTAGTGTTCCTATCTCGAAAAAGGAACGGTATAGGAAAAAAAGTCAGCTGAAAAGTTGCAGAACATCATTTATTTTGTACAAAAATACACCTTTTTGGCATTCATACCAAGAACAGAGCATTTGAAATGCATACTTGTTTGTTCGCGATTTTTGAAACTGTGACGTCACAAAACGTTGACGAAAGGGGGAAATGCTATCTTTCGAACAAAAATGCTCAAGTGGAATTTTTTTCATAGGAATAGGTGAAACAGTCGGCGTATACGACCCTTCCGCCAATTCTATAGTATATTCCACGACATATTACTGATGCTCCTGCCAGCGTGACATAGGCCACGGTGGCCTAGTGGTAAGGTCTCGGCTCTGGTGCCGGTGGGTTCCAGGTTGGAAACCCGATTCCACTGAAGATCCAACGTGTATTGGGCCCGCTACACGTTGAATCAGACGTACGGGATCAAACGTCCTCCAGGTGGTGTGGCGCCCACAACTCACGTCCACCGACTCACCCATGGGGTTTGGAGTTCACAAGGATGGACGTGGAAGCATTGGTGTGGTGCGGAAGTTTGGAGAGGGGGTGCCAGCTCAGGTATCGCCCTCGTCATTCAAAATTACGAGGTCCGTCCCAAAATAGTCCTCGTGTTGCTTTAAAACGGGATGTTAATATAACTAAACTAAACTAAGCCAGCAAGACATCTAATATGCTAAAATATGTGCAACGTGAAATTCACATAAGAGTCTAAATGTGTATTGCAACTGATGGAAAGCTGCTTGAACATCGTAAACACAGGTATCTTGTGATAATTAAATACTTTTTTTTCTCTTTCTAACACGTTTCGCGACGTAAAGGTGTTTTAAATCGCGAAAAAATATATGAAGTTTTAAGCGTCCTGTTCTTAGCATTAATTTCCAGTAGGTATCTTTTTTGTACAAAATCGATGATGTTCTGCAAGTTCGTATTTGATTCTTTCACCTATAGCGTTCCGTTTTCGGGATAGGAAGGCTAACTCCGCAGTTTGCCGCCAGGTGGCGATGCCAGCGGTCACATAGCGTATCTCATGGACACTTTACTACATCTAGACACAACTTTTATTACTATAGCTGCAGTTGATCGGAGATGAAGGGGTTGGATGTAAATACCTTTAGTGGGCACCCTGTAGTGTATATGCGTTATCATAAACAACGGGAGTGTTCTGCAATTGATTTTCCAGGCTGTAAAATAATATAGCGCGCTTCGCCTTTAGCTTTGTCGTATATTGAGATGAAGTGGGTACTTTTCTGTTAGTGTGTCTCCAGACAATAATTAAATCAGATTCACAGCATTAGCCCTCATAGCGAAGAATGTTCGCGCTAACACAATATCGCCAATATTCAAACTTGGCAGTAGTTGTTTGGAACAGTACATCTTCCCGATCATTTGATGCAAACTATGAGCGAAATCTGCAGTTTTGATGTAAAGTTTGCTAGCTGAGTTTTCGAGTTTCTGCGTTGTCATCCACACAAATAGAGAGAACATCACGCATTAAATTCGGTATAGTTCTTCTTTGATCTTCTCGTGTATTTCCACAAAAGTATGTGTCTTATAATTCGCAACCAAAATTGGTTTCTTCTAGGTAACGTGGACGAAATGCTTCTGTTTGGAGTAAAGAATCTACTAGAATTATCAAAAATTGTATTTGCAACTGACAGAATGCCATTAATATATTAACGTTAATAATATATATCTACGTTTCTCCCATTGGGGTCTCAGGATGGAATTTCATTCACACGCCAAATCACCACAGAAAACGTTGTATGAGAGATTCTCTATAACTCGGTAACTACATACGTTAAAAACATAACTAATGTCTTATTTTAGAGATAAAGGGTAACAACAGAAGTTACGAGAATCAAGAGTAACTTCGAGAAACAGGAGTATCGCGAGTAACTTCGAGAAACAAAAGAGTATCGCGAGTGAAAAAGAAAATCCGAGAAGCTTCGAGGAACAAAAGAGAATATCGAGTAACAAAAAGAAACCGAGAAGCTTCGAGAAACAAAAGAGTCAAGGGAGTAAAGTAGTCCTACGTTTTTAACATAAGCGGCTGTTAGAAAAAGACAGCCTCCCATCATTTTTTTTTTACTTTCTCGTATACGAAGTATGAAAAGAGGAAATTAACGTAAAACCGCGTTACTTTGCACCGATCGGAAAAATTTTGAGATTAGTTGCATTTATTTCTCTTTAAAAAAGCTTTTCTGATTTTTCCTTGCTGAGTTATTACTAAAGAAACGCTTTGAAGGAAAATTAGGATCATACAGTGATTTAATAATTAATTACGATATTTCGAAATTTTGGCACAACGTTACATCATAGATGGGAACTCTTTGCACTGGCTCCTTATTTTCAGAAACAAACTCACTGGTTGCAATTTTAAATATATTTAATTGAAGTCCATATGGGAATATTTAAGAAAAGTATTCTTAATAGTTCCATGTGTTCCAGTGGTAAATTTCAGAACTATCTGATCATAATTATCCTTCAACAACGCATTACGGATGCCTGTGCCAACGTGACACCCGCTATGCTACACCGTGTGCAATGTGAAGTTCAAGCAATGTCCAGATGTGCATTATAGCTGACGGAGAGAAGTTTTAACATTGAAAATAAAGGTGTCTTGTGATAACTGGTTGTTTATTAATCTTTCTAAGACTGTTTTGTCACGTATCAGTGTAGGAAATCGCGAACACGCAAATACGTGTTTTAAGCGTTCTGTTCTAAGCGTTTACGTCCACAAGGTGTCTTTTTGTACTAAATCGATGATGCTCTACAACTTTGTAATTCCCTTTTTTCCCTTATCTTGTACCGTTTTAGAGATAATAAAGCTAACCCCACCGTTTTCCACCAGGTGACGCTGTATTTGGTTTCATCTAGTAGCGCATAGTCACTTGACTATACCTAGACACCACTCTTATGAAGATAGCTGCAGCCATTCGGTAGTTAAAAAGACGGTAATGGACTTTAGTGGGAACCCTAATCTTGTAGTAATTTTCGTCTGGGAAAAAAAGACATTTTTGGAATAATGTCTCTCTGTCGGTCTGTGATAAAAATCTCTAAAACGTTTCTATATTCATCTAATCTGCATCGAATGAAAGGAGATTTGCAATTAAATGACGGATAAACTATTGATGAATTGATTCCGTCAAGACACAAGAACAAAAAATGGCGCTATACAGCAAAGCCTCTAACTTTTTTTCAGTACCATATATCTTTAAAGCTTTAATGTAGCGAAACTGCATCAAAATAAATTTTTAACCTAACAGTGGTTTTCGTTGTTTTACATAAGAAACGGAATAAGCTAAAAAAAAATCTGAATTTTCCAATTCCCGTCTTTTAAAGATTCATTTGAAACTTTGTCTTTAAAATTCATCTAAAAAATATAAAGGTAAATACGTATATTTTTAAAGACTTGCAAAATAAATAAGATTTTTCCCTATTAATTCGAAAGAACGTCACTAAACACAAAGGAGCACAAGTTTTCCATCAGGAACTATTTTTATTTTAACAATCAAGTTTCGTCACACTTATAAAAGGTTAATATTTTTTAGCAAAGAAATTCGTAATTGGGTTCAAAATTCCTTGTAACGGAACAAAAACTTCCCTTTTCCGGAAAAGAGTTTTTGGAAATTCCATTCAAGAAAACCGTTCTTAGAGAAATCTTCGAAGCCATTTGAAAAGTTCAATCCACCATTTGATCTCAGATATTTAGTTGCTTTGAAAGACAATATGTTTAGGGAATGTTGGTTGTTCAGTTTCTTTATATTTATATTACTTTTATGTATGCATAGGCAAAAGGCAAATGACTTCTACGGCCGGAATCGATTGACTTGTATTTGCTTTCCATTTCTTTTCAAGAAAACGATTTTTCTTTTTTTCTTTTCCGTTTACGTACTTTTAGGTAATGAGATCGCAAATAGGTCACTTTGATTTTTGAATTACGTTCGATGAAAAATATTCGTTCCTTTTTTTCCCCCCGCCATTTCCATTTTCAAATCCTCTGGAGAAAGAAGATTCCAGACTGGAATGTGATGTTTTGTTCCGAAGTGGAAACCTTTTCGAATATTTTTGTTTAGGAATCTTAAAAATGTTGATGAGGAAAAGGAACTACTGTAATTGCTTCATTTGTTTTTCGTTTGGTTTTGGATTTCACGAATACGCTGAAATGAGTTTTGTCTTTGCAGCTAAACAACCAAACAATTACTTAAGTTTTTTTTCCTGCTGTTATTCGGGGAGAACTGTTTCTAAATGGGTTTTTATAACTGTGTTTTTATTGCACTTTATTAAGGATATACGTTGCTAAAAATAGGTGCGAGTGCACTTTATTTTTCTGCTTAAATATTTAATTTTAAAAGTATTCCAGAAATATCTCGGGTCTAAAAAGCATATTTAAATGTCCATGTTAACAAAAAATTTAAACACTTCAACTGAAGTAGAATTAATGCTGTGGAAGCTAATTAAGTATACAGTATTGTAATTCAAGATGATTTGAGCGTGGCTCATTTTCAGTTTATCATTTGGGAAATGTTGATAACATTTGAGAACATTTGAAACAGTTTTAAAGTAATCATTGCATAGATTTAAAAAATATTATTTTGCTATTTCAATTACACCGTAACTGTACAAACTTGATTTCAGAGTTAGAACTCTTCATATAAATATAGACTTGCTTGGAGGTTAGAAAATGCAGAAGGTAGTAAATATTTTGAAGAAATAAAACACAATTGAAACTAAAGAAGATTATCAAGGAATTAAAACAAAAAGTCCGGCAATACACTAACTCGAATATGTGGAATTCTTTCAGTTTATTATGTGTTCTTAGTTATGTTATTCTGTTATATATGAATTTTATACACTTAGTCTCCTGATTTAAACTGGCAAATGCGCATTAATGAAATCTTTGTGCTAAATTAGTAGGACGTCATGAAATTATGTATACTATTTTTTTAGTTAGCAATAATTTTAATTTTTAGCTATTAAAAATGACAGGCAGGTCTGCCAAATTGAAGTCAAACCAAACAGCGTAAATCCAGCAGTTATCGAAACGATTTATGTTAGAAGGATAAATCAGGCATTGAGAACTACTTTTCTTATACCCTCTTATAAAATATGCATTTGCAACATTAAAATGACGCAGCACATTTCATGGCCATCGGCATGTTAACTGGATTAAAACATGCCGAGAAAAGAATGAAAACATAGTAACCATAACTATTCAGCTTACTGGATACATTTCTTGATGTAAGCAAACTAATATCTCGGAGAGTTGACATAAAATATGAAAGCAAAATGTATTAGGATATTATCTCAGATTACAACAATGAAAGAGAAACATGCAATTAAATATTTTTTTCAACAATGAGAGCGGTTTGAGTTGCATTGCAACAATGAAAGGTATTGTTGTAAATTATCCTAAATAATACTTTTAAAAGGTTACTAGCTACGTGACCCGGCGTTGCACGGGCTATCTCGAATAATGCGTCATTCCTTGACGGAGAGAAAAAGTGAGGTCATGTGACACATGCCCAACATTCTCTCCTAAATAAATAAGGAGTAAAGAGCGGTTCAATCATTCCGTCCGCGTAAAGGCTTCAAAATATACTTTTAAAAAAATCGCAAAAATAATCTTTATTTTGTAAAATTACGATTCCGGAATTATTTTTTGTCTGACTTTAGTACGGAAGGAATGAGATAACCCAGCGTTGATCGGAATCCGTATTTTTTCATATGCCCGCCTCCAGTTTATATACACATGAAGCAAGATGCACTGAGTACATGAAATCTAAAAGTGAAACCTCACAGAAAACAATAGTTTTAGTAAAAACCCTATATGAGCGATTTAATTTTCCCTGTTTCTTTATATCAATTACCAAAACCCACACAAAACTCTATCCATATTGACTTCTTGCATTGTTCAGGTTTCCATATTGCAACAATACATTTTTTTTTATTTCTGTCAGCGTCACTTTTTTATTGTTGTTGTAACAATGTTCTTTAAAGTAAACGACTTCAACAATAAAATAAATTTTGAATTGCGCTGTAACAATGAAAAGTATTGTTATAAAGTATCCGAAACAATGAAAAGTATTGTTGTAAATTAGTTTTTAATTAATATCTTTTTCACTAATTAAAACTTCGATATTTAAATGGCCGAAATGGATTCCTTGAATTATTCCCCATCTTTTGGTACTTTCCGCGCGCATCTCCGTTCGGCGGTTCGTGAGAAGATAGAAGGACATACATACATACATACATACATACGTTTGTTTACCTTCGAATTTTAATAGGATAGATGAGAGCGGTTTGAGTTGCATTGCAACAATGAAAGGTATTGTTGTAAATTATGCTAAATAATACTTTTAAAAGGTTATTAAAATTAGAGAAAACGTACTGCAACTTAATGGATATCATTGAAAAGGTACTTTTATGCACTTTCAGATAATGCAAAAATGATTTTTTGTGCTGCAATATTTGCGGAAGTTATTAAGGAGAAACTTAAAAATTTCGTTTAATTTTTAATTAACTAACATTCTAATTAAAATTTTTTAAAAAGGGCTTCGAGGTGCACATTTCCATCCTCCAAAGTATGTGTGTGACAAATTTCGTAGCTCTTAGTCCAGCGGTCTGTCCTGTAGAGGACCAGCACACACACATCCTCCTTTATTATTAGTAGGGAAAGTTGGCAAAACCACAGAAGCAGTTCCCTAGCCCCAATCACTGGACCAAATTCGACATTTTTTATTTTGCATGAAAGCTTATGACACCCATTTATGCCATTATTGGTCGTTTGCCCCGCACCACCCTCCATTTTCGAGATATATCGCAAAATAAATAAATAAAGTCTCTACAACTGTCAATTGGCCAATTTGTTTCGCCTATTTTCAAGCACAGCAAAAGGCTATTAATATTAAGGGCGAACAGCTGGTCTCCGAAGGCAGCGAGTTAATTTCAACGCAAAAAGTTACACAGGAAGTTTCTAATAATGTATTTTTTACATAAACCCTAAAACAAATTTTATTCTAATGAGTATAATATTAAACGAATCAGAAAAGTGGTATTTCCTGATTGCTAACGCATTCGAGGCACATGACTTAATGCAGCACATCTCCTACAACTGCATCTGCGAAAAGTTCTAGATGGCTTATTTTCTATTGTATAATAACTAGTACTGAATCCTGTCCTTACGGACCTACAAATTTCGAGCCACTGACAGTTCCGAAGAATGTCATAATTCCATATCCAAGCACAAAAATTCGATACAAGGTACACTGCTTCATAAGATTAAAGGTTAAAGCAACCTATACACAAGTTCATTTTTTTTTCCTAAACACAATTTCAAACTTACTCATGCGCAATTTCTTCCTTAATAAATAAATAACATTAAAATAATATAATAATAATAAATAAAAAAGAATACAGGAAGCCACAAATTAACTCTGTACCATACAACAAATATTTTTTTAAAATAAATACACAACACAATCTCGGCTAGCATACTGTCATACCGCCACGAGAAAAACCCTGAACAGGGTTGCCTCAAGCAGACGAGTCGAAGAAAAGAGGGGAACTGGTTTTAAATAAATCGCAACATTTGGTGAACTAAGCGCACTTCGTTATGCGAGGAATTCGTTTTCGACAGAAGTACAAAACGAAATGAGACTTCTACCTTTTCTATCTGCGCCAAATAAAATAAAGCCCTTTCCTTCGCCCCCAAAATGCATTGGAATATCCCGTTTCCATGGCGACCGCCAACAGCATGTCTGGTGTCTAGGGTTTTTCTCGGGGCGGTAGTGCAGTATAGGGGCGAGTATTTACAATAAATAGTTAAAACGTAGAATTTTCTGTGGTATAAACTTTTTATTTCAGACGAGTTGTTTTTTATGATAAATACAAGGTGCGAATAGGCTGGTGCCTTTTAGAGAGAAAAATAGACACAAACTCTTTGAATTGCACCGTCATACTGGTTCTTAAAACATTAATATAGCTATTAATATGATTTAAATGGAGAGATTGTTTTAGTATTAGTATTAGAATACTGCAGTCATAAACCGATTACGATGCAATAACTTGCGATGAAATATCTTTATAAAAGACGAATGTTTAGATCTGATTCCTGAAATTATCTTTTAATTTACTAGATATTACCAAAAGAGACCATTAAAAAAATCCCACCTTGAAATTAAGTTGGTATAAGAAATAAGGAGATCATATAATCATAACTCAGAAATAATTATTACAGAAAAAAACTTCGCCATCAGCCATACTATCAATTTTATTTGAAACATGTCTTTACTTTTAGAAGTAAGATATCAACGGCAAAGCTGTCACGAATGCATTAGCTTAAAATGGCGCATTTTAATATGGAAAAATAATTCATCCTGATATCAAAATTAACGTCTTCATTCACTGTTCTGTATAACAAAAGCACCAAAATTCACAAAGATTGAGGATCTTATTGACACGTAACTATAATTCAAAAATAATCTGTTTCGAAGTGAATTTCATTACCAGTCATGACTTCAACTATATTTGAACACACCTCCTTTTTGAGTGAGAATAGCTGATAGTGGAAGACAAAACCAGGTATATGAGCTTCACACGAGACATCCTTTAAGAGAGAATAATTTACTATGGTTCCTGCAGTTATTTCTTCCCTTTCTGTTTCAAGCACAAAGAAGTCACGAAAAATTATAATGCTTGAGGGTATGCCGTCGCGAGAAACCTGAACATCATGGTACCATAATTT
>BGPR01001847.1:66382-88920 GCA_013235015.1 Araneus ventricosus | reverse complement strand
ATGGTACCATAATTTAAAAAAATCTGTTTCGAAGTGAAGTTCATTACTAGTCACGATTTCAGCTATATTTGAACACACCTCCTTTTAGAATGAAAATAGCTGATAGTGGAAGACAAAACCTAGGTATATAAGCTTCACACGAGACATCCTTTAAGAGAGAATAATTTAATATGGTTCCTGCAGTTATTTCTTCACTTGCTATTTGGTAGCGCAAGAAGTCACCAAAAATTATGCTGCTTGAGGGTATGCCGTCGCGAGAAACCTGAACATCATGTTGCTATAATTCAAAAATAATCTTTATCGAATGCGAACTTCTGATTTCACCGCCGACTCCTCTTTAATTCGATGTAGAACGGGCAGTAAATAGCAGTGATCGTTCTCCGTTTGACGAGAAACCCCACAATCTCAAAAAGCACCTTTCATTAAAAGTGATTGCTTGCAGTGCTGGAAAGAGATAGTAATGAATGATAATTTCGGGCCTTCTGCTGCAAGGGGGGTGGAAGAAGACACGCGACGATCCCGGGACCCGAAATGAGTTTAAAGCCACGAAACTTTTCCCATCCCCTCTCTATCTCGTCTTACAATTGGCTGCAAGGTATGGGTTTAAATGAGGTCTTTTCGCTTTGCCATATTGATTGCGCTCTGTTGACGATCTTTCTTAGAGCGAGGATGTTAATTGCGCGGTTTTCTGGAACGGAATGGGGAGGTTCGGCGAAAGGGGTGGGCTCCCCTATCGTGATTCTTATCATTTGCAGGTGATTTGAGGTTTCTGCAGGAATGGAATATCGGAATAAATAATGGAGTCGTGTATCTCCGGGATGTTCCTCCTAGCTTGGTGTGCAGGGAATGGGTGTTGGTGGCAGTGATTAGTGCCGGAATGATGGCCCGTTTGCAGATGGAAATTAGTGTGACCGAAGGAAATGAAGAATTTGACTTATTCGAAAGGCAGATCAAAAATTCACCGTTTATTCAACGAGAATTTTTTGATGTTAATTTTAAAAGACATTCATTGAATATGGCAGATCAAAGGAGATGCTATGGAATATTTGTCTAAATAAAACTCTAGCTGAAACTTTTCAATAATATTCAAAGTTATAATTACGGAAAACCTTAAGAAGAATGTAATGAACCAAGAAATTTAAGACGCCGTTAAAGCAGGCACCCGATATTTTTTAAGTATTAAAGTCAAAAAAGAGTATTCTGAAATTAGAAATGGCATGGAAGAAAATAAAGCGAATCAAGTTTCGGAGAATTTCGGCTATCATTTCCTTATTTCATTAGGTCCTTCTCAATGTAAACTAATCGTATGATTACTAGGGTAAGGCGAAAGAAATTAATTAAAAAAATGGTTGAAATCGCGGAATTGTAATAAATGTCGATATTTAAAAGAGCAAATAATAAAATTAAAATTGATTGATGTCTTCTGTTCATGTATGTACAGAAAATCAAAATTTACTGCTTTTTTTAATAAATTTTTATTTTTAGATTTACAATTATCTAAGCATTATGGATGTAGTTTAGCTTTTATGTACTTCAGATCTTAAGAGTATTAAAAATGATTGAATTCGATCAGCACTTTTCTGACGTGCATCAAATGGAAAGTTAGGTTATAAACAGAAAATCAGTTCAGGAGTGGGCTCTAGTGGGCTTTCCTGATTGTCCCAAGTAATTTCGCCCATCCTCCATTCCCTCTAAGCCTGTACCCAATTAATAGGGAAATGTAGGTATTTAAACGACCATGGTGTTTCGCTAAAAAAGATAATGGCAATAGATTGTGATGAAATAGCAATAAGCAAAGGATCAAAGAAAGGCGCAATTCGCAGTATTTGCGAGCACGTTAGCCTTTCTATTGGGAAATATTTCGTCTACTTTCAATGAGATGTCATTCCTTCATATATTTCAGCATCTAGTGACGAGAAACCTTGTTGAACGCAACGCCTTGCCATTCTCTTAGAAGGGCGCTTCTGTCGCTGATGTAGGTGAGAACATGGAAAGTAGCATCGGTGAGAGTGTAAAACAGGAGATTCACGATAAGACCGTTCCACGCAAATGGGGAGGTAGCACTCCACACCACTCCAATTTTCAGCCCATTCATTTATATGGGTCGTTCACGGAGGTTCCATGCGAACCACTCAATCGGCCATTCCGATCCCCTAGGACTTCTGCGCCTATTCCTCCTTCCACTTTCAAAATGGAATCCCCAGCCCGCTTTTGCAAGGGAGACTGACTCCCCCGTCCCTATATCGCATTTATGCTTTATGAACTCACGTTACAAATGGATAACGAATAGAGATGAAAACCCAGACCTTTCTACCACATTCACGCCAATTCTCATCGAATCTTCGCGTTGAGGGCGGGTTTTGGAGCAGTGAGACTGAAATTGCTTGTAGCGGTCTCACCGTAACTAGAAATTTAAACTTGTTACGGTGAGCTACCGCTTGTTATTAAGCGTTAACACCAACTAGCTTAGGAGAAGACGAGTCAGGCAGAAGACGGCTGCAATGGGGGAAATCAAATTTTTAAATTTAAAGTCCGCATTTGACTGAGTGTGTTATTTGGTTACGGTGAATATGAGTCTTCCGTATGAGTTTAACAAACCAGGGAACAGCTACCTATGGACCGTCCACAACACCTCTGGTTTCAAATCCTTAAATGGATTAACAGATAAACAATTAAGCTGGTGCAAAACTTGACCGGAGGTTTGCTTCAAAACTAATGATTAGGAGATTTGCAACTTACTTAGAGAATATTCTGCAGGGATGAACAGTGTCTATTCGATATTTCAATTGCAAGAAATTTAGGAAAATGGAACGAAGATTTGGTTATTTGCTTATCTTACTGTCTTAGGTCGTGGTTATATTTCATAAGGTAAAGAACAGCAAACTGAGTACCAAGATTGTACTGGAGTGAAAATAAAATACCTTCATACCAACTCCAAGAAGTAGTTTCAATTATTTTGAATTCAGTGGCATGCTTGCTATGTGATGGTAAAATCGGACAGCTTATTTAGTCTGGTACAGTAACGAACTGGGACGTGAAAAGATTCTAATGTTTCATACAGGCAGTTGAAGCAAGGTGGAAGGAAGTCTCGTTGAAGATATCTCCCAAAGTATATTTACGGATCCTACATAGTAGGGAATGAAGTCGTTTCTCATTGGCTCTCAGCGTCATGTGACTTGGCTTGCTTCTTAATGACATCATAGAAACGCGCTTAGGAGGGATTTTAACTATTATTTTGTCTCCCGCTATCGCATCATGGAGAAATCAAAACTACCTTCTAATTATGATTATTTGGATGTTTCTGAAGCAAATGAAGTATACTTCTGTAGAATAAAACAAAAAAGGACTAACTTTCAGCAATGGTAGGTACTGTTTAGCTCCACTACGTCATTAAGAAGCAAGCCAAGTCACGTGACGCTGAGAGCCAATAAGAAGCCCAAATATGTAGGATCCATAAATATGCTCTCCCATAAGGCGTTTAATCTTGATTATATCTTTGCCAACTTTTCTAAACCTCATTTCCAAGATTTCTGATTTTCATTTCAAAATGTCGTGTCCTTTCAGAGAGATTTTGATTTTCAATTTTGATTTCATGAGCTGCTTGTGCATTGCAATTGGATAGATTGGCAAGATATCTTTACTGGTACTACCCATGGATTCCAATATGAACATTAGCCCTGTTTATCCGTTATATAAATATTCAAGGCTTAATTACTAAATCTGAAGTGTTTTGCAATTTCTTTTCCTCTTACAGGAAATTATTCCTTTGCCCTCTTTTCAATGATTGTTTTCTTTCGCAGTGGTTTACGGATTGTTTTCACAAATTTTACTGCAGCTATATGATTCAAAATAAATTCGACGTTGAAAGGTTCCACGCTCTCTCTAATAGAAAGCTGGGCTGAGATGCTAAAGCATAATTATCTTTCATCTTCTAGAAACCCGAAAACTCGTGTTCGGACGAGGTCGATAATAAATACGTGTCAACAAAACTATTAGGTTCGCTAATTATAACAGCATTAAAGTTTTAAAGATTAAATTACTAAAATTGATTAACTTTGTTATTAATTACTGAATAAATTATAGTCGATTCTTCTTAATAGAAATTGATGTCTTCCTGAAGCACATTTAAGGGATACTGATCCTCGTTTTAACGTAAAGAAGTATAAGTTTATGATTTAAAATAAAAGACAGGTAGCGGTTCAATTATACTACGTGTAATAGTTAGCTTTTTGTAAATATAATTTTCTTGTATTAATATTACTACATTTCATTTTATTGGAAACGTTTTTTTTAAGTAGACTAAATTGTGTCTTACTATAATTATAATAATTACGACTTCAAGAAATTCAAAATTTGAACCCTGTTTACTCCGATACATTCCCTCAAAGCCTGTTAAATTTGGACAAAAATACTAAGATCAAGCTGAGAGCACTTAAAAAAGTCTTTCTGTCTAATAGGTTTTTTCTCCTCTTTTTATTTCTTTAATTGTTTTTCCCCTTTCTTTTGCTGTTTCTTTAAAAGTTTTTTTTTCATATTTTCGATGGTAAATCTGTTTGTTTCTCTTGCTGTAGCACTATCAAAGATGTAAAACTTGTGCTTGTAGCAAAAGTTATGTCACAGTACTATAAATAAATAAATTATGATGATAATCGATTGCACGATGAGGTTTGAAATAAATGCAATGTGAAATTTAATTCTGGATTTTTATTTGATACTAGCAATACGCGCACGGCGCTGCCCGTGGAATCAGGACTTCAACAAAATGAAAAAAAATACCCACAATGACACGAAAAAGTTTTGAAAATAAAATCAAAACAAAAGATACGTAATATTGATTTCCTCACTTATTTTTCTTTACGATCATGACATTTTAACTGTAGAAAACAGTACAGAGTACGTTAATCCGAAACAATATTAAAAAATTGCAATGTAAAAATGATTATTATACAACAAGCGAATTATGCGAGGCAAATAAATACGTTAAAACACTGCCGAAAATAATAATCGAAGTCATTCAGTTGATGGTTATGACGTATCTTGCTCTCTGCACCATCAGCCAATGAAATTGCAACAATGCATGTTGGGAAGGCTCCAGAGAAACTTCCGCGGGAGAATTCTCGCTTGAAAAAAAATATCTTGTAACTGACTAGGAAAAATTTATTGAAAAAACGAAAAAAGATATTTTAACCATTCTAGTTTTAAATCCAACAGAAACATTCCACTCATCAGCTGAAAAACATTTAAAATTGTTGCGTTATTTGAACGTCGGTGCGAGAAATTTACGAAATCTGAACTTAAAATTACCATAAAAAGATTATTTTTCAAAATTTTCTCAAAATTTAGTAAATTACGTTAGACGTACAAAACAAGCTTCATTAGAATGGAAATTGATTACTCTTTACGATGGTGTATCTATTTATTTCTTACATTTATCCAAAATCATGCCATTGAGAAATTAGTACGAAAAATCTCCCAAAACAATACAAAACATTAAATAAAAAAATTTATAGATTAAATTTTAAAATTCCGGCTTCGAGGTGCATTCAGCCATCATTACGACTACCTGTGTGCAAAATTTTATGGCTGTAAGTGCGAAAGATTTTTCTGGAAATCGCGGTAGATTTGTCTGACACACACACGCCACAAACATTGTCCTTTATAAGTATAGATAATATAACATTGTTACTTTTACGCTATAGGAAGATAACAGATATGTCAGAGGTTAACTCTCTTAAGTAACAATTTTCTCATTCTACAGAAGAGCGAAAAGATGTTTCAGAATGCAATGTTTTGTATGTTGTACTGTATTTTTTGTGAGAGGTTATTTTTTTCGACCTACAGAAACGACAATTTACCTGTCCAAAGATGCAGTAGGGATAATGCAAATACGATAAGAAACACCAAAATCAGCAAAATTGGACGTGAGACAGTTTACCTCTGATGGTCGCTGAAAAAAAAAGGAGCCACCTAGCATTTTCCTGAGATCCTTCATTCGGCATTAAATGAAAAGATACCGATCTTCAGGAAATAAGGAATACTAAAAGATTCTATAATTAAAAATTTTATAAGGTGTCATCTAAATATTTCAAATTGCACTAACTTCAAACTTTTTAATAGCAACACCCATTTTTGATGCCATAAATAAATTTCTCATGAAACAATACCCCAAGAAATAAATTTTGGTTAATATGCTATGAATATATCGAAAGATATTCGACATTTTGTGTTCTAAACAGAAAAGGGGTCTTCTCCACATTATATCGAAAGATATTCAACATTTTGTGTTCTAAACAGAAAAGGGGTATTCTCCACATTTAGATAGAGAAGTTCTCTGCTTGCATTTAAATGTCGGTAGTAGATTTTTAAATTATTTCACACTTTAAACGATATTTTCAAAGTAATAATCTGCATTTTACAGACGGTTAAATTTGATGCATAAAAATAAATAGTGTAATATATCACCAATTTAATTTATAAAATTTTAATTGATATATACAATTACTTAAATGTTTATATACTTAAATTTTATAAAATAAAGTGGTGTAATGATTATATTTAATGATGAAAACGTTTTCGAAATATATGACGCCCCCCCCTCTTAAGTGCATCGTTTTACAGCGAAAATAGAAAATGTAATGCAACTCAAAACTTCTCATACGAATATGATAACATTTTGCATAGCCTTATCAAATGGCCATCTTCTTCGATTACTTTTAAAATTTATAAGTGTTGCTATTCAAAAAATTAGTAACAACAATTTTGATAAAATATTTCATGGAGTCAAAATTATTTTAATACAAAAAGTAAAAGTGTAAAATGTGCACAATAATTCATAGTAGTACATAAAAAAATTCTAGATCAATAGGTATATTTTTTCTCAAGATACCAATAAAAGTTCAAAATTTTACTTTAACATTTGAAATTCAATGTTCAATGGACAATCATTCTTTCATGAAATTAAATAAATCGAGTGATATTTTCGGAAAATATTGCAATTTCAGTGACGGACATCTATTACATTGTAAAGTGAAAGATAATTAATAAGGGGTTGATGGCTACTCGAAATTTCGTTTGCTTTTATTTGCTGAAGAAAAAATGCTGTGATTGATCATAAATTTTTATGCCGTTCCGAAATATTTTAAGGTTAATATTAAAGAATGTTATTTCGATATGTAGTTTCGTATGTTGTTCGGTTATGTAGTTTCTATATAATTTTCAAAGTTTCCATTGGAAATTTTGAAGTTTTTACTATTATAAGTATGTATATGACCCCTTAAGAAAATTTTAAACATGAAACCTTTTACTACGCCTTATTTTCTGAAAATTGGTACCTTTTTTCCTAATACGAGGTGAACGACGGCAAAATAATGAGGGGTTGATCCTTTTTTCCCGCGACTGCACAGATTTAAACAAGGAAAATCATTTTTTCATTACATTAAATAAATCGAGTGATATTTTCGGAAAACATTGCAATTTCAGTGACGGACATCTGTTACATTGTAAGGTGAAAGATAATTAACAAGGGGTTGAGGGCTATAAATAAAATGACAGAAAAATTTCTCGTTGCCATCACCAATTCACCGTTAGCATCAAAATAAGGGCACTTAGCATGATATAAATTTAAATCTGAAATTAAAGCCTATAAGATGGAAAAAAATTATGTAATGGATTAGTGAAGAAGCGGTGCAATTTTGGTTGGATGCAGATAAATCTGTTCTCGTCACACGCTCTCTTGACGAAATAATTAAACATGTTCTTGGAATGGAGAAAGATGATGACGAGGAGGCAAAGAATAAGGTGGAGACAACACGCAGACCAAGTAAGTTACTTGGCAGAAAGCAGATGAAAGATTGCAGACTTTTGTAAAATTTGCTGATAAATTTTCATCTGTGTCCGTATATGATGTTATGCAGTTTTAACCTATACACAGTGAATTTTTAAATCTTTGATGACAATTTTGTAATGTGTGACTGCATGCGATAATATGCTTGATTATTTTAAAATATTACTTGTTTCTGATGTTTCTGAAATACAAAATATACATATGTGCTTTAAATTTAAATAATATGTACAATTTGAGGTGCATCTAAACGATTTATTTATTTGTGGCGTATAGTTCGAAAAACCTGACCAACTGACTTCGCAAGCTACAATTTCTAAAGATGCCATTTCGAAACATGAAAAAGTAAGTTCTAGAAACATATACTCAATTATGCGGAAAAATCTCTTTGGCATCGGCAAGGTCCCTTTTGTATTAATGCATAATGTTATGTGACTAAATTTCGTTAAATACTGCAAGAAAAGATTGAATATAGATTAAATTTAAATTTCTTTATATTATGATCCAGTAATTTAATAAGTCTGTGGCGGTGCTATTGACAAGCCATTGACTTTAAAACGCACGTTTTTCGTATTTGGCAATGATGTTGCCATTTTATGATTGTATTTTTCTATCAACGCTGTGCGATCACTTTTCGCTACGATATTGAGATGAAAGACCAGTAATTTAAATAATGCGAAATAAATGTAGTGTAACAAAAATAGTTTGGCGTGTATGAGTGAATGCAGTCCAACAAGATGGAAAATAAAAAAAATAAATGAGTCTTTATTTCACGAAGCTTTCAGCAAAACACGAACGAAGCTCAGTAACAAAATTGAACAGCACTTGTATAAATAAACAATGGAGTTCACTAATAGATCTGAGTTACAGCACTTTCAATAGCCCTCAAACGTCTCTCAGTTCATTAAGTTCACTGCTGATCAAAGTCCAACTGAGTCTCAATGTTTGAGAGCTTGCTTTTATACCCTTTCAACAGGAAGTGACGTCAATACATAGGAAGTGATGTAGTCTCTAGAAGGTTCATGACATTTCTCACTCTCAGTAGAGATAGGTCTGCAGTTCAGGATTTTTCTCGAAGATTCCATTTGTCGCCAAAATCGACAACTTTTTTGCCGAGCTCGCCAAAATTAGCATGTCAGGGAAATAACTTTACAGCTTTGTAACAGTATATAGTTTAAATCATCTCTTCTGTAATCATATGCACTATGACGATCGCCAAATTGGCTACTTGGATTTCATAATCAACATAACTGGACTGAAGAGTCTGACCAAAATTTACAGAATAATATAAATGATGTAGAAAAATAAATGATCAATTAACTGAAAGGTTTGTTTCAGTTCCTCTCAACATCTAGTGAATGAAAATGATTTACTTTATTCCTTGCATTTCTTAGTTTAATCAATTAAAAGAGGCTCTAAGTACCATTCAAAATATTTATGACTAGACGTTAGAACGATCCAATCTCAAGATTAGATTGCATCGCATTCGGATTGTCAAAATGTGAAGAAACAGACGAGAGATAATACCATACAGTTACAGGGTGAAATTCTTTTCTCTGTGACTTCTATTTCTTTACATTTTCAATAAATTTATATATCTTATAGAGTAAAACGGTCTTTCTAAGTACAAGGACAAGGCATGTTCTTTTAAGTGATATTAAATGGGCTAGAGATATAGAAATAATTTTTTAAGTTTAATCAATTCGATTGCTGCCAATGTTGCTTAGTTTCAAAAATTATCTCTTCCGTAGTGGTAAAAAAAATCATGAAATACATTGTATAGCATTTTCCCGGTACTCATTCAGCCATCCGGAACCTCGTTATCGAAAATTACGAAGCTTCCTCTTTTAGACTGAGTTACGCAGTTTCAAAGCGGTAATTAACAGATCAATGAAATAAATCAACCCCAGCATTTTAGATCATACATACATTTGTTTTAATAAACTGATATCCAATAAAAATACCCACGAGGAAAACACAAGTATTAAAGTAAAAAAAAACTTAGAACCTCTAAGAGATCTTTCGATTGAAAATTTTATGAATGTTATTCGAACTTTAATTGAAATGATGTTTTCAACTTTGAGAAGATAATGCATGTTTTTCTTTCTTTCAAAGCGCTAATTTAACTGAAGATATTAATTTTATAGTATATGCATACAACTGTTATTCAAAGAGCAACAACTCCAACTGACAAAGCATGAATGCCCGCTGTTTTCAAAAGTCTATAAGATTCTTTGTTTTCCTGTTTCCACTGAACGTTTGTCCGTTCTTTCTTTACCAACCTTAACAACATAAATCCTCTGCTCGATTCCTTTTACAAACACTTAATTATTTCTGAGCTTTTTCGAAACGCAGACCACATCATACGAGGGTAAAAGACCGAGAGCGAAAGACAGAGCAAGAAATAAAATAAATACCAAAAAAAGCCCAGAAGACAGTGTTCCTCCCATTATGTTTTGGATGGCTCCGTTAGACATAATGAAGCATGAATTACATCCAAAAACCCGGAGCACAAAGGAAAAGTTGTTTCTGGCCCATTAATCCTCAATATGTGTACACTATTTCTTTGTCATTGTCCTCTGGTAAAGAAGAAAAAGTCTTTATCTCTCTCCTACAATCATTTGTTTCTTCGGACCATTCTCTGCGCAGGAAGCACTCTCGCTTTTCGATTCCTTTCACCAGTTCGGGAGGGATTTTAAAGAATTTGTATAAAACGATGATGAATGGAACTTGCTCAAGAAAGTCGCTTTGCCGCGATGAATGGATGGAGGATTGCTTTTAAAATGCGTCAATTTGTGACAATGGAATTAATAGAGCGCAATTCGCGTGCACGGTGGAAATTGAGCAAACAATGGGGAGCCGTTCCTTCAAGAGACCTCTGATTGCTTTGCTTAACAGTTTACTTGTTCATTAATACGTTATCAGTGCACTCGCTTGAAGTCTGGACTGTTTTTGTTGGGAGGAAAAAGGCGTCGCTTCATTGTGAGATGCTGTTTGGAGGATTATTTTGGAGAGACTGGGTAAATGGAATAAATCGGTAATAATGAAGAGAGACAAACGAAGAGATTCTTCTGAATCATTTATTAAACAAGTTAAATTGAGAATGGCGAAAAAGGGAAAGGAAGGATGAAACAAATTTGAGGATGTTATTATTTTATTATCTTTATTTGGATGTTACCCTGATAGGGTGTATTATGTTTATTAAATCATGTGTATAATTAATATTTATTGCGAAATAAAAAAACTGTCATAGTTGCACCTGCAGACACGATGTGCCAAAAGGGCGTTTACGAACTTGAAGGTTATTTCCGAAGAGAAAGAAGTCATTTTTTAAATGTAACATGAGGGCGTATAGGCATAAGCTGACCGCTACAATGCGAAAAGTTCGCTCAAGTGACCGCTGATTGCTTTGTTTACTGTTTAATTATTCGTTAATATTGTTATGAAAATCGTTCATAATGGAGAATCACGCTTTATTCACAAATGTGCAGGAAAACACGTAGCACAAATAACAGGAAACAATAGATCTTGCACAGATTAGCAACTTAAACAGACAATAATTCACAGATAATAACAGTTCAGTACTTTGGGATTTAACAACACAAACAGTCAGTAAATCACTAATAACGATATTAACAGCACTTTCAATAGCTCACAGCTCACCAGCAGCCTAGCTCGAGCTGCAGACGAGACTCCAAAGTTGTTCCAGTCTATCAACAACTGCTACTCAATACCGCTCGGCGTCTAACAGCTTACTAGCTCGCGCAGAGGGTAGAACTCCAAAAACATTCGCGCTCCAATGCGATCCCAGTCGATCAACATTCACCCGGCCATCCAAGCGCTCTCCTTATATAGTTTCCCCCGGCAGGCCGTGACGTCATATCGGATCTTCTAGTACATTCAAGCGTATCTCCTCTCCTAATAGAGATATCGAGAAGATTCCAGCACCTTTGAGATTTCATATTTCGTCACCAAATTTGTCGCTAAGGTCAGGGGGTCCAGACGTGGCTACTAGCAGTCATCCCATACTTACCCCTGTAAAACTCTCTTCCCAACCATAAGACTCACAATGCTGGGAAGCGACTTTCCATGTTTGTAACAATATGTTTTGAGTGTACTGATATTTTTGGCTGGCAGAAAAAAGGCGTAGTTTAGAAACGTTTCACTATGAGATATTTTTAGAGGATTATTTCAGTGCTGCAAAGTGGACGGAATAATTCGGCAGGAATGAAATGAGACAAACCATGATATTCTTCTGAATCATTTATTAAAAAAGTAAAATTGAAAATTAAAGTTTCGTGAAAAAGGGTGAGACTGCTATTGTTTTCTTACCTCTATTTGGATATTGTACTGATTTGGTATATTATCTTTAATCAATGAGGTATGAATTTAACGTTCATTGCGAAAGAAAAATCACAGTAGTACCTATTTCAAATGTTCAGATACATTTGATAAGAAAATAAATGATTTTGCATAATGATGCTATAAAATCAATTGTTTACTATCGTAAACTAAGGATGAGAGCCTATAAAAAATGGTAACTGATTGCTATGAACAACACACTTCTTGAATGCCGCCTATGTGCAATGCTTACATTGTAAAAAATATCCGTTTTTTCCACGGACTTTTTCCGTATATTTGACGGTTTAAAGCTGTTTTGTTGACAAAACGGTTTTTCACCGTTTTCCGCTCCAGCTATAAACGGTTTAAAACCGTCAGTGCAAATTCTATTTTTCTTCATACGGTATTGCGAAAAGCAATACCGTACATTTAAGAAAAGGGAAAGTTATCGTACTGAAAGTACGATAACTTTCCCTTTTCTTAAATGTAATTTTATTGTATTCATTTCATGTTTTCAATAGGGTTCCATCTCCGTAAACTTAAAACACGTGTTCTGGCAATAGTTGATTTTTACACTACTAGGTGACGCCACTAGAGCTATAGTGACTTTAAAACTCAAATAGATTATTTTTACTTTGTTTTATGAAGTCTCCGGTGGTTTAGTGGTTAGAGCGACTGCCTTGTATTTCTATGAACGCAGTTTCGATCCCCGGCTCGGAGGAGTTCGAAGTTTTGTCACCATCTTGCATCGAAATCGTCCAAGTAAGTTCAATTAAAAATTATATTAATTAAACTAATTGAAATTACTAATTAATCCTAGATTAATTAATATTCCTAATTGATAATACACATCAGCACATTTCAACTCAATTCGAACAGAAGGAGAAAAACAACTCAACTCAGTCGATGACGTCACGTACTTCGATGACTTAAATTTTACGGAGAAAACTTAATTTCCTACGGTAAAAAACCGTTGTGACTACGGATTTACTTCGTAACTTTTACAGGAAAAACTTGTTCCTGTATGGTAAAAAACCGTTGTGCCTATGGATTTACTTCGTAACTTTTACGGTTTCGCACAACCAACCCAGCTGCCAGTTTAAAACCGTAAATTTTACGGCATTTTTTTTGCAGTGTATAATTTCATACTTTTTCGTATACGAAGTATAAAAGAGAAATTAATTGAATTACAAAATTTAAATTCAGATTGTTGATGTATCTCCACGTTTTATACCCCCTGTGTCCCAGAACAAAACAATTTTAGAATCAGCTGCGTCTGTGAACGCGATAATTCAAAAACGCAACTGTACATGTCTGTTAAATTTTGGATGAAATCCGTTTAAGAAAAATCTGTCTGTATGTATGTGAACACGATAACTTACAAAAGTATTCAGCTAGATGGATAAAATTTCACAAATGATCTTATCTCCAGATTTGTATGTTTGAGTTAAATTTTGAGCAAATCCAGCAAAGGGGTATTTGTCTGACTTTTGCCTACTTGCGTTTATGTGAAAACAATAATTCAGAAACGTTCAATTAGAAATGAAATTAGCTATTGTTGCTTTGACAGCAAAATTATCGATCTGTAAGAAATTTTTGACGCAATCGATGAAAGGGAAGAGGCGAAAAATGCACATTAAATTTTCTTCACTATGCTGCGAATCTTAGCACGAAACATTTTAAATTGTGTATGTATACAGGAAAATCGAGGAGCCGTGTTATTTTTCATTCTCATTGTTTAAGTCTAAATGCTTCACGATCGTATATTCTCGTTCAATAGTAATAAAATCTCCTAAAATACCTCCGAACTGAAATGAAATTATGCTTGAAGATATGATGATCTACGCTGAAGAGAGTGCTAGAAAATTTGACTTGTAACAGGCATATCATGCAGTGGTAAGAGGATGAAGAAGACATAACAAAATACGAATGGATAGCGCAACTTAGTTCCTTCAACACAGTCTTCCAAGCAGAGCTTCTTGCTATACAGGAGGCTTGTCTTTCGGCAAGCAAGACCAACCAACAGATAAAGGTATGGTCAGACAGGGAGTCGAGCCTCCATTCAATTGCTTCAATTGACACCAAGAGCCCTATTGCTCAACAAATACAGAAAATGTTACTAAAATCAACAAACATTAAACTTGGATGGATTAAGGCTCACGTCAGATACAGCGTTAATGAAGCGGCGGACGCACTATTCAAGAAGGTAACACAGGAGGGAATCCCCACATTCATCCCAGCGCCAAGAAACCATATCAAAAGTCTGCTGCAAAAAGAGTCCACCATCCGCTGGCAAAAAGAATGGGACAATTCAGAAACAGGCAGGAGCGTTCATAACGTTTTGCCAAAAGTCAAGACAACTCCTAATCCATGGCAAAGGGCAGAAATAATGTTCGTCACGGCCCACGGCCCATTTCCAACATATCTTAAAAGATTCAACATCAGAAGCAGCGATTCCTGTGGCTGCGGAAATCTGGGAAACAACTTACACTATGCTACAAGTTGCCTGTTTACAACATCATACCATCTAACAAAACCGTCGGCTGACCTAGAACCACATTGGTGGAAAAGAGTCATGAACAACAACAATTCTAGGGCGAAAATCAGAAAACTCATCCACTTCATCGCGGAAAACGAAACACTCTTATTTCCAAAAGATGGCGACAACAACTAGCCACAGACCCAACTAACCCTATGTATTCATATTCCATACACAGGGCACGACCCTCTCAAATTCAACAACACAACGACCTGAAAGACTGAACTTTAAAAAAATAATATATTCTTTTGTTTCAAATGTCCTGTTTTTTGTATCTTTTTATAGAAATTGTATTTTTTTTGCTCTGGCTTTTTTCAATAAAGTCTCACGCATACCCAACCAACCGACAGGGAGCCGTCCTGGCTCCGAGTTCGGGGGTATGCTGTGGTGTTAAGTGGTAAGAGGATGTGCTACGTTCTGATAGTATTTCAAAACTTTGAAATACATAATGTTCAAATTTTTGCCATCAAAATGCGATTAAATCAAATGATTTCTTTTTGGTTCAGGACGGTAAAAGTGATACGCTACAGTTTGAGAGAGAAATCTAAAAACCTCTTCCTATTGTTAGAAGATTTTAGTATTTTTTAATAATACCTGTATAGAAAATGGGAAAATTGCGCTTGCAAATCAATATGTAAACAAATTCTTCAATCTATTCATATTCATTTCCAAATATTCCGGATTTTCGTCTAGTTCTGGATTTATCTCACATTATATTGCCAATCGAATACTTATTACGATCTCTGAAATTTGAAAGATTCTATGAATAGAATTGAAGAAGTTGTTGGCGGAACAAACGCCTCTGGTGAGACGAAAGAGCGAAGTGAAGCCAAAAATCCTTAATTTTGAGGAAAATGACGAAGTTAAAACGTTTAACAATATATTTTCAATCGAATATATGTTACAAACGCTTCAATTTGATCGATTCTTCAATACAATTGAAGGAGCTTTTGCCGAAAACCGTTGGCGCTTTGAAAGAAAAGAATATTCCAAAAATCTTTAGTTTTGATGAGATTGATGCTTTCAGGATAATTAACAATATTTTGAGGGAATATTGCTACTGAAATCTTTCTTTTAACCAAAAGAATACATGAGTATAGATACTTGTAATTCTAAACCATCGTAAGGAAAAACATCTGGAAAAATTGTTTGCTTTTGTATCTCAATGAAAGAATCAATGCGATCTTCCAAAAATGTGGGCTTTACTGAACAGAAATTACATAACTAAGAAAATCCTATTACCTTCAAATATCTTCGTAGTTCGTAACATAACTGGAAGTTCTTTCAAATGGTTGAAGAAACAACGACTCCAAACAAGACGTATTTTCTTATCTTTCCTTCCATAAGAAATCTGAAGAGACGCGCGCGAGACAGTTGCACCATTTACCGCATTCTTTCTATACGGAAGAACTATTCGCGCGAGATGTATATGGAAAAAATTGAAGGATTTCCCATCCAGTAACGGAAGAGCAGAACCTAAACAATCCCACTGCGTTTATTTTTCACAAAAGCTAAAAAGAAGGGAAACACAAATCCTTCTTCAGCGATTTTGTTTCAATTCGAACTTTTTCCCTTCCCTCTCATGGTAGAACTTCTTTCGCCCTTTCGATAAAAAGGGCAAACTTCCATGGAAAAGGGAAAAAAATGGGGAAAAAAGAAGAAAGGGGCAAGAAGAGCAGAAACTACGGCGAGCTTGTGTTCCCTCTTTTTCTGGTGACTCACTGTTGCGACACGGGGAAATTGTTGCCGCTGTCACTCATGGCTTAAAATTGAATTCTTCTTCTGCCCTGGTGGCGGTCCTCTTCTTCAAAACACTTGTTTGATGCCTCCCCTCTTCTGCCGTGTTTCTTTGCTTCCGATCTGTCTGAACAAATAGTATTTTTTTTATCAAATTTTGTCAAGATTTTTACAGACAGTCGTTAAAAAGTTTTATCGCTCGATAGACATGTCGAATTGTTCTAGAACAAGCATTTTCCCCCCTTTTATTTCTTAATAAGCGTTAGGCATTATTTTTTTCTGATTGTTTGGATATAAAATCTGCTTTTATGAAAAGCAGTAATTCGATTTACTGATTTAAGTCATTGTGTATCCCCTTCCAACGCCACTTTATATTTTTATGAGATTTATTTTTTGGGATAAAGGAAATCTTTGATGAAGCTATTATTAAAAAAAGCCAAGAAAACTTTAGTTCGCAAGTTGTAAGACGACATGAACTGATTTATTTTTAAACTTTAAGCTGACGAAGTATCCTTATTTTTAAAGCGAAAATTTTCACTGCTGTAATGCTTGAGCATTATATTCCTCGAATGGTGCGTGTTTATTTACTAAATCATTAGATCTTATCATTTGATTTTGTCATAAACTAAATGTTCTGACAGATATTTACTGTGAAAAATATAAAAAAAAAGATTTTTTAATATAATATTTTAATGCTAAAACTGTTTTCACGTTACGAAGCTCCATGTCTACTCGCTTGTTGAACAACTGATCCCTAATTTGAGGATAACTATCCCCAGTAGCACAAAGATATTCCATAATATTGAACAGTATTGTACAATATCGTATAATATTGTACAATATTGTGAATCGTGTTGTGCTACCTGGGATATGATATCCGAATGTAAAATTTCGTCATTTTCATAGTTAAATTGAGGAAACGCTTTGGTCATCAAAATTATCATTCATAGGCTTCAATCAAAATTATTGTTAATGTGGAGTGTGTAAAAATGAATGCCCTGAATTTAACGCTCTACTGTGAAGCAAGTAATTGCAGAATTTATTTGAATGTACATAATTCGAGAGGTAATGTATTAAAATTTCACATGCAGTCTCTATTAACTACTGTAAGACACCATTTATCTTCATGCTACAGAATTCTTACATCAATGGAGAACAGGGCTTTTTGTAAAATGTTATTATTCATAGATCAGTCCAGTTTTCAAATTTCAGGATTAGTTATAATGTAAGAATTCGTGGTTTACTGAGAATCTACATGTAATGTTCCAGCAAAAATCTGATTCCAAAAAGATTAATGTACTTTTGACACTTTTTAATCGAAAGATTCTGTACGGATTAATTTTTAGATATAATGTAAGAATGTGTGGTACATTGAGAATCCACATGTATTGTTCCAGCAAGAATTTGATTCCAAAAGGATTAAAAGCTATAAGAAGAATGGCCTGAGTTTGTTCTACAACAAGACGGTGCACCATTAGATTTTCTTTACAATTGCGGCAATACCTCAGTATTATACAACCAACAAGTTCTTGTTCAGAGCTTCGGACATGGTACACGAAAATATTTTTCATATATTATGGTATCTGCATAGCCTTTCAAAGTGACAAAAAAGGGGAATTTAATTGAAAATGCCATTATTCTATAAACAATCAGGTCAGTTTCTTTTATTAAAGCTAATAGACTCTTGATTTTTTTCTCTGATTAAAATAACGTTCAGAATCGTTCTCATTTTGAAAATTATGTCCTTTATAGTCTCTTATTCCACTTATAATTTCATAATTCATATTAAAAAACTGAAAAGATTAATTTGATCAAATTTTTAAATCTAACTTTGAAAGAGTTCACCTTCACTAATTTTACTATGCTTAAAATATAACCAAGCTAATCATTCGAATTTCATATCTCAATTCCTTTGAATGTCATTAAATTCGGCGTGTAGGCTTGTGTTATCATTAGTATATTCGCATTGTTCTTTTAACTTAAAATTTTTATGTGAGTTTAGTTACACTTTGAGTATTTTTTTTTTGTTTTTGTGGTTTCCGCACACGAATAGTAAGTATTTGATGCTACTCTATTTTATATTGTATGAATATAAATCTATTTAATACATTATATATATTATTATTTTTGAGGATAGTATTTTTATTCTGTATACGTTATTTTGTTGTACTTATTGCATTTATTGAATTTTTGTTTTACAGTATTTATGTTTATATTGTTTGTATTTGTTTTTCTGTATTTGTTGAATGTTTTTACAATGTAGAGGAAGGTATTGTACCTTCGCCAGGGTTGTACTTCGGCCAATTGTCGATATATCAAAACGAGGGTGTAGAGGAATTTTGTTTCCCGGCCTAAAATGTTTAGTTTAGAGTTGCAACACTGTCTCCTTGCACGTGGTTGCCTCGGGTTTAATGATTTCAACTGAAGTGCAGAAACAATTTTTGGGATGCCGGCGCAAGCTTCCGGAGGAGTTAAATTTTCCTCCTCTTTTCCAGAATTTTTTTTTTTTTATTTTTCACTTGTTTCCCTTTTAGTTCCAAAACTGACAGAAACATTGAAAGGATTTTTTATCAATAAAAACAAATAATTACTTGAGAATAAATTAAATAATATGAGAGGAGGTGATGAACCTCGGTCAAATGCATTGCATTGTACCTTGACCACCTGTAAACCGCATAGAAAAGTATTGTATCAACATAAAAAAGGGGTTTTTAGATAAATTGTTGTCGTAAATAAGCACACATATCTTTATTCGGAATGGTTTAGGGACTGCAATATGAAAAAAGTCTTAGTGAAATTCATGAAACAGAAAGAAAATGTACTTCCATAGCTAGATTTTGAATATGTTTTCAATATAAAAGTCGTCTTCTTCTTCTTTCTAATCCTTCTTATCTGAATCAGATCAGATCCATGAGGTCGTTCGCCTTCATCACCTCCAACACGAAATCCGGTCACTTAAGCAGGTCATCATACACCAAGGCAACACAGTCAAGTAGATGTTGCGGAGTGGCCTCAATCATGTTGCACTTTGTGCAGATATTGAACTTCTTATCACAGCGAGAGAATGAAGGTTTTTAAGTGACCGGAAGTTAAGCGAACCAAAGCTGTTTGGTCTCTCCTATCCTACTACGATACCATGAGTGGGCTGGTGGATACCTCCAAGAAATGTTAACAAAGGCCTTTCTTTCTTCTTGAGTATAACTCAAGGTAGGTCAAGGGTTCTACATAGGCATGGTAGTACCTTCTTTAGCAAGACTATCAGCAATATCATTATATTTTAAATTTACATGTGATGTATCCATTGTAGATGAGGAACACAAGAATTGCACAGGGTCTTTTTGAATGGAATGGATATCTTAACAGTTTGTTAAAGATATCCATTCTCCTCCGGTCACTAACAGCTCGCCAATTATCAAGATATTGGACAACACTTCGGCTGTCCGAGAGCATCCATATCTCACCGTATAATTGATTTTCCAAAACAAAGTCTAAAGCCATATCAATGGCGATCATTCCGGAGCGTAAAAAAGTCGTAGATATTGTCAAGATTTTGCCTGCACCGTTGATTTATCACCGAGGCTAATATAAATTACCAGTTTCATTTTGATAACTATAACATTTATTAGTTTAGTTTTCTTCCTAGTTCGGATAATTTTTCTTTAAAAATTTATATAAAGAATTTGTTCTGTTGCTCTATTATCTCTACTAAGAATAAATTAGAATGCGTGTGCCTATGTTTCTCTGTGTGTCTTGGCCTTCTACAGAGCAGACGTCTGGATCTAGAGATGCAAAATTTGGCACAAATATATCTTGGAGGGTGTGAATGTGCACCGTGGAGAGATTGTTTCGAAAATTTAATTAGAATTTCATTTAATCAAAAAGTTAGCAAGATTTTTGCTTTTGTTGGCTATAACTTTTAAAAACATTATAGCACAAAATAAATTCTTACAACTCCTCAAAATTGAAAAATTATCTTTTATATGATGTCAATGAAATTGAGGTCCGATTCTTTTCTAATTTTAGCAATTTTTTAAAAATATTTTCATACATGATTTTTAACACTGCTTTTGATTGTTGCAATCAACTCAAACCGTCTTCATTGTTTTCATAAATATTTAGCTGTGTGTTTCTCTTCTTTTGTTGAAAGATAAGGAATGAAGTTTGTGCTTATTTTTTCATATTCTTTGGCATAATGAAATTTACTTCATTTTTAATGCAACAATTTTTTAGAAAGATGTAAATATTAAGCTCTTAGAAATTAAGTAAATCGGGAGGTAAAAAAAATTTAAGGGAACCATGAATACTAAATTATGCATTGTGGATTCAACTGAATAAAACAGAACAATATTCTCGGCAAGCAACGTGGTCGCCGAAGGCGGCTAGTACTTATACTGTGATTTTTCTTTTCTAACTTTCTTTTTTTCAAAACCAGCAGTTTTTTCCTAGTCCGAATAATTTTAAAGTCATTAATAAATAACCTGCCTTTGCGCGAAATAAAGTTTCTAACTAGTTATCTGCATATTTTTAAGAAAACCAACCTCCATTTTCAGTTGTGATATGGTTCATCTATCATATTTATATAAATATTGGGCAATGATTTTGATAAGTTTAGTCTTGTACCAAATTCACGTGTGGCAATGTCATATTTTGTTGCTCTGACCAAGGTACACCATAGGTAGCCAAGGTACAACGTAGTGTTGTACCTTGGCCAAAAATGAAAGATTTTGTTTTTTAATTTTAAATTTATCAGCGAAGTTGGAAGAAATACTAGAGGTATTAAAAAGCTGATTTCATGATGTTTCTAAAGCACCCAAAATTTTCTGTTTTAGACTTGATTTGACCACTTTTTTTCAAATAAAAAAGTAGCCGAGTTTAAGCACCTTCCGTTATTACTTTTCTTTGTACTCTTCCCTACCAACCGTTAAAACAATCCATACCCTATGGGTGAGTGGGTCTTCGTGGGAAATAAATAAATAATAAAATGGTCAGATGTCCTCAATTATTTCCGGTTTTTGATTGTTTGTCTCGGCTTGACCTTCTTTCCCTTTTCCTAGAGGCCCCTTTTTTAAACTTTAGAATATCTAATCACTTCATTGAGTATTGCTTCATTATTCTGCATAAAAATTACACTTCTGGAAATGATATATAACTACTATAATTTAAAGGCAATCTCATAAAATATTCAAGTCTGTCAGCCCATTTTCGGAGTAATTTATCAGAATTCAAAACCTGCAAATTACCCCTTTTACAACATCACCAAAATGCTTTGTTTAAACACTCGTCTCTCAATTGAAACTCCCATTTCATTTTACACCGCTCAAAAGAGTCCGTTTCCAGGCGAGATATTTGAACAAAATTGACTTCTCCAGCCGCTTCCAGATTGACGAATCTCGCATCAATATTTATTCAACCCAACTTCGCATTCAAAGCGAGCCCTTCTTTATGGATACTTTCTCCCTAATAAAAGAAAAAAGCAGAAACCGTTAGAAACGGAGCTTTTTACGCACAAACTTACATCGAGTTAACGAGTTTAGTGAAGGGACTTAGCCCTTCTGTAACACATATCGATGGTATGGAAGGCGTAAAAAATACATATATCGACAAGAAGGCGCAGCGTTCGCCTTTAGAAGAAATCTTTTCCAGTAAAGTAAGAAACCTAATAACTGTTTTAGGAATGTTATTCCTTGCGTCTGTTATTTTATTTCATCTTTTTCATCTCTTCTTTTTTTTCTTCCAGAGCGAGATACGATATTGCATGATGATTGGGTTTGGCAGTGGAAGGATTTCTCATAACATACCCGGACGTGCTGTGAATTGGGAATTGAGTTATTGATTCTCATTGGTCCATGGATGCACGTTCTTTTTTATTATTATTTTTCATTTCTTTTGACAGGTTTCGTTTGAGTGGCGTCGTAGAAAAAGGCAAGTGGTGGGGGAGGAGAAAGGGATACGAGGGTTGAACGTGAGAGCAAAGCTGATACCGAAACAATGATAGGGTGAGAGATGTTACATTGTTGAATTTCGATATGCAAATCGCAGGAAATCTGAGGTTTGTAAATAAGAAAATGGAAACAAGTGAAT
>BGPR01001847.1:46585-58108 GCA_013235015.1 Araneus ventricosus | reverse complement strand
CAGCCTTTAATCAGCACAATCTCAACATTGCATGATGCTCATCTACCATTACATCGATTATGTGGTGGCAACGAACCCCTTGAAGCGGCCATTCTTCGCAACAGTCCTTCAGAGGAACACGGTTGAAGAAGGGAATGGTGTGCACGAAGGGGTGGAGTGGGGGAGGCTTTTAGCCTCGTACCCCTTCTTCCACTTACATCTAAACTTTTGCCACGGGCTATGTTCCTTCCTCCCCCCTCTTTCATCTATCTGATATACCCCGCCCGATTTAATTGATCGATATAATTGTATTGATTTTGCAGCTCTCTGTGCCCGGAGGGTGTTGACTTTGAAGTCAGTGCTAAAGCTTATATCTATCGAGCTTGCTTAATTTGTTCTTGTTCCTTGCGTTGGATGGCACTGAAGTAGCTGAAAAAGATATAACCGGCTGCGGACCAGACTGGTGTAATGTTTTAGAGACATATTTGGATCTTTACAGGCAGTGCCATCTTTAAGATATCAATTGTATCTTACCAGGCCAGTGCCTAGATACAATTGATATTTATTTAGTTATTTAGAAAATGCACACTACAGAATGAACTCCAATTACAGAGTGCATGATACAGAAACAAACACTAAAATAGCCGTAAAATATAGATCAATAAAAACAACAGATAGACACAGAAATCAATAAAAACACAACACGATTATAAAAACTACACAAAATAAAAACACTTCAAGAACACAAAAGCCGCAAACATTCAGTCTTAAAAACACCATAAGACATATTAAACGCATCAAGATCTTCAGAGTACCTGTTAAAAATCTTGTAAAATTTATAAATAGAAAAATTACGTATGTAATTAAACCTGGTAAATACATTTACAAATAATCAACTCCTCCTGAGACTTCTAGTCGGCACAGAAAAAGTGATACGGCTCAATATGTCACTGCAATAAATGGCATCATTAATTATCTTATGACAAAATAAAAGACAAGAAAGATCACGTCGGACCCTCAAACTATGAATGCCAAAGATAATCTTAATAATTGTTTGGTAAATTTTAGTAGTTATTTGTGTGAATTTTATGAGAAATTTCACTTTAATATTGTGTAAAGTTTATTTTTGGGTATGATTGAGGATCAAACTTCTTGCGGATATAGGAAAACTCAGTCGTTACAACATACAGGGATAATAAATTGCACATAACTCTTTTTGGGCGAGTAATTTTTAATTTTTAATTTTAAGCCTCACCGGTTCCATCTGCTTGCCCAATATTGAGCATGGCGCAGAAAATCATCAGGAAAAATTCACAAAACAAGCATGTCAGAACTTATAAAAGCACAGTGACAAAGCTGAAGAACATACAGCATTCATGTCAACATTCAAAAAAATTAAGCAAAATACTGACAAAAAATTACAACTAAAACTAAATATAAATTAATAAAGATTACAAAACAGATTACAAAATAAAATTTATATAAGAAAATTTAAGAAAGCGGAAAGAAAGACCAAATAAGAATATATAAAAAATAAATAAATAAATTGTGGGAAAAATTAAAAGTAAATAAGAATCGAAAAAGTTGTATAAACCGTTACACACTCTGAAATTCCAGAGATAAGAGTTTGTGAAGAACAATCATTGAAAAGTTTTGGAAACTGGGGTACGAAAGAAGAGTTTCAAACGTAGCCTAACAATTCAAATTCAGGGTTTCTGTTTCATGTTTCAAAGTCCCACACTCCAAGAGAAGATATTTGGCATCTTCCTTGTCTGCCCCATAGTTACACTTCTCACTCTCACCAGAGAATCTGTTCTGGATGTTTTGAAGATTCCATGTCGAGTACAATCTGGTTAAGCAAAAAGTCAACTTTTAATCTCTTTACTTTGTCAAAAAAACTTTAACTCTAATATATTGAGGAGAATATAGGTTTCTTTCCTGAAGCAGTTTCAGGGGAAACTAGAGCAAATTTGCGTTTTTCTTGCAGGAAAACTTCCAGAAACCATCGCGATTAAAGCAAGCAATCGTTGTTAAAGAGCACAGAGGTATACTAGTTTTTAAATGCAATAGTTAGGAGCACAGTGAAAGGTCACAATCCTTAACCTTCTCCCTCCGATTCCTGTTCATGAGCCATAATATGTCTTAACCGGTGAGCCATGCTACTGAACGCATATTTACGGATCCTACTATGTTTTGGATTGAGGTCGCTTTTTATTGGCTCTAAGCGTCACGTGACTTCGCTTGCTTCTGAATGATGTCATAGGAGCGCGCTAAGTTTGTATTCCGATTTTTGTCTTAGCTATTGTATCATAGAGAAACCAAAATTATCTTTATCTTGAATTCATCATTCCCTTTAGAAATATCCAAATAATCGTAATTAAAAGATAATTTTGGTTTCTCCATGATACAATAGCTAAGACAAAAATCGAAATCCAGACTAAGGACGCTCCTATGACAAAATTCAGACATAAGCGAAGTCACGTGACGCTGAGAACCAATGAAAAGCGACCTCAATCCAAACTGTTTAAAACTCTCTCTAAATTATTACTCTAAAAACTAAAATAAATTCTTCATTCATACTTAAATAAGAAATCTCTTATTTACCGACTGTAAATGCCATTTTTATTATATGAAGAATACAAAGTTAAACTCAAATTCTAAAGACATTTTTCTACTCTACTAAAACAACGTTGCCCTTCCTGAAAAACAAACTCTTAAAACATAGATAATATAAATAGACAATCAATTACAAAACATGTAATATAAAGAAAATGATAACAGTAATTAATCGTTTGAGGTTAATGAAATATTATTTAGAGTTTTTAGTTATGAAAATGTAAAGGAAAAATATTAAAGTCAAAATATTGTTCACAAACCATAGTAGGATCCGTAAATATGCTTACTGAACCGGTAGTGCCAGATGGAAAAATGATTCACTTCATTTCACTTTACTATGTTAGATATAAAGTTGTTTTTATACTTTGTACAAGGATATCGAAGTTTAATTATTTAGGTCTATTTTACACTTGAGAATTTCTACGATATTACATTGAAATTAATTTGTGAACTTAAGCAAAAGCTCAGTTTAAATTCAATTTGTGTATTCTTACGGAATATCAGGAATAGCAGGCATTTGAAAAAAAGTAATCTTTCTTAAATACAATTCTACGTAGGTAACACTCAGGTTTTATATCCATATAAACACTGAATCATTAGCAGTTATCTAAACAAAATCTAAAATTTGAATTATTATTTGGAAATTTTTGTTCTTTTTATTGCTTGTAGTTGTACATTAATTATTATCAGGATTTTAGATTGTTATTGTGTATTTTAGGTGGAGTTTAGAGTATTCATTCACAGCTAAAATTAATAAGCAAAGACTTTAGCTCCAGTTATGTGAATGATGATTTGAATAAACGTTACAAATTACATCTATTATGGTACAGAATTGGTCTACTCTCGACAATATTTAAAATTAAAATAATCAGCTAGTTTTCAGATAAAAATTAAGTTTCATATTATACAAATAAATGAGATAAAGTAATGTTTTCCGAATAACGATTGATTAAACGATTTATATTAGTTGGACGTCATTTACAATTAATGGACCAGTACAGCGAACCCATTTGATTAACGTTAGGTGTTATTTAATGATTTTCATTGTTAGCAGACGTCCATTATTAATAATTTGGTTGCTAATCTAATATTAAAGTGTCTCTTTCGATAAATCGGGTAATGTTTAGAAGACAGTGGCGTTACGAAGTATTGTGAGTTGATAGCTGAATTTTTCTTCGTAATTGAATTTTCCCCTTTATGTTATTTCCCTTTGTGAGAACTAGAATGCATCTAATTCAAACGATGAATGCAACTTCAATCCATTTAGAAATTGTGACAAATATTACAGGTAAAAACTATAAAATTAATAACTTTTTATAGCAAAAATGAAATAAAAAATAAAAATTGGCTGTGGCAAATTTCAGCTTATTATTTGGCAACATGAATATTTCTGGTCTCTTTCTTTGACAGAAACGGCAACGACGTCTAATTAACGAAGTACTGATTGAGAAATGAACCTCCGCTCGCATAAAAACCAATCCCACTGTAGACGCGTATGGAGAGTGTTTTCGATCACAATATTTGGCGATATTTCGCTGTTTTGGCGAGAAATGCTTTGTAAAGTTTTTCTATTTCGACGACGACCGAGAAATGCAATCTGTTATAAGTATATAAACATTTCTACTTTGTAGTTTTTTTGTGTGTATGTCTGCGACTTAAAGTAGAATGAATTCCTTCTTGAGTGTCTTAAAGTTGAAAATAACTTGTTATTAGTTGTTAATCTTAATATAAATAAAAGTCATTGTGGGTATGTGTGTGGGTATGTGTGTGGGTATGTATGTGGCTATGTTCCACATCTCCTCCTAAACCAATGGACGGTTTTCAACCAAATTTTGTACACTTATCATTTAAGACAAGGGGAAGACACTTATGAACTTTTCTAAGTCCAAAAGTTAATTAAACAGTCAGTTAATTAGAAAATAACCGAAACCGTTTTTCCGCCGTAACTTCGGAGCAAACTGTCCGACAGAAAATATTTTTATACCATCTTAAAGGTCAAATTTTTACCTTTTCAATGATACCAATTTTATTTCTCTGACATTTTCCCTTCTATTGTTATTAATTTTTAAAAGTTCTAAAATTTTAAAATGCGTGCAGACGATTTTGAAATAACGAAGATTTATAGCTACTCCGTTGCTAGGCAACGGTTAGACTTTGAACTAATTCACCTTTATTTCTGAAAATTTTGCTTATTTTTAAAAATATCCATATAATATAATAAATGCGAAAGTGTGTCTGTCTGTTTGTTACGCATTCACGGCAAAACTACCAAACCGATTTGGATGAAAATTGGCAGAGTTGTAGCTTGGAACCCAGGAACGGAGATTGGGTAGGTGACATCATGTTAAATTCATTATTTTTGGCTACAGATAACAATTAAATAATTAACAAGCGATTTGCGATGAAGATTATTACTTTATTTTTCAATCAACTGCCACGTGATCCTTAAGGAATGCGTAAAGAAAATGAAATGTCACGTGATCCTTCAGAAAAGCGCAAGCATGTGGAATAACTTATTTTTAAAGTCATGCATCACGTGATCTTGCTGAGAAAAGAAATAATCTCTGGAATAATAACTGAAAAATAAACGCCGGGACAGAAATCTAATGGTAGATATAATATAGTTCCAAGAGTTTTTAGATTAAAATTTAAAAACTAAAGTTAAGTATAACTAAATGAAAATATCGTTCAATATTTACTTAAAATAAGAGCCAAATTTAGTGGAAAGGTTGCCAAAATTATTCTTTATCGCGCTTTTCATCGACATCCAAAATTTTTTTGGCGGTTAAATTTGTAACCAAACGATTTAGCTAATTACAATAGTTCCGTTTCGAATTTTAATGCTTTAAGAGCTGTTTCTAACCGATTTAAATAGAAAGGATTACACAAACCCAAAGAACACGGAATTCAACGTTTTGTTTACTAAAGAAAGAACTAATTCGAGCTTGGCTCTTGATACAGTTGCCAAATAGATTTGGCGATTGCTTAAATCGGAAGGTTACCGGAAAACGGTCTATGAATCCAAAATAAACAAATCATGATCGTCCATTGACGTATATGATATGGTTGTCAGAGTTTTTAGAATAGGAAGGTATATTTTGTCTTATGTATTCTTTTAAACAGTAGAAGCAGATGACATATAGCATGGTGGATGATATATTCCAAAGAGCAGATGATACCATTGAGTACAATGATGTAATTTACAATAACGGAGACTTAAATTAGTCGTCCAATTATGTATTATCAACCGTCAGAACTTTTGATTTCCCCTTTCTATGTATAACGAAACATTTACATTCGTGAATTTAAAAAAAATAGCAATTCAAATTCTTCGCGCACGAAGTCGCGGGTAACAGCTAGTTGTAAATAAAGATGGAAGGTTTTCAAAACACGTAGAAGAAAAAACTCAGTTTCGTGTCAATCAAAGTAAATACGGAAACCCTAGCGGGCAAAATGATCAACTTGGCTTGTTAAAAGACATTCCCATAGGCGCCTATAGTGGGATTGGTTTTTATGCTTCATATCAGAATTTAAAATATTTGAAATATAATTTGTAGTTTTGAGAAAAACTAAAACATTTAATTTGTCATTATTTTATCGTACCGTTTAGGAAAATAAAAGGAGTTTGACAACTCCATTGGATAGATTTTTTGTTGTATCTCCTACAAATGAACACGATTAAATATTGGATTTGCCATTCATTATCGTTTGATTTTTCTTTTTCTTTTGAAGGTAACATTCTTCTTTATTCTGAATTAATTAATTATTTTGCTTTTTCTAAATGTCTCTTCTTTCTTCCTTGCTTTTTAATCAAATACTTCCTTTATAAAATAAAACTATTTACCAAACTCCCGCCAGACAAATAATTCTAGCTTGAAAATAGAGTGCAAAACTGAAATTTCCTAACAAAATTTCATCTCTGGTACAAAAGAAAAAGAAATATATAATAATTTTTAACTGTCGTTTGCGTACATAATCTTTTGATTAAGTTTACGTGGAAAAATTATACAATAAAACAAAGGATAAACAATGGTTTAAAAAGGAAATATCTTTTACACTTCATAAATTCAAAACAGTTAAATGTGTTTTAACACTTCAAGTGAATTATTATTTTATTCAGAGGACACTGATATCTAGATAATGAGCTCCTGTCACGGATAGAACATATTTTTTGACAAGTAATCGAAAATTCACAATCTAAAAAATTATTCCTTTTGGAGATCGTTACGAATTTTTTCAGTATATATAAGTTATCAATTTGGGATTAAGTGAGAAGAATGTAAGAAAAAGGTTCAGCTGTTTGGAAGGTTAAAAACTCATTTTCTTTTTCTCTTTGGAAGTACACAAAAATATTTACTTGGCTAGAAAGGAAGTATAATTATAGCATTAATATTAGAAAATTTAAGTATTTGCTTCAATGTATTGAAACATAATAGAACTAAAATGTTTTACAAACGCAAATATTTCTAAAAATATCGGTACTGAAAGTTCATGCTCTGTTAAAATTATTTGCGAAATTACTTATTAATTCTGCTCATTCATTGAAATTGGCATTCATTTTATTCATTCAATATACATTTTCAGCTGCTTTCTTGTTCGTTATTACTTATAGTGAGCAGAACATTTCTTTGAAAAATTTATAGCTTATTCTGTAATAGTAGCTTATAACTTAGTAGCTAGCTTATAGCTTATTCTCAGCATATGTAGCTTATAGTTTAAGTGGAAGCTTATTCTTTAGAATGAAGAACTCTCTTTCAAAGCATGGCATTAATTGAAATAGGCTTTTAATACACAAAATAAATGTTTTATGTTATTTTGACCACCTCTGAGAAATAAATTTACATTCTATAAAAATGATCCGAATAATCTTTATTAATCCTGTTTTTTCCACCATTAATCAAGGTTGGAAGAAAAGAAAGAAATTTTTGAACCTCGAAGAATTTAGAACCATGAATATTTTTTTTCACTTCCTTCTGGCCGAGTTTTATGTCCATTTACTAAGAAATCGCAGACATTTAACCGTGCAAACGCTTCGGAATTTTCATTTATATTGGAATGCTTTCAAAGAAGTGCTTATAATGTAGCTGTTTTTTTAGAGGAGCTTGATAAAATAAAAGCAGAATCTTTTAGGCATTCCGCCAGATTTCAAGGTGGCGCAGATTGTCCTAAATGGCCTTTCTGGAGTTTTAAATCGCTTTCTTTATTGAACAGTTAACTTTTGAAAGGCTCTTCTCTTCTTCAATGTATATACTAGAAAATAAGGGAACCTGATTCTGCGATGAAAATATTTATGACATAAAATTTTCCTAATACATCTGAGTATATTTGTTTAAATCGTATTTTTGATTAAATTGTTAGTTTGTGAAAATGTTTTGACCTCTGCTGTAAAATATATGCAATTATATGACCTATATGTTTCGTTTTGTAATGAATGAATGTAAAATTAGACCAACATATTTTCATATACAGGGTGCCCACTAAAGTCCCTTATCACCCCTTTAACTACCAAATGGCTGAATCTATCTTCATAAGAGTGGTGTCTAGGTATAGTAAAGTGACTATGCGCTACTGGATGAAACTACTTACAGCGCCACCTGGTGGAAAATGGTGGAGTTATCGTTATTATCTCTAAAACGGTACGAGATAGAGGGAAAAAGTGAACTACAAAGTTGTAGAGCATCGTAGATTTCATACGAAAAGACACCTCATGGTCATGAATGCTCGAAACGGAACGCTAAAAATGCACATTTGTTTGTTTGCGGATTCAGAAACAGTGAGGTCACGAAATTTGAACGAAAGGAGTGTGCAACGTGAAGTTCAAACAAGGGTACAGATGTGCATTGTACCTTACGGAGAGAAGTTTCAACATCGAAAATAAAGGTATCTGATAACTAGTTGCTTTTTTCCTTTCTAAGAATAATTTGTCACGTGTAGGAAATCGCGAAGAAACAAATACGTGTTTTAAGCGTTGTGTTCTAAGCATTTACGTCCACAAGGTATCTTTTTATACTAAATCGGTGATGCTCTACAACTTTGTAAATCACTTTTTTTCCTGTATCTCGAACCGTTTCAGAGATAATAAAGCTAAATCCACTTTTTTCTACCAGGTGAAACTGAAAGTGGTTTCGTCCTGTAGCGCATATTGTATTACCGCCACGAGAAAAACCCTAGACACCAGACAAGCCTGTGGCGGGCGTCATGGTAACGGGGTATTCCATTCACTTTTGGGGGGGGGGTGAAGGAAAGGGTTTTATACCATTTGGCGCAGATAGAACCGACGGAAGCCTCGTTTCGCTTTGTACTACGGTCGAAAATGAATTCCTCGCCTAACTAAGTGTGCTTTGGTTGCCAAATGTTGCGGTTGATTTTATACCCGTTTACCTCCTTTCTTCGACTCGTCTACTTGCTTCAACTCTGTCCAGGGTTTTTCTCCTGGCGGTAGGACAGTAGTCACTTTACCATACCTAGACACCACTGTCATGAAGATACCTGCAGCCATTTGGTACTTAAAAGGTTGGTAAGGGACTTTAGTGGACACCCTGTATATAAAAAAATTCTTTTCCATAAACTTGCAATCACAATAAAATATATTTTAATTTGTTATATTACAAATATTTATATATAAATAATATTTGTATGAACATAATGTTAGGAACAAGTATTTAATTTAAATTTACTATGTTACAGATTTAGAAAGTTATTTTTCCACTGTTCATGTTTTTAATTGGTAAAAATGTTTAAAAAATTTAATTTTTATTCATGATTTTTCGCATGAATAACAGATAAGCCAATTTTAAGTGTGTGGAAAATAATATGAAATGCATTTGCCGATGGATGAAAGTAATACAGTGAAACATGTGAATAGCGATACTATCTACAACGATAAACCATCCTATAATGATCACATTGTAACTAGTCTGTTGAGCAAAGGATTATAGTAGGTTCAATTGCATAGCAAACTAAACAGCAGCAGTTTTGTAGAAGCAGAATGGAAATTCAAAAAGGTGTGGTTGGTTCTCCATTGCTTTAAATGAAATCGATCATGAATATTTGTTATCTTTTATCTTGCAAACCTAAGGTAAATAAAGAGTATTTAAAAATAAATTTCGAAGATAAATTCTATTTTAGGTAATTGTTCGGAATAAAGAAATTCAGTTTGACGGAGCCATGCATAGGGGAACCATCTTCAAAATAATTTTAAAAAATAGAGAACTAGTTGTTTCTGCAAAAGAATGCATACAAATTTAATATGCAACATTTTCTAATATAATATATCGCATTGTAAGAAAATTTTTGTGCAAAAGATAGGAGATGATTCAAATTTGCAATGTAAAATGCACTTTGTTTCGGTTTTGCAGTAGAAATCCTTAAGTCCATAAAAGTGTGTTTGATTTCTAATTGCATTAATCGGAACCCAAATAATGGTAAATTAATTGAAATCGAAATAATGAATATTTGCCAATTTATATCTTAAAAACCTAAGCTAAATTAAGAGAGCTTTCTAAAATAATAAATCCTTACGAAAATTCCTACTTCAAGTAATTTGCTCAGAATAAAGAAGTTCAATCTGACGGATTTATGCATTGAAGAACCATCATCAAAATAGTAAAAAAATTGAAATCTAGTTGTTTCTGCAAAAGAAACATACTCATTTTATAATGCAGCATTTTCTAAAGTAGTATATCGCTCTTTTTAGGGTAGTCTTTTGTGTAAAAGATAGGAGTCAACTCAATTTTGCAAAGAAAACTATACTTAGGTCCAGATTTTAGTCGCAGATCCAATATTCCTGAAATTGTGGTTGGTTCCAAATTGCATAACTCCATCCAATTACGAAACTAAACGATTCGGAACGTAAAGATATTACCAGGAAAGTGAATGGAATTCTTCAAAATACAGTCTTGAAAGGAAAGCGTTTATTGTAATTCTTAGAACTCAAGATAATGGTGATTATCTAAATAATGAAATTATTAAAACTTTTTAGATGGATGGAGATAAAAGCTTTTTTCTTGCCTTTAATCAAGAATGCGACCTCATTTGGGTTGAAATTGTCTCTGAGGAGCTTTGTAATTTACTCATAATTTGAGAATAGCCATAGGTCTGTTAAACTCATCATGAATGCAATTTGGGTTTATAATTTGGATGAAGCCCTTGGCGTAAAATGAATTTAAATGATATCGGAAGTACTTTGGTAATTTCGTAGTTCCTTCATCAGTTTAACAGTGGATATTGCTCGAATATTATTCACTTGGCTACCAGCTATTATTATTTTTTTGATTGGAAAAGAACTCTGAAGAAGAAGAAGAAGCGAAATAAGAATATAGCAAAGTAGTAAATGGAATTAGAACCTCCGGCAGATAATTTTAGTATTTGGAAGTTAATTCACCGGAGAAATAAAGAATTACCATAGAGTAGAAAATTAGTTTTTTTCCATTAAAATAATTCAAAAGACTTTAATGTGAATGATTGTTAACGTCGTCATACTTATTCTTAGATGAGAAATTATTGAACTTTTTTTATTATAAGTTAATTGAAGGAAAAAACAATTTTCATTGTCCTACTTAGTTTCATTGAAATTGAGTTAACAATGTTGCCTGTTGAATCCACCTCCTCAAAAAAGTGTATACCTTTTCCTACCATTTGATAATCGATACTATCTTTTGAAAATGATTGTGTAAGCTCATCACTACGTATATGATTAAAAGGATAGCTCATCTTTATCTGAAATTACATGCTGTAACAAAATTGAAACGGTCTTAGATGATTGCATTTTGAACAAACTAGAGCTGAGGATGACTTTACCGTTTGATTCAAGATGTGTTTGCTCCAAACGGGGGTTCTCGCGCCACAGGTGAAAAGATTGGGTTAGGTTATATTAACGTCCCGTTTTGAAGCAACACGAGGGCTATTTAGGGACGGACCTCGTAATTT
>BGPR01001847.1:12622-46575 GCA_013235015.1 Araneus ventricosus | reverse complement strand
GACCGAATAGTTGATGCAAATTATGAGTTAAATTCTATATATTATATGGTCGAATGCGTCTGGTCCTATGCGATCATGGATGCTTATCGTATGCCTGACCCACGCTTAAAGTTTCAACACGTTTTTTTTTAAAATCACCCTGTATATAAGCATTTAAGCATCTGGCAAGACAACTGGGAAAACGGAGAAACTGGCCACAGTACACACGATATAGTGCCTAGGGTCTCAAACAAGCCAGTAGGATGGAATAGAGAAAAGATAATGTTCGTTACAGGACACGGGCCTTTCCCCTCATACCTTCTTCGCTTCAATCTTCGAACACATGACAACTGCTCGTGCGGAGAAAAAGGAGATCCAATTCACTATGCCACAAAATGCCGGTTTACCCTCTCCTGTCATTTCGAAACACCAACAGTGTCACTTAAATTACAGTGGTTTAAAAACATTCTCACGGACAACTTCTCAAGAACCCGACTTCGACTCCTAATGCGTTTCATATGTGATAAGAACAATCTCATTGCAGAGGATAATAATTGAGCACTCATCCACCCAGACTGACACACACTTCCAGATACTTATGTTTTTCCCCTTTACGTATTTGTTTCTATTTTGTATTGTTTTCTGTGTTGTTCTGTCCAGTGTATGTTCCTTTTTCATTTTAATTTTTTACTTGTTTTTGTCCTTTCTTAAAAAATAAAATTCACTTCCATCTACCCAAGCCGGAAAGGAGCCAAATGGCTCTAAACACGGGGATGCAGGTGGCGTAATGTAATAAAATAGTTACAAATACAATCCATGAAAGAAACACCATTTTTCGCGGAGAAGGATCCTGGTGAAAGTCCACTTTCTATCTGCCCCAAAAATTAATCGATTCAGAAAAAGGAGATGGTTGGCTAAGAAATTAAACTAGTAGTTTAAGCACGAATAATCTGCATTTAGCTAAAGACTTTGCTACATAGTTATAAGATACTCTGTATTGTAAAATATAATTTTGTATTATATTGTTTTACATCGTTTTCCTAAGATGATAGTTATTTTGTATTATTATATATTATTTTCTTGAAATTTATGTATAGGTTTAATAATACGTTATAAATAGCGTTTTCATTCATTTAATCTTGAAGTTTTATGTAAAATTAATATTGAAATTTTATAGTAAAGGTAATAAAATATGATGAACACGACAATTCTTTTGAAATAATTATATTTCAACAAACAAAATCTTTTTGTTAACCATGTCTTTGAAGAACATAAATAATTCTTCGATGCTAACAATAATAATAATTCCAAACTTATATACGGAATGAGTTATTTTGATCTTAAAGACAATGCAAAGTTGGTGGAAAAAATAAAATTCAAATTCAACATTCATAATACAAATTCTAATTCTTCATTTGAATTAAATATAATCAATTGATTTCTGATTTTATATTAAAAATTTCATTTCTCGTAATTAATTTCCCTGAAGTTTGATGAAAGAATGAGCATAAAAAACTTTAATTAAGTATTTCTTATTCCCATAGCGCATAATGGAATGTAGTAACTATTACTTCCCTTAATTTATTTCGAAAAACTATCGAAAATAATTAGGAAAATTTTTCATAATTTTTCCCCCTCCTTTCGGCAGCTAACTTCTGAAATCAAATGACCTTAAAGACCGTAATTTATTTCATACCAGCATTTAAAAGCTCATTCATGTTTTAATTGGCGTGAGATTCTCAAACTATAAAAAAAATTAAAACTCTGTAACTTCTAATTGATTTTGGTTCTTGTGTTATTTCAAGATCAGAAGGTACAAATTAGCTTTTTCCCCGACTTTCTTTCCACAACAGTTGTGGTAATAATGGAATTTAGCTTTTTCTAAAAAATTGCTTTTCAGAAAAATATTATTTATTGCTCCTTTAACCATGTTAAAAAAGCAATAATTTTCTTTAATTTATTTTGTACATTTTAATAACTCAAAAAAAAAAAACCGCGCGCGCGTGCTATATGTTAAGTATTAAGACTTTTTTTAGAGTTTTCACATTTCTAAAGTTATCTAATTATTTCCATTATGTTTTATTGCTTTAACTTTTAAGTAGACATTCTAAAATCGCGAGTTTCGATCTCTAATTGAATCGAGTAGAAAAATATCAACAATATCTTCTAACAATTTTTTCAATTATTTCTAATTTAGTAAATTAAAGTAATGTCAGTATGCTCTTATGCAATATCTAGAATAAGCTTTCTCCGTGAAAATTCAATATTAACCAAATGTTCGGCGTGAATTTTAGTCTCATACCATACTTGCGTGGATCTATTCTTTATAACTTTGGTGAATTAAAATTATGTCAATATGTTCTTATGCAATATCTATAATAAACATTTACCTGTGAATACAGTCCTGGAGAAAAAAAGTATAAAATCGGGTAAAAAATCGCCAAATCTCAAAAACTACTTTGGTTTCAAAGTAGGCAATTATTTCACGACTTAAATGAATGCTGCTGAATAATTAACCGAAATAAATTTGAAAAATGTTCTGATATTTTTTGAATTATATAAAAATTATCAAAATCAGTGGATTGCAGCTTGGAAAAAAGTATAAATTCGTCTGCTCATTACATCATCCAAAAGAATAAATAAACCTAGAAAGCATTTTTCTCCGATTCTAGAAACAAATACAAGTTTTGTGGATAAAGAATTGCCTTACTTTTGTTTATTTTAATACAATTCCGAGAGATTACACTTTTTCAGAAAGTGAACAAGGCGAAAAACTTGCTTTTAATGTTGCTGGATACAGCGGTGCTGAAATTAGCACGAAAAATTTGCAGATGGAAGGCTGTAATTAACCGCCTTTCCATTAAACCTGATAACTATGGCACAAAACAGCGAACAGGAAGGACAAAGATAATATCTTCAAGCCAAGAAAGGAGGATCCAGAGGCACCAATGCAAGCAAAAAATGTCTTCCTCGCAAATTAAATATGAGCTGAAGTTGCCCTGCACCAGTCGAATAATAAGAAATGCACTGTAAAGAAATGCCAAATTTGTGTACAAGAAGTTGAAAGGAAAACTTCCACTTTCTAAGCGGCGTATTGATTGATGTTTAAACTCTGCCCGGGAACAATTAACGGCTGGCTTCAACTGGAGTGATGTGGTGTTTTCGGACGAAAATAAGTTAAATTTAGATGGGTCAGACGGATTTAAGTTTTACTGGTATGATGTGCATACAGAACACCACCTTTCCTCAGAGCGCCAATTCCGAGACAGATCTGCCATGGTTTGTGCCGCATTTGCAGCTTGTGGTTCAACTGAAATTGTTGTTGTCGAAACCAAAGTGAAATCAGTGTTATATAAGGGCATGCTGGCAATTAGTTTGCTTCCGGATCAGCAGGAGACTGGTCATTTCAACAAGACAATGCATCTTTGCATGTTTCCTGCTCTATAAAATCTTGGATGATGTCGAACTAGTAAAACAGTTTCGAATAGCCAACTCGGAGTCCCGACCTGAATCCAATGGAAAACTTTTGGGGAATTCTGGCTCGAGATGTTTGCAAGAATGGGGTGATAGTAGAGAAACAAGTCTGATCTAAAAACCACAATTAAAAATTGATGGAAAAAACTGACCCGGGCACATTTCAAACTCTGTCTTGTTCGATATGAGTCGACAATTAATACAAGTAACACAAAAATGAGGTTTCCGGATGACTTACTAAAGAATAACTCAAATCGGCTTTATACTTTCTCCAAACTACAACTGTATAGTAATTTCTTATAAAATATTATACAATGTAATTATACTTAAATGTATTTTTGGTGTGACTTCCTTATATCAAGAAGTATCCTCAAATCTCATAAAAAGTTGCATTTCATAAAAATATTATTAATATTTCTTGTCTTATGTTATGCATTGTTGCTACTTTATACTTTTTTCCACGGCTGTATTCAATTATACCAATATCGAACAAATGCTTCTTGTGATTTTTAGTCCCAACCTTACGTGTATCTGTTTTTCATAACTTCGGAGAATTTAACTATTGTTAATTTGTTATTATTTATAGAAAAAGTAAAGCAAAATATTAGATATTACAGTAAAAAGCCTCACATTTTGCCTTTGTAAATATTCAAAGCGTTTTATTAAATAATAAAAATCACCGCTTTTAATTTTTTATATAATTATTTCTGATTCTGAAAATGACACTATTTAATCAAAATATAAGAAATAGTTAAATTATATTAATTTTTTTAAATACAAATACCCCATCAAAGAAACCAATAAATTTATTTTTAAGCACACATATCTTTAATTTAAATGCGTTTTAACTATAAGTAACTATAAATGGTCAGCTAATTTTAAAAAGGACCCTTTACAATTATTTCATTTAATTTTTTTCCTTTATATAAACTACAATATTATATTAATTATTGGGCATTTGATAAAGTAAATAAGCAATCAGGAAATGAAGTAAGAAAAAAATTATTGCAGAATTTCCTGAGATTAAAAGAAGTTGAAAAAAATAATCTACAAGATGATTCCAGAAATAAAATTAAGCACCTATTAAAAAACTGGAAAAGCACACAAAAAGATGAAGAATTATTTTGGATTAATCACAATTGTCAAATAATTTGCGATGAAATCCATTAACTTTATTTCAAACCAAATTTTCATAACAAGCCTTACTTTTTGTATATTTTTTCTCTTTTGAATATTATTTTTTACTAATAACACGGTAGACTGCAATATCGTGATTAATCAGTAAAAATTCATTAAAATCTATCATTAAAAATAAAAAAGAACTGAAGTGAAAGAAAAACAAATGAATTCTCTAAAGCGGATGAAAGTTTGGATAAATGGAAATAGAGTTCGAAACACTGAGTTATTAATTATTCTTTTACATTAATTTTCGTTAAAAATTTTATCACTTGACTTCAAAATTCATTACTTAAAGCTAATTAACTGTAATTTTTCATTTACTAATGACTTCCGTAATTCTCTGTGCTTAAAGAAAAACTGATAGTTTTTCTTTTTTTTTCAAATAAAGGAAAATTCCAGAAAATGTTAAATAGTCCATTTAACAGATAATGCCGTTTTGCAATATTCAGGAACGATGAATTAACACGAATTTGCTTTTAAATAATGATTTTTTTTTGTTCTTGAATACTTGTTGGATGCTCCTAATTTTTCCTCCAACTAATTGCCGGGTTGTTTTTGATATCAATTATTTTGGCTCTTTAAATACTGACGTGGCAATCATGTAATTTCCTGGCATCTTCTTAAATATGTAAAAACCGTTTTTTCCCTCTTGGCTTAATGACAGAAACTGCCCATTATCGGTTAATACAGAGTTTGACGCAAATTATTCCAATTTATTTTCTAAAGCTTTTCATGAAGGGTTATTGAGCTCAGGTTTTCGTAAGCTGCTCTTTATCTCAATTGTGTTGGATTAATTTCTTTTACTACTAAGTAAGATTCTTGTAGATGTACATGCAGTGAATTACAACAAGAAAATGCTAAGGAATATTGAGTGGAATTACTTCATTTTCCCATTATAGAAGATTTCATTAAACTTAGTTTGAAAGTGTTTGGGGTAGAATTTGAGATATAGATACTGTCCGTTTTCAGGAACGGAAACACTCTGCTTTTGCGCATGCTCCAGTCGACTTCGATTTCACCAAAATAGGAGTGAAATGAAAGATGGAGGAGGAGATGTTTATTTTTTATTAAGCAATATATATATATATATCAAAACAAACTTATAAACACAAGATAAAAACTCAATTATATATATATATATATATATATATATATATATATAACGTATCCGTGGTTGTAGTCGTTTTAAAGGAACAGACCGAGCAAATAACTACCTCTTACTTTATTATCAATAGGAGAGTTACCTTAATATGAGAGTTAATAGGAGAGTTACTTTATTATCAATAGGTTATATGTCCATCTCTGTTTAGGTTACAAGCGAAAGTGCACAGAAAAATCCTTGTATTCTCTCGGATAAGGGAATAACATATTGACACGTGATCAAAGTGAACGGAATATTGGGTATTTTTAATAAGCTACGTAGGCGTTTCGGGGAAAAAGTCTGGTGCCAAAGAGATGCCGTCATGATTTTCTGACGGCAAGTGAAAGAGTTTAAATATTCCTTTAGTAATAAATATGCCAAAATGAGAGATTTAATATACCTCCAGCACGGGAAAAGAACGAAACTGGAGTTTTAGAAAAGTGATTTTGGAATACATTAAGATTTTAAAATATATAATATTAGAATTTGGAATAAAATTAAGTGAGATTATTACATATATATATTATCTTACTTCTTATATATACCTTTCATTTTAATCTGGTGATTAAAATAAAGTTTGCTGTGCACTTGGAAAGTTTTAAAAATAGTACAAATTACTTTTCTACGTATGGGATTTAACGTTTGATTATTTAAGAAGCTCATTTATTGATCTCTACATGTCACCCTTTTGAGGAATGAAATCGTCCAAAAGTGAGAGGCGTTTTGAAACCTACAGAATTTTGGAGTATAAACCATGGATAATGTTCTCCCCTCGTCTTTCTCGTATACGTACAAAATATGAATAATTTTGTTTAAAACTTCGTAGTGGAACGAAGATAACTGACTATGCATTTTGATATCTTTCCTTTGATTTACTGGGACCAAAGTCTGACATTTTTATAATATTGATGGCAAGATCACGCACCAAATTTCATTTATCGTACTGCGCTTCACACGTCATGTTATCAATTTTACTCATCCTCGAATAGACAAACCGATAGACACTCAACTTTTTAGAAGATTTGTTCTAAAATTTGATAAGCATGTTTGATTCGGGTGCTAAAACTATTTACCACCTTTCACCCACCTTGTTCGTTGCGTTTTTTTGTTCACATGCACGCTGATAAACAGATAGAAAGATTTCTCTTTGACGGATTTCTTCGAAAATTCGGTAGATTCTGTTGCAAACAATTTTGTTTACAATTCTGTTGCAAAGACAACGTACCAGATTTCATCCTTCTAGCTCTTCTTATTTATTAATTATCGTGTTCACAAGCAGGCATACAGGCCTACCAACCAACCCAGACATCATTCCAAATGTAATTTTTTCTGACTTAAAGATGTCTGAAATGGGGATATCCATAACAATCTCGACGTTGAATCTTTTAACGTTTACAATATGTTGAGTGTTATGCATAGAAAAGTCGTCAATAGAAAAATAAATCTTTAATGAAACACCTTAACATAATAATTATAAAATAGAAACAATTATTACAAGTTGTTGGGCATCACTTTACGTACATCATCGCTGGAGTTGGTGCTTACAATATTATTTTCCACATGGAGTGGTTAAATTAATCCACTTTATGATTTTTAAACCGCAAGGGCGATGATTAGTTACATACAGTCCACAGATTGAGTATTATGCAAGGGCAGATAGTTTTGCATACAGTTCCATACGTTGATCAAGCTGTAAGGGCAGATGGTTTAGGTTGACAACCTCTAAGGCGGGTGGTATATTACGGAATAAGAGTGCCTGCTGCATGATTGGATTATTAATCCTTGTAGAAAGATAGAGACGTCTTCTCCCACTCAGATCTTAACTCGTTCTTGTTAATTTTTTGATTGAGTTGTAGGTGGTGCTTCGAGTGCGCGTTACCTAACACAATACTTTCTTCTTCATACACAAGAAAGAGAAAACGACAGATATTGCGCACTGGTGAACAATCAAGCTATTTTTGAAAATCGAAGACAAACAGGTGTTTGAATAAAAATAATTCGCTGAATCTATCGGCAGGTGTTTCCGTCAATTTCGAAAAACAGAAGCAAATCGTTTGCCGAGTTTAATAATTATTCTAACTTCATCTGTTATTTTCATGATTAGCTCTAGAAAGATATTCGTAAAACCTTTTGTTTGCTTGAGGACTGGTTTATTATTATAATGTTTTAATTTTTTTTTTCTAACTGATAATATCATAAAAATCTTAAAACATCATTAATTGATTTCGAGTTTTTTTAGTTTGTTCCGCATGCAGTGAATAAACTTACTAGTGGCTTTAAAGAACATCGTTACTGAAAAAGAATTCGCACTCTAAAATTTGAGATTTAAATATTTTGAAAAATAAAAAAATGGCACATTTTTGTTCTCGGAATTGACATTTTTTCCTTCAAATTGCAACAATTGCCATTATAAAATGTTCCTTATGAACGCAATAACGAATTCAAAATACTTCTTTACCTTTCCATAAATGAAGGAAATCGGGCCGGAAATCTTTCTATAACTGATATTTTAACTTGCGATTATTTTTCACGAATAAAGAAGACATATTTGTTTATTTGCATATTTTTTATCCGTATATTTGTCCTTTAAGCAAAAATGGCATTTTTGTTGAAAATTATGAGCCCATGTTTCACAGAACATCGAATAATGTTATGGAAAGTAGGCCTATGCATGTCACGTATAACGGCAATTCTTCTATTTTTTTGCAGAGTATTTAATATCATGCAGACTAAAAAGGAATACATTCGGCTGCATTAACTATCTTCCGTAGCTTCTAATTCGATGATAGTCAACAATTATTTGTTGCCCAGAAAAATATGAAAAACAATTAAGTGAAACAATGATGGGAAAGCAAATAATTCTAGCTTATATTTTTAAATCACAAGATCTCAAACTCTTGCAGTAAAATTGATGTTTCTAGACTATTACCCGGAATTTATCTTACTGTAAAATTCTTACTTCTTTGTTTTTGTTGCTAGTTGATTGCAATTCGACGGAAGGAAAAAACTAGATGGCCCGCTTTGAATAAAGCGGAAAACATTTCCTACAAGTCACTTTTTCCTGCATCATCCCATTTACACTCTTTCACACTGGTAATTTTGAGATCAACTAATTTGGAGCCTTATAGTTGCTTCATGTTGAAAATTTCGGATGGTTTTCAATCTGTTATTGTGTTACTTTAAGGTGCTTTTAAAATTAACCGCCTGCAAATAACCGGATTATTTAGCTGATTTAACTTTATTCAAGTTACTTTAGGAACATAAAATTGAAGACAAAAAAAATCAGAGAACAACACAATGTAAAGGAAATCAAAGAAATATATAAAAAGTGCGGCACAAACAACAACAACGAGACCATTTTCTCACATGATAAATCTTGTATCTTTGTCAGTCGATATTGTTACAAAGATGTAACGTCGCTTTCCTGCCTCGCTAGTCTTACAGTTGGGGAGGGAGTTTTACAGTGTTAAGCATGGAGTGACGGGCAGCGGCCATTCCGGGACCCATGACCTTGGCGATCATTTTGGCGACCTCGGCGACAAATCGATGATTCCAGAAAATGCGACCCTTTTCCCGATATCACTATTAGGAAAGAAAATACGCTCGAATGTACGAGAAAACTCCATGCGACGTCACGGCCTGTCGGGGAGGATATATAAGGGCCACACTTGGATCAGAGAGTGTGTGTTGATCCACTGGAACGACTTTGGAGTTTCGTCTGCAGTGTGAGCTAGAAGCCGGTGAGCTGAGCGCTATTGAAAGTGGTGTTATTGTCGTTATTTTTGATTTGCTGACTGTTTGTGTTGCTAAACCTCAAAGTGCTGAACTGCATTTACCTGTGAATTGTTGTCTGTTTACGTTGCTAATCTGTGCAAGATCTAATGTTTCCTGTTACATTTTCTATGTGTTTCCTGCACATTTGTGAATAAACCTTCATTCTCCATTATCCTGCGTGTAGGACTGTTTATACCATAAACCCACAGAAAGACTTTTGTAACAATATTGGAAACACCTTGACGTTTTCTGCACCTTTGAATGTGACACATGTGCCTCCATCGCGAAACGAAATGTTGAAAAATATCGATGACTAGTGAGGGAAAGTTGATTGAAAAAGCAATCATGTTGAAAGAGCGGAGAAAATGTGGTTAAACATTTTGTGAGCAACATTTTATTGAATATATATCACAAGTGATACAATTTTCTGAATTCAACTCTGTTTATAGAAACACGGTTGTTTCATTGAATTCATAAATATGTGTGGATATATTTGGCTCGAAGATCCCTTAAATATCTTTGCGATCAAGCACCAATTTTTTTAAATGGGAGAGTAAATTTATCGCTGATTGATGAACTTAGGGTTAAGAAAGTAATTATATGTGCTAGATTTAATTTTATAAGGCTTATATCAGGCATAATTTTACCATTACTCCCTTTCATAGATCACATTATTTATAAAAAAGGAATACAGTAACACCAGGTTAACAGAACTCGGATTAACCGACACAGGGGTTATGTGAAATGTCTCCTCAACCGCAAATCCCGCCCTAGAAAAAAAACACGTACTGTAATGCGCGGAAATAATCTCGAAGACGAGACATTTTTGCAACTATATCCGCTTGTTTCCCTTTTACGCCCCCCCCAGCAGGTCAATGATTAATTTGAGAATTCTAAAGTTAAAATTAATGGGAATTAAAAATATTAATTACGATATTGTTTACCTATACCTCTAAGGCGCCTGAACTCTCCGGTGCGATTATTGCGCCTGACAGAGGGATAACTTCAATAAAGAACATAAGTGTAGCCTACGAAGAGAGTTTCGGATTCGTTTTACACTCAAAATATTTCAGAATTACAAACTGTAATTATACATAAAATACAGTGGAAACTTCCTATAACGAAATCGCTTGGTTCCAGTTGAAAAATTCGCTATAGAGAACATTTCGTTATACGGAGATTAGAGAATTTTGCAGTTATTTAAGTAAATGTTACAAACCTTTTAGTATGTGCGATAAGTTCAAAAATATTTAATTATGACTTTCAATTAAAAATGAAGTAATATTTATTATAAATTTGTTAAAATTATACTAATTTTTATTGTATAAACTAAAAGCTCAAAAGTGGAGATAAATCACCAATTTAGAGAATAATTTGTACTAGTACGGATAAACATAAAATGCGTATTGTCACATCTATTTACTGTTTCCATTCCCCCTCCACCCCGATTTTTGGAATCTTGACTCATAGAAATGTTGCTCTCTCTGTAGAAACCCAGGTCCCCACAACTGCATTACTCTTCACATAGCATTCTATTGTTAAGTATTATCACTGGAATGAACCATGCGAGTTGTTCCAGAAACAAGCACGTGTGAGCGATTTGTTTGCACAGAAATTAGCAACTTTCTTCAAAAATGACAAAAATCGAAAAGATAAAGGTCTGAAAAAAATTCGTTATAGGGAGACAACCACTTCGTTATATGGAGAATATTTTGAATGTTATTTAACATTCCGATTAAAAATTTCGTTATAGGGAGAAATTCGCTGTAGGGAGACTTCGTTGTAGGGAGACTCTACTGTGGTTCACACACACACACATAGCTTAACCGAATTTTTTTTATATCCAAAACAGCTGTCCCCTCCCTTTAGTTCTGTTAACCGGGATTATACTGTATTTGATTTTACTTATATTAAATTGAAAAAGAAAACCTGACAATTACATGAAAAGTGTATAGATTTTGAACAACTTGATTATAGTTGTAAACAGCTTGCTGCTGTGAAAGTATATGTAAAACGTTAATTTTGCCATGTAAAAAGTTAATTTTGCACAAATGAATATCAGATTTTCTTTTATGTTAAATTTGTGGTAAGTTCCTACTACTTATATTTGTATAGTTGTTTCAGAAGAAATTTTGAAATAACTCAATATAGTAAATTTCTTATTATTTAATTAAGTAAACAATTGCAAAATCTTAATTCTGAATGATGGTACGTGAAACATGAATATTATTTTATGAACCTAAATGTTTTAATTTCTTGCTCTAAGAATTCTTTGTTTTAACTCTCGATTTTCATGTATAACAAATAAATTTTACTGACTGATTCATCGTCTGTGTGTCACTAAAAATCGATGAATATTGGTGGTACAGAATTTTGAACTTAGCTTCGCTCACACACCCGCAGGCACACACACAGATACACACAAACACACACAATAATTTGATCCAAAAAAATGAAATAAAATTGTTCCTAATTAGGACAATAAATCAATGCGACATTTAATTGATCATAAGTTCATCCTGTACTGATAGGAAGACAATGAAAAATTCATGAACATATATCAGTCGGTTATGTTAGATCATGAATAAGTTCAAAAATTCCTTTATTTTCAAATGAAAAATTTACCGAAAAATGCGGGGCTTTAAATTCAATTTAAATTCAAATTCTGTTATCATAAAATGAATGTCGCGTGTACTTAAATAAATATGACCAGACTTTACTGATAAGAATGCACTTTTTGTCAGAACAGATTGGACCAGGTTTGCAAATCCTTAGATTAAAAGGTGTTAAACTTTAAATTAATTACAAAGCATACGTCATCATCACTGTATCTCGAAATTTACAGCATAATTGAAAAATTCTGAATGTTGCCACAAGTGGTTTGTTGAAGCTAATAAAATATTACTATATCACGAAGGCCAAGTTTAAATTTGAATTGAGATTAACGAATTATGGTTATGATGTTTTATTAATGATGACAAAAATGAAATTATCATATGATTTAACATTTTCCTCTGTGAATAATTTTGAATCTCAAGAATAAAGTTAGTAAACAATTTTTAATGCATTTAATAAGGACAGGGAAAAAATAATGCAATAATTAATTTTTTACTTTTAAAAAATATTTGACAGAAGAGCAAACGGTCGGCTTGGAACAAAAACTCATTAAATAAAGAACGATGAAAAAAATTAATTTTTATATGTCTTTAGAATTTCTCCTAGATTTCGGATGAAAAAATTAGGACAGATAAGTCACTGAAGATTGATAAATCTGAGCTACTTAAGAAATTGTGATTAAAGAATTTTTTATCTTCAAAAGCACCTGTCAGTGAGAAAAACCTAAATGCCAGTAAGGGAGATTTTTTATAAGTCTATGAAATGAAAGATCGGAGACTGACGTCTCCGTTATATCGCTCAAGCTTACCTACAAATACGAGAGCCAAATATAAAAAAAAATTGTGATAAAATTGATTAACAACGCTGTTATTTCAAGTTATGTTTATTTTTGGGTCGTAAAATAAACAAGCTAAATTTTGAAAATAATTGACATGAATATTTAAAATACGGTAACAATCCAAAGGCAAGAGCTGAATTTTTGTTCCTATGTAGCTTTTGATTTTTGAAGAATAGATCAATAAATAAATGAATAAATAAAAAGAGTTAGTTGAAAAGTAGAATAATTATCTTATTGCATTTTCACAACAATGAGTTTCCAGACTTCAATATATCTTATTGTGTATTCCATATACCTGACTCATAATGCAATGCATATATGTGGAAAATATTTCTTCAAGAATATATAAAATTCCGAAACATTTTGAAAAGGAAGGAAATTTTAAGTTGATCAACGAAATTCAAATAAGAAAGGAATCCCGCAAATGACTATGAGTATGTATTTGTTATGATAATATTATTTTAAATATTTTTAAAATTTACATTGAACCACAACAATGGATATTTTGTTGTTCTAACGAGTAATTTTATTTATTATAATAAAAACAAGGAGAAAACATTTTTTGCAATTTTTATATAAAAAATTGCATTCAAAATTCTTTTATTTCTTATGTGATCATATTCAATCTTTTAATACAGACACTTATATCCGTATGTTTTAAAAATTGAGAGTTTTTATTTCTTCAATCAAATCTACGATATTTACAATACCAGTTTACAGGTATTGAACGTTTGGACTAGCTTGAAACATACGGGTAAAATTTCTGAAAATTCGACCTTGAATCTGTAATAATTTGTTTTTTGAAAAAGCAAGACGAGCAGATACAATCGGGTTGTGGTTCTTCTTTCTTTTAGTTCATGTCATAAGAAAAATCTAAGATTTAGTCCTTATTTTAAGAACATAAGCATCAAAATAAAGCTTCTTAATACTCCTTCAAGTTAATTAGATTATTTATTCAATATAACACTAAGGGTCCTAACACTATAGCGCATAGTATGGAGAATTATTGATCACATTTATGATATTGCGAAGAAAGATTGTGACTCACAATTCTGCTGATTCAGCATACAAGAGTTTAGCTTCATATAGTTCTTGCAATGATTTTAATCTTTATTTGACATAAAGAAAGCATGAAAAACCATAGCTAACTGGAACGATTCCTTAGTATAATACAAACTAAGCTTTCAGTGTAACGCACAGTAACGAGTATTGATTGTATCTCTACTAATAATAAAGGAGAATGTGTGTGTGTCTGTATGTTGGCACCCTGCAAGGCACACCGTTCGACCTAGAGCTACACAATTTGGTACAAACATACTTCGGAGGGTGGGAATGTGTACCTCGGAGCCCTTTTTTTTGACTTTGGCGTTTATCCTCAATAACTTTCGAAAATATTAAAGCACAAAATTTATTTTTACACCAACTGAAAATGAAAAACATTACCTTTTCAATGACATCAATTAAGTTGTCGTACGATTTTTCTCTAATTTTAGTAAATATTTAAAAATAGTTTTTGACATAATTTAAAACAATACTTTTCATTGTTGCAATGCTATTCAAACGGTTTCAATTGTTTGAACAAATATCTAATTGTGTGCTTCTCTTCCATTGTTGAAAGCCAAGGTAATATTTTTATGTTTAATGATATGTTTTAATTAGCATATTTTCATTCAGCTAACATGCTGCTGGAAGTAAAGTGTGCCGCGCCATTTTAAATTTAAAATTGAATGCATATTTTCCAGAGGAATAAGAGAGTGATTGTATGTTACATGACACAGACAGTTATTGGACTCCATTGCGGACGTTCATGCAGACAAGGACCAGAATAGGTGAAGGCTACTGAAAGAACAAGAGTTGAATGTCTATCACGATTTGGAATTTAAAATTACTTTGTTAAGGGAACCATGAACATCAAATATACACAAGAGATTCAATTGGAATTATATCCCCGTCGCAGAAGCTGGTCGCCAAAGGCGGCTAGTATACAATATTTGGAAGGATACTCCATGAAACGCGCATATCAAGCGAGCACAATTCTTCAGTGATATACAATTCACACTTTCAACATAACGCATAATAACAAGTGCTATTGATCTTGTATATAATCTAACTGAAAACTTATAGCTACTTTACGTAATTCTTCAGAATAATACAAACCAGACATTAAGCATAACGCATAGTAATGAATACTATTGATAGCAATCGTCTAAAGAATATCTTCTGAGTACCTGGTGCAATTCTTTAATATAATATAAACTAATATTTCAGTATAACGCACAGTAAATAATAATACTTACGGCATATACGATCTTCTGAAGGAAAACCAAGAAAGCTTATCTACATAGCACAATTCTTAATCGTAATAAAATCTGAACTTTCAATATAACTCATAGTAACAAATCAGAAATCAAATCGCCAAACTAGATTAAAATAAAACGTGAAAAATTAAGATGGAGAAACAGCACTTCCAATTTACCGAAAAGAAAAAAGCATATAAGAGTAAATAAAAGTACTCATATTAAAGTAAGTCTTGTTTTCAATCTCTGCTTCTTGTTTGACCCCTGATGAAGCACAAGAAGCAGAATTTCTCCATTTTGCTTCTACACTTCTTTTTCACTCTGTTCTTCTGTATAATAACAAATGGTATTGATAGTATATATAATCTTCTAAAGGAAAACTTCCTGCTAACGAACTCACTTCTTCAGCATCATACAAACTAAACTTTCAGTATGACGCGTATCTTCGTGCGTATAATCTTCTGAAGGAATGCCGGACCGGCCTACCCGCAAGGGTGTAAGGCCCTGAGCGGGCCGGCTAGGAAAGAAAAATCCGCAAAACCATCCAAACGACAGAACGATCAATACAAACTATAAAGTTCAAATCCTTTCTCCGAAGCAAAAACCAACACTAAAAACCGAACAAAAACAACAAACTGATGAAAAATCAACCCTGGGTCAGCCGGTCGCAAATGACATTACTGATTTTATAAGCCTGAATAAGTTTGGATCGGGCCTGGCTATTATATCTTAAATTTTTAAACGAGCTTTTTCTGTGTTCATCAGACGGTTCGTTTAAGTGAAATTCAGTAGTAAGAGGACATCTGAACACATAGTGTCCGGCATCCCCGACCAGGCCAAGGCACAAAGTGGTGAGCCCAGTTTTTTGAACCTGTGTAGATAACAGGGAAATGGTCCATGATTAGTTAAAAAGTAAATTAAAAATTTATTAGTGATTAAAAATTATTTGTCGACGCCGGCAACAAAACTTCTGATTCTATGTCCTGATTCAGACTGAGAGCCATCCCAGAACTCTCCCCATTCTCGAATTAGGTTTTTGGAAATTCTGTATTTCAAACACGAATAGGGAGTGGGCAAGTGCATTTCCATCCCCTGAATAGTAGCTAATTTGGCATGGTGGTCAGCGAGCTCATTGCCTGAATTACCAGCGTGAGCCTTCCCCCAGGCTAGACCAATGTGCCCCCAGCCAAGCTAAAATTTTCTTTGGCCCTGATGACTACCTCAGACCTGGACCTGGAGATCCGGAGGGCCTCGATGGATCACTGGCTATCCGCAATAATATTAATTTTGATTTTTTTTCCAAAGCCCAGCGAACGGCGAAATCAGTGGCCGCCAGCTCTGCCTGGAAAATTATTAACCCGGCCGTATTATTAACACCCAGTTTGAATTTAAAAATCTCATGAGGTCCCCCGTGTTCCAAGATGCACACAGCAAAACCAGCCTCAGAATCACTCTTCGAGCCATCCGTGTACACCTCGAATCTACTTCCTGGAACCTGTGACTCTATGGGGTCTATTCTGGTACCCCCGGTTAGTTGGGTTCCGCACGTTAACAACGGGAAAAGTGACGTCTCCCAACCCAACCGGGGGTACCAGAATAGATCCCATAATCTTCTAAAGGAAAACCCAGAAAGCATGGCTACCGAGCTCATTGCTCTCGACATATACCTAGCCTGCCTTATTTGCGATCGGCCGTCTCCAAATGGAGTGTTTTAATGCACCATCGAGTTAATTCCGCGTGTCCGGATAGCCATTCCTCCCTGTAGGTGAAATCTTCGTTTCCTTTGTGATGATTACAAACTAATCAGCGCACATAATACCTAATATAATTGTCACTTTCCTTAATGGAAACTCCGATAGATTAATGTGATAAGGGTAGACAAAATTACGCCTAATAGCGAATTCAGATCACGGCGTGCCCCAGCATTGGAATTCCGCTACGACTATGATTATTCTAAATACCCTAATGGCTCAATTATTGTGTTCCAGTATTTTGAACAATGCTTTTATGACGGAGCGGTAGTTCAATTAAATTCGGGCCCTTAATTGCCCTGTAAATGGAACCGGCGGTGAGCCTGAGGTGTTTTGCAAGGAATTATTTACATGGAAGTAATGGATTATTTTTCCTGCCTTTTCGATTATTGGATTGCCGGAAATGGAAGGTAATTTTCTAATTAGAAAGTGATTATTTATTGCTTGTAAACACACTTAAAATTAATGCCCGAGGAATATTGCCCGAAACCTCCTCTGTTTATGGCTGCAATCTTAGGAAATTTATTCTTGGCCAGGTTCTCAAGTTGCACGCGGAAAGAAACGAAATAATTGCGTTTATTATTAAATATGCCCAGGTACTTTGGAGAGCAGTCTTTTTAGATTGAGATATTTGAATTTATTTATCAGAGATTTCTTTCACGTGTTCAGTAATGTAGGAAATTAACTTACTTTCTCGTATTCTCAGCGTAGAAAGACAAAAGAAATGTTTTCGTGAAGAAAATTAGTCCTAGAGTAAGCAAAATGACGGCAGGCTGGTCTTTTTCAAACAGCCTCTGATGTTAAAGGCGTAGAATTACTTTACTCGCGTGACTCTTTTGTTTCTCGAAGTTTCTCTTTGTTATTCGCGATTCTCTATTGTTTCTCGAAGTTACTCTCAATTCTCTTTTGTTTCTCTGAAATACTAATGAATGAAAAACTGGCGAAATAAAATAAAACTAAGGTTACAACGAAAATTGTTTTATTTCTTAGTAAAATATATTGCAATGTCAATTCTTTTGTTTTGAATTCTTCAATCGTGCATGTATATGTTACAATTCTGTGTAGGATCGGTCGATCATATGAAAAGTAACACACATAATTTAATAATTCGGGACTAATGTTTCTTCTAAAAGTTTGATCAATATATGAATTCCCCAGAGTACTAGGATAATTTGTTGGCACCAAGTTCGAAACAAAATGCTTCTTCATGAAACCGAGCGCTTTCTCATTCCTTCTGGCATCTACATTAAAGTCACCCATAACAATAATTGGAGCATCTTTATCTATATGAAACTCTTCATCGATTAGCAAACTTGTCTCTGAATATTTTATAAGTGCGCTGAATAAGAACATTTTCAAATGGGATGCATCTACTCCCGGATGAATGTAAACAGAAGATAGCATACAACGCAACTGACCATTAATTGTAATAACGGTCATACAAATATCTTGCGCATATATATATATAGGCGTATTATATCTTAAATATAATACGCCGATGTCTTGTAATCGATGCTTATTATACACAGTAAAATGTATAGGATGCATCTGACGTCCCCAATCCCCTATTCATGCGTGTGACGTCACCAATTTATGCATATTTTTGCCCAACTTTGCGACTCAGTAGTCGCTGAACTACACTTCCGTTTTTCAATTTATTTTTGTGACTTCTGTCTTCAACCTTTATCTCTAAAATAAGACATTAGTTATGTTTTCAACATATGTAGTTACCGAGATATAGAGAATCTACCATACAAAGTTTTTGTGGAGTTTTGGCGTGTGAATCAAATTCCTTCCTGAGATCCCAATGGGAGGAATGTAGTCCTACGTTAAGAAATGTCTGTGAATATAATAACTCAAAAATGCAACGATATAGAAAGATTGAATTTTGAGCGAAGTCTTCATATCAAAAACGCAGATTTCTGTAAAAGTTTAGACTAAATCTGTCAGAGGGAAGTCTGTCTGTCTTTTTGTTAGCGTGTGTGTAAACAAGATCACACATAAACTCAATAAGCTAGGTGAGTGAAATTTATTGTGTGGTCATCAAATCAAAAAATTAAATCTGTGTCAGTGTTTTGGCCAAATCGACTAAAGAGAAGTCCAAAGGAATACTTGATTATAGTATTCCTTTCGGCTTCTCTTTAGTCGATTTGAACTAAAGAGAAGCCGAAAGGAATACTATAATCACTGTATTAGGAAGCTATCATATTGCGTACATAGATGAGAAAGTCGAGGAACCAGTTTTGGCTTGGACACATTCTTATTCTAAATAACAGGAACGCTCCATGAAGAGAAATCACTAAGATGGGCTCTACGATCTACGCCTGCGCATCATGAAATAATTTCTACCTCCTGTTTTTATATTTGTACAATCATTTTTTCAATTCAATAAATTGAACTTTCAGCGTTGGTATTTTAAAACGCTACTCGCCATGTGAATCAAATACGATTCTCACGATGATCAAATACGATTCTCACGATGATCAAATACGATTCACACCTACTGTCTAATCAGATGACCCATCCTCTGCTGTAATTAAGAGATGGTAGAGAAGGAATCATCTAATTAGATAGATGGTTCGAATTTCAGACATGAGTAGTGGCGGCTAAATAGCTCTAGTTGCGACTAAATAGCTCTAGTTGCGACTAAACAAAAATAAATAATGGGCATTTCAATTTATTATTGCAATTCATTTTTTTATTACAAAGACTCGTAGTATTTTATTTATCATTTTGTGAGATAATAATTCTATGTTTTCGATATGGATATATCATTTTTTTTCTTTTATTTTTATTGCAAGGTTGTGTTAAAACAAAGTCAAACAAAATCTGGTCTCAGGAAAATTTACTACGCATTTTTCATTGTAAATTTCTGAATGGAATGCATTGGGTTCCCGAGTCCTGCATCTTGAATTGAAAGAAGAGAAGAGAAGCAACCGAGGGAAAAAAAACAGTTGCTTGAAATGGTGATTGAATCTAAAATTACTGATGTAATCATCACAGTCGTAATATAAAGGAATGTATAAACACAACCTATTCAAGTGTTTTTTCAAAAGAAGAAACAACTATATTTATGTTGTAAACCTTCAATTAAGAAATTGTAATTAGTTATTTTATTCAGAAGCGATAAAAACAAGAAAAGACACAAAATTAAGAAAATATGCATTCTATTAATATAACAATAAAATAACATCTTTTTAATCAAATAGGTATTTATAACAGACAAAAATATCTCTTTAGTATAAATGATATAAAATATCAAAATTAAATCATAGAGGACACAATTCATAAAAAAATCATTGGAAATCGGAAATGTGTAACAGTAATTTGAAAAGGGCATCCCAGATTCTAAAAGTTTGAAACAGCAGTATCAGGTAAATCTGCTACTGTAAAACTGTTTTCACAGCAGCATGACCCTTCTTACTGGAATCACACCAGCAGAGTTCAGTAAAAAGATTTCGTAAAAATTTCTAAAAGTGAGTTTGTCCCATCAAGAAGGATTCGTCCTCGTTGGAGTGTGTCGCAGATACGAATATATATGAAATTAACCTTTAGATAAAGGAAGAATGGAATTTTGAAACTGCAGTTTAAATCAAGAATTCTTCTGAAGATTGGATTTGGAAAGTTCATTTACTCTTTTCAAGTATTTGGAAGACAAGAACTATGATTATGGCATAATTAATTAGTCGTGTCTTCCTCCATTAACTATAAATGTTAGCCTATAAAATAATTGTGTAATAATGCTATCCACAGAGTGATTACATGAGAAATAGCTTAGGGCGACGTGGAGAATGAAATCCTAATAGCTTACTGGTATTAGCTCATATACAAAAATAAAAAGAATCGGTACTGTCAGTGAGAGAAGGGTTAAGAATCTTAAGAACGTTAAGCTTAAAATTTTCTCTGAAATACAAAAATTTTAATATACTGACTATTTATATTCTAATCTATTTTTTAGCCTCAAGTAAATAATTCTTTTACATACTAGCTGCTTGTTTCTAGGCTAAAATTCCATAATGAATATTTCTCTTAAACAAATTACTCAAGAAAATATATTTTTGACATCAATGCGTCACCAATATAACATTGCAATTAACTTTTACGATTTATTTCTTATTTTAATAAAGGAATTCACAAAAAAAGTGCTAACAATTTATCTGAAGTAATTCACAAAAGCATTCTAAGAAGATATTTGGATTTATTTTATCAACATGACTCATACTTATTTTTAAAATGAGGTTCAGAAATGTAATGGAAATATCTTTTAAAAAAGTAAAAAGTTAAAAGTGTAATGGAAATATCTTTTGAGTTTTGCCGTAGTAGGCTGCTTATTATCTTTAAGATATTAAACGCATTATCGATTTCAACGAGTTTCAGAAAAATCTTATAAAATCTTTAAAAATTTTGTCCTCCAGATGAAATAAATGTAGCGCTAAATTTGAACCTCACGATGGAATTTTTCAGCTTCAGTCTCTTTGGCCGAAAATAAAAGAATTAGAATTCTTGCCATACTTTTTCAAATTCTATCCGTCTCTTTCAGCTTTCGTTAGACGGAACGGAAAGCTTTGCTTCTGTAGTTCCTCCAACTTTTTGTACTTTTTTTAAGCATTCGAAAATCGTAGAGCTTTAATCATTTTGAAGGTTTAGGAATTCCCCCCGAAAAAAGCTAAAAAAAATGTCCCTATTTCGTAGATTTAGGCATTTGTCATATCTTTAACCGTGATATATCGCTGGAAGGAATTCGTATTCTTTCTGCGGGATGATTCCATCCGTACTGGCAAATCTCCAGACAACCAGCCTTAAATTCCATTTATATTTTTCTTTAAAGATGGCAGAGGGATAGGGGGTTATAACGACGGTTACTCACGATGGAACAAATTTGAACAGAAGAACACAGTAATGAAGACTAACGGGCTGAGCGAAAATCACGTGAAAATGGCGCGAAAAAAAAATGGAGATTCATCTTTTGTTCTTTCTTTCCGACCATTCTAGTCGCTTTCCAAAATCTTAAAGACATTTTTTCTTCTTTATTTGGGGGTGGAATATCCCCTTCTTTGGAAGGCACATTCCGAAATTACAAAACCTCTCCTCTAGGCTGACTGCCATGAAGTGGTTCCCAGAATAAAAGGGCCGAATAAAAATAAAAAAGAGCGGGAAAAATAAAAGGTGGTCTCTTAAAAAGAATAGAAAGAGCGGCGTGTTTTAACGTAATACGCTATTTAAGTCCCCAGGTCACATTCGAGCTTCTTGATTGGTTCGAATCTTTGAGTAGTCCATCCAAAATCGAACCAGGAATTGGAAAATACACCCTGAAAGAAAAATAAAATAAAAAAAAGTCCCGAGAAAGTGAAGAAGGCGAAAAAAATTCGAAGAGGGAAAAAAAGCAGGAGAAAAAAATCGTCCTGGAGATCCCAAAATTCATCAGGATAGAAGATTCTGAAGGAATTGTTGAAAACATTTCTGAGTTGAGCTGAGAAAAAGGAGGGCCAAAAATAAAATAAAAAATGAAACACAAAGGTAAGAGGAGGGCTGAATTTTCTTTGCCGAACACTTAGTACCTCCCTGGCTTTGCTTGCAGACCTCCTCCAGCCCTCATGAAGAAAAGAAGAAAAAGAATGTGAAAGGGCGGGAAACTAGTTCGATTTGTAGCGGAAAAATTCGGAAGAAATAGCTGCGGGGTTAACACAGCTGAAGGTAAACATAGATAAGATATATTCTACTATGTATACGAGGCATTTCGTACATGGCCGCCCAAAACTGCGGTAACTTTTGCAGAGTCCTTTTCAGCTTGAAATGGCGCGGTCATAACGAATCCACGGTATGGCAAGGAAAGAGAAAATGGCTGGCAAGAAGTACACTTTACGTTTTGAAAACAGTTCGGCGGAACAAAAGCATAGAATCTATTTTTACAAACCGTGAAAAAAATATTCACTGACATTCCTGTGATTATCTGCTCTCTTAAGCTTTTTCTTGAAGCAAATTTTGACTATTTAAAGGTACTTCTGTCACTATGAAGATCACGAACTGTTGTAGTGATAGTTTCCTTTTCATTCAATTCCTACTATTAGTTCACACTCTCCCTATATATATTTATTTATATATCTTGTTCAAATTTTCAATCGTTAATAAAATACTTTTTATTCATCCACTCAAGTTCAAATACATTTTTTTAAACTTGTAGTGGATGACACTTGATGTTAATACAGTTTTTCAAATATTAATTCATTAATTAAATTTAATTAACCACTTAACTGAATAGTTTTCTTTGCTATCTAATAAGATGACCCCTCCTGTTTTGGAATGGGGCTGTCGTTTTCATTCATCTAAGGAGGCATAGATGTTTATGGATCCTACGTATTTTTTGTGTCAAATTATGAAGCTAATTAATTATTCAATTTTAGTTTATAAGACTAAAATTTCGATAATTCGATGCACGAGTATTCTCGGGCTGTTAAGTTAAGCGGTTAATTAATTTTATTTATTAGAGCCTCGCACAGGCTACGATCATGGTGTAGGAATAAGAAGAGCGGAACAGGACTCGATGGCGCAACGGTAGCGCGTCTGACCCCAGATCAGAAGGCTGCGTGTTCAAATCACGTCCGGGTCAAGAGATTTACTCTAGACCTATCATTTGTGCACTTAATTTATATTCTGAAAAATATCTCTTGTTGGCAATTGCATCCAAAAATGTTTAGTTCCTCGTTTGAATGGATAAACTTAGGTCTATTTTTTTCAATTCCTACTATTAGTTCACACTCTCCCTATATATATTTAAATATCTTGTTCAAATTTTCAATCGTAAGTAAAATACTTTTTATTCATCCACTCAAGTTCAAATACATTTTTTTAAACTCGTTGTGGATGACACTTGATGTTAATACAGTTTTTTCAAATATTAATTCATTAATTAAGTTTAATTAATTAATTTTAGTTTTATATGGGAGGAAAAAATTTCTAAAATAAAATTTTTCTTTGTTGACCTAAGTAGGAATTGACTTAAAATTTTTGTTTATATTACTTGTTTAAGTGATATTAATATAATAACACCAATCCAATGCCTTTAAAAAATAAGCAAGCTGAGCAAAATCAAAATTGAGACAACTTTGAAGAAAATGAGATAAATACTGTTAAAAGATAAATGATGAAGAATGGAATGTTTTGTATTTAAAAGGATCGTAGTTTGCAATAACTTATATTCTGCTTGCATGCTATTAGAAATAACATAGAATCCATTTTTATAAACAGGAAATACAGTTGTCGTATTGATCCTAAGACCTCACATTTTCTTAAACTTTTTGTTGGATTTTTTTTGATAGGATAGAGTAAGTTTCATTCATTTCAGCTATTTAAGAATGCTTCTATCACTAGACTATCAGATAATGAAGTTTTGAAGTGATCATTTTCTTTTCATACACTGAATGTTTTGCAGAATATTGATTAAATAATAAAGTTATTAAGAGAACTAAAAATAAACTTATTGTACTTATTCAAAAGTAGTGTATATGTAGGGAATAGTAGGAAAATACTATTTAATATAAATTATGATGGCTTGAATTTTTTATATTTAAAATAAATATAATTTGTAATAAGATTCTGCTTGAACTATATTAGGAAAAAAAAAGAAAAACATAGAATCTTTTTCTTATAAACAGGATAAAAACTATTAATTGACTATCCTTAGTTGTCATGTTTTTCAAGCCTTTTTCTGAATTTTGTTTGTTGCAATAGAATAAATGTAGTTTATTTTAGTTTTTAAGAATATCTCTGTTATTACAAACATCATGAAATTTCGTAAAGATTTATTTTTCTCTTCATTTAAGCTATTTTTTTGAATTATCGATGAAGCAATTAAATAAATATGTAAACCCTTCAAAAATTAAACATACAGATAGTAATCTAAATATGTGGATATTTGAAAATGCAAAACAAAATACTACTAAAGATAAATGATGAAAGACGGAATGCTTTTGTATTTTAATGAAGTTTTGTTTGAATCATGATGAGATTAGAAATAATTATATCAAAATTAAGATAAAAATAATATTATAACTGTTTAAGCATTTAAGAAGTTTCACTATTAAGACTTTGATACTTCATAATAATGCTGATTAATAAAACAGTTCTTTGAAATATTTTGATTTCGTTTAAAAGGCAGTTTTATATCTCCATTACAACACTTTATCAAAACATTATTTTTGGAATGCGTGAAAAAAATTACTATTTATTACTTCAGCTCTATGTTAATGATGATTATATTGATTTTTTTAATTAAAATATTCAAATTGATTATTAAGATTTTTTCAAGAAAAAAGTTCAGCAGATATATTCTAAATTAGTTGCATGTAATGAAAATAGCTCGCAGATGACTGACGTATATTTCCTACTTCATTCATCATATCAAATTTATTGAAATTTTTATTACTTGTCGACGCTCGTTATAACGACCCTCTGCGTTCCACAGAAAAAGGTCTTTATAACGAGTGGTCGTTATAGTGGATATAATTAAAAAATGTACACATGTACGCTCAGCAGTTCCGTAAAAATAGGCTATTTTTAAAGAGATTCCAACTAAATACTCAAATTATTTTTTATCATTGGTATTAAAAATAAAATTTTATCAATTGAGAATAGATTTCAAAAACTAGATTTTAAAGTAGAAAATAAAGGAGTTTTGGAAAAAAACCGGGAAGAGTATCCACTTATTCGGACGTTGTATTTGGATTAGACGACACTGGACGGTCGTTATACCGGAAGTAAAATAACATAGAGTGCATTGGGAAACACAGTTGGGGATTTTATCACTGGTCGTTATAATGGAATGGTCTTTATGTTGTGTGGTCGTTATAACGAGCGTCAACTGTATTTGAAACATTCTCTTGCTTGGAAAAATAGAAAACAATGATTCCATGTTTTAAATATTGACAATATTATCGCCGAACCCAAGAAGGTGACATTATCACTCGATCGTCAACAAATGTACCATTTAAGGTGTCCGACTGGTTTAAAATCGTCGTTCCTGATGAAATTATCAAAAAACAATTTACGACTTAATTTTGTAGCCTGTTTAATCAGCTTTCTAAAACTGTCTCACTTTTTACTCTACGTGAATTACAAATGGAGTTACAGCTGTTTTATTACCGAACTGTACGCATTATTTTAAGTTGCATGAAAACTTTAAAGGATTTTTCTGAGAAATGATATTTTTGAGGAAAACTGTCGACCGTAACAATGATTTCTCAAACAGTTATTCAAGTATTGATATGAAATTTTCTGAGATTGTTTTCTGTAATATGCTTGATGTTTTGCTCTAAAACCTAAGGTCAATTTTGAAATCCAATATTATTTTTAAGTGCTTAAATTTAATTTAGCATTTTAAAAAAATTTATGAAAAATTACCAGTTTAGTAACTACGTTCAGCTACATCTCAAAACTATTTTGAAGTACAAGAAATATTTTAGAGCATAGCACAGATAACTCTCATAAAAATGTACTCCTACAAGGATTTATGCATATTTAGAATATAATTTTGTCTCTGGCTGTCTTGGATGGGGTAGCTAGGATTATTATAAAAACGTTAAAGCAATGTAGATGCCCAATGATAAAATTTAAATTAAAGCATATATATGAATTATTTAATCAATTCTTGGTACTGAAATACATAACACACAATGATAAGCAATTCAAGCTATACTGATATAAATCACCTACCTTTGCAGACCTGAAAAACCTAGCTACTTAAATTAAATCATTTGAAAGCAGTAGTACATTGCGTTAAATTAATTAAAGAAAAACAAATTCATTAAAATTTAAATATTTTTTATTATAGAATAGTTTAAATTAAATCATTTTAATCACTGCCATGAATTTTACATATACAAGATTGATGCACATAACTAAAAATGTAATAAACAAAATAAAAAAATATGTAGCTACACATGTTATAAAGCGCTACAGGCTTAGAAAAAAAATATAGTAATGAGGATACTAGGTAAAAACAACATGTTCAAGGAATACTTTTTTGATTCTGCAGAAAAACAATTGTGTTACGTTGACAAAACACATCGCAGTCTATGTTTGCTTGTGAAAAACTTATTACAACACACGATGTATGAAAAAATTCGAGGAAATTGGTAATTTCACAAAATTATGTATACACAACTCTGTAATTTAGACGCATTATTGGTGCACTAGACGTTTCCTTGAGCACTTCGTTTATAAAACTGTTAACGTTAAGAAATTTGAATGGGCAGGCTGACCAAATTGCAACCTGATCATTACTAGTGCAAGGCTTGAGGTTGAGTGTTTAGTTCGCACGAACTACTGATTTGTATAGCGCACATTTTGCACCAGAAGCTGTCACAATTGCCTCCATTTCATACATGAATAAAGATGAAAAGATAAAACTTTTAGATGACACCATTCACAGCTTGAAGATTTTAAACTCGCAGCATCGAACATCACATCACCACACCAAAAAAATTGTTGGAGAATCGTACTCTTTCCTCTTCAAAATTCCAACGGAAAAGAGAAAAATATAAAAACGACAAGCTTCCTGAAGGCCCAAAGGCCGCCAGAAGCCTTAACGGCCCTGGGTCCCGCAGCCACAAATACACCTCACTCGTTCAGAGACGCACAAAAGAATTTCAAATCATAACGGAAAACGATTCCAGTGACAGACGCCCAAAACCTGATTACGGCAAATTCTTACGCGAAAACAAGATAGCGAGGAAATAATCTCGTTGAAAAATTTTGATTTAAAAATTAATAAAGTTGATAAATTAATGGAAACAACAACAAAAGTTAAGACAATTAATATTTAAATCGAATACAAAGTAAATAATTAAGAAAAATATAGATATTTAATGAGACGGCTAAAATTATCGTTTGAATTTCAAAATTTGCCAAAGTAGCCACAAGAGAAGAAAGAAACTTTGGTGGCGAAGAATTAAATAATTAAAAATACTGACAAAACCGAAAAAAGATGTAGATGCAATTTTTGCAATCTAACAGGCTGTTAGCGTAAGGCAAATATTTTAGTCATTTTTCTTCAAATTTCTCAGTTTTTAAAAAAATATTATTTTGAAAGCCTAATTTTACAATATTTTCATAGTTTTAAAACATATGCAGTTGAAAAATAACATTAAAAAATACATAAAATTTATTTTTCAAAAAATTGTCCCCGAACACAGTCGGATACCTTAAGTGTTGTGAGGTCCTGAAAAGCACCCGCAAACTTTCCCACGGAAAAAGTGACCGGGCCTCCCAGGTCGCTAGCAGAGTGAAGTTGGAGAAAGGGGCCGACAAAGCCTTCCCAGATTGCGTCATCCCGGAGGGTCTTCTTTTGAAATTCACCGCCATTTGACCTCGAGTGGACACACACGGAGCAAAGGAGATGCATTGCATACGCCTAGCACCAATGCGATTGAGGAGTTAAAGACAGAGTTTTGTGATTGGGAGAAAAGGTCACATCTCCTGCAAATGAGGAGCTGAACTTTTGACCCCGCCTAAAAAGGGCAGGTCCCAAGGAGGGTTTTTAAACTGGAACCCGAGAGGAATGAGGGAAGATGATCGAGAGATCAAGATAGGGTTCGTTTTGAAGAACCGGGGAATTAAATTCTCGTGACGGAGAATTTAGGAAAGCAGTTCTCAGGCTGAGAAGCTGCTGTACCGGGCCTTGCCCCGTTTAACCTAAGCCAACCCTTGGCTGTGTATCGCTCATCTCGAGTGAGAAGTTCTTAGGAACTGGGATTGAAGTAGACGTGCCTTACGTCGCTACGAATTAACTTCGTGTTATTTGATCTAACCCGTGAGAGGTTATCTGTTAGAAATCTGAGCGGATTCCTCCCTCAGATCATTATTCCGGACTTCGGACTCATACTCGCCTAGAGTAGAACTTTTAGAACTTTGCATTACCTCGAGTGAACTCGTGAAAATCTGCGAACTGTATTCCAGATTGATTTCTGACTTGTCTAATGCTATCTCGTCCTGAGTAAGCGGAGTTGATTTAATTGATATTAATTTGTATAAATTGTAAAAATTCAATTACTCAAGAATTTTCATTAAAATATTAATATCTTAATATGGCTGTGTCGTCTGGTGAGTCCTTCATAGTTTAGCATCGCTGAGCTAAGACCCTACAGTGTACAAACCGTAAGCTGCAATGAGTTGCATCTTAAGCGGGGTTTACACGCGAACAGTAAAACCAACAGTAAGATGTCGCTGGCAAGTTCGGACAGAGACTTGCCGTGGTCCGGTTAATACTTTTATGATTCTGCGCATGCGTCATCTCTTACTGTCGGTTTTACTTTTCGCGTGTCAACCTCGCTTTATTGTCATGAACTTTGAGATGTTTCTGTTTGTCTTGAAGCCAGATGGCACCAGATTTTAGAAAAATATAACTCTACTGTTACGAACATGGAATGCCGCTTCCCGTCAATGTTAGGGTTCTATTCTGGTACCCCCGGTTGGGTTGGGTTGGGTTCCGCACGTTAACAACGGAACCCAACACAACTCCCAACCCAACCGGGGGTACCAGAACAGTCCCCTTAGTCTTATGGTTGGGAAGAGAGTTTAACAGGGTTAAGTATGGAATGACAGGCAGCGGCTAGGCCTTGTTGAGTTATCGTGTTCATAACGAAACAGACCTTATTATAAAAAAATATTTTTTCAGAGTGAGGGAGTTCTAAAGCTGGGAAATTCAACCGGTCGAAGTCGAATTTTCGGCGATTTTAACACTTTATATTGATATACATCGTATACGATAAAGAAAAAAATAAGATTTGTGAAAGTTATCAACAGAATGCATGGTCTCCATTGATAGTTTCCTCAAAATTTGTCAGGAGGCTGCTACTGTAAATCTCTCCACTGTAAAACTATGTAATTTTTTTTTACTTGTTGAATTATTTTGTACTTCTTCAATGTACACTCCATGTAAGCTTATTTTGTTCCAAATCAATAGATTCTACAACGCACACCCACCCAAATCGCAAACAGGAGATTTTTATATTTGGAGTCAGGGGTGTGTCGTAGTGTAAAGTAAAGAAATGTAGAAAAGGGGGGAATACACCCACTGGTTGTTTGTTAACATTTCATTTTGATTTAGAACAGAACACCACTTCATGTCCCTTTTGGTCATTTAAACAGTGTGCCGGACATGAAGTGGCAGAGACATCGGAAGACGCTCCTTAACTGTCTAACAAATAATGGCGGAGGCAGAGAGATGGAAAAGTTTACAAAAATACAAATCTAAAAATCTGAGATAATATACAAGAAACAAAGGGGAGTATCATATAAAACCATATACAAACAAAAACTGTAAAAAGGAAAGAAATATGTGTATGACATGTATAACAACAAACAAGAGAGGAAAAATACTAATCAAATAAAGGAGTTCACAAAACGAAACTAAAATGCGAGTGTTAAAGCACATGTGTGTCTGTTCTGTTGATTGTTCTTTTCTCCTTAAAGTGGAAGTTCTTCTCTGTGGAAGCGGAGAATAGTTCAGGTGCACTGTCACTTCGACGCAAAAAAGTCCCCATGTCGGCTTGCAAATAATGTAAAAGGCTTGAAGTGAAAGATGATCATGGATTTATTCGAAAAAGCTCCTGAAATTCATTAAGATGGGGTAGCAATCTTTGTATTTTAAGTCGGGAACCTTTGTTGGAAGCGACGTTGTGGAACCAGATTAGCTCATGTTGCTGTGCCGTAAAACAAGCGACCTCCGTTTCCTGATTTTGATTGAAGGAATAATTTCATGCATTACATATATTCTATGTATTCAGAATTCTGTGTTATATTTATGCGTATTCACTTCTAATAATGTATTGCATTGCTTCGCCTTCTTTGGTGAATTAACGATCAGTTAATTGAAAAACATTTCCTAAAATTTTGGACACTTCCCATCATTTCCGTCAATGAAAGCACTTTATGAAGACATCCATTTAATGGTAGAAATTATTGCTTTAATCGAGAGAAATTAATTTTCTGTTAATGGTAAAGTATTTTCACAGCCAGGTCTGGAATAACTAGGGAATTAATTTCCGCCCAAACAATCATTTTTCTGCAACTTCAATTTAGGTTGCGATTCCAAGAAAAATGGAAATCCTTCCTTAGTTGATTTGGATCCAGAATAGAATGTTGTAAAAGGTGTGCCACCATATATTCAGAATATTCAAAATAGTTTCCGCTTGAAAACGAATCTTTTTTTGCTTATTCTTCAGCCTTCTTGCTTAATTTTATCTCTTTCAGTCTTGCTGCATATTTCTTTTAAAAATGAAGAGATGTCAGAGAAAGAAGTATGCTATATATAGTATATATTCGAAAAAAGATATTAATAAATATAAAAATATTCTATGAGGAATTTTTTATTGACATTGAAGAATGGAATAAATTCATATTAAAAATATGCTATATTCCAAATATTAATATTATATAATAAATATTTTGATATTAATAAATATAATAATTTATTATGAAATTTTTATAGACATTGAAGAATGGAATAAATTCATATTAAAAATATGCTATATTCTAAATATTAATAATATATAATAAATATTTTGATATTAATAAATATAATAATTTATTATGAACTTTTTATAGACATTGAAGAATGGAATCTGTTTATATTTATATTAAGAAATATGTTACAGTAGAGTCTCGATAATTCGAGTCTCGATTGTTCGGGTTTTCCATAAATCCGAGTTAGTGAAAAAAAATCAGTTTAGCTCCCAAATAATGACCAACACGTGAAAGAATTACTGCATATCGTTTCTGTTGTTGTTCGAAGGGTCATATGTCCACTGCTCACCTGCAGAAAAGACCTCTCCCAAAGAAAACGGGATATATATATAAGATCTATAATGTGTTTAAACAAAAAACAATTCACAATTATTTTAATTAACCTGTTGCTATCAGCAGTTGTGTTTAATATGTAAGTACATTTTTCATTTAAATATACTACACTGAAATTTAAAAATTGCTTTTATTTCCATTTATTTATTTATTAAATTTTATGATTTCGATAATTCGAGTTTTCGATAATTCGAGTTTTCGATAGTTCGAGGTAGGCCCGGTCCCGTCCACCTCGAATTATCGAGACTGTACTATATATTCGAAATAAAGCATGATAAAGATGATTAATATAATAAAATATGCATATTCCGGTTTCAAATCTAATATTTGAATAGTAAAGTGACATGAGAATCGGAAGGTTCTTTTAACTATTAAAGAATTATTTCAGAAATATCCTACGTTGTTGGGTTCACCCAACAGACAGCACTGATAAAGCACCCATCGTTGATTTATATTTTTGAATTAAGAATTGTGAGCCTGTCATTTTCTATTCAGTTTCAGTTCCTATGTAAAATTTCTTGGATAATGCGTATTTTCAATAAATGTATTTTTCAGTTTTGTAAATGAGTAGTTATTTTTCGAATGAAACTACTTTCTGTTCAGTCAGAGACTCAGAAGTATGTTTGCTTAACTCTTGTGAATTAATATCTTGAACAGTTTTACTTTATTAAAAAGGCGGAACTTTAGTTAAATTTAGCAGAGATTTCGGTGAAATCCTGGTTTGATCCACCATACGTACTTCTAGATTTTTGCCTTTTTTTTATACGATCATGTTTTAATTATAATTTGTTTTACACTATTTTTATATGCACTATATTATTAGTTTTAAATATATTTTTAATTAGTTATTCATCAATCATGCTCTCAATTTGAGTTTTGCCAACTAATTTATGTTACTTATAGAAACATCTCGTTTTGAAGCAACACGAGGACTATTTTGGGACAAACTCAATATTTTTGAACCTTGATCTGCACAGGCACTTGAATCGGCTCCCACTCCTCCAGACTTGCACGCTACACAACAGGAGGACGTTTGACCTTGGACATTAAATTTAAATCGCACCGAATTCACATACATGGGGAATCTTTGGCTAACGTGAGTTTCGAACCCGAAACCTTCAGTCGCTAAGCCAGGACCTTACAACCAGAATACTGTGGCCTTTTCACTTTTACAAATCGCATTGGAAAAGAACAGTTTAAGTAAATCTTGCACAATATAAGATAACTATAGATTTTGAATTACAGTTTAAGTTGTTATAGCTTCATCTTGGTAGATTATTTTTTTTCGAAGTTCCGACACAAAAAAGCATTTTTTTTATTGTAGAAAGTTTAAAATGATAATGTTTTCCATTCAAGGCGGGAAGTCTCACTGCGCAAACATGAAGAAAGTATGACTATTTGCGCCATCTCTTAGCAATATTCAGAAATACAAAAAACAATCGTGGAATATAACGAGACATATCAGTAGCGACGAATTCACTTTCAACGATGCAATTTTTCTCTTCGTCGCATGACATGTGACGCCTACCGTACTGGCACCAAAAGACCGCACGTATGACACGTGACGCCAACCAAAGAACGGTTAAGTAGAGCGTGTACAAACTTGTGAAAAATGAACTAAAACAAATCGGAATCATATACACACCATATCGTAAAGCCGGAAATAACGTCGCCATTTGCAATTGCGTAAAGATTGAAGGAACAGACTATCAGAGAATAAAATGCACTTTATTAATAACAATAGGTTATATTAACAAAATTGAACATCAGGTAATTGCGAAATTAAGTGTACAGAAAGTGTTCTAAGATATACTCACCTGCTTGCTTTGTCGAATCATAATAGATACATTTACGAAATGCAAATTAGATTAAGGCAAAATACAAGGTAGCTAAAGCGTTCTAAGTTGTAATCACGAGAAGTAACGCAGAACACTGTCTGCTGAACATTGTTCATAATAGGACATTTACGAAAGCAAATCAAAGAGATTACAGCAAAATGGAGGGCAGCAAAGACGTTCTAAGTTGTACTCATGAGAAGTAACGCAGAACAC
>BGPR01001847.1:284-12612 GCA_013235015.1 Araneus ventricosus | reverse complement strand
GAAGTAACGCAGAACACTGTCTGCTGAACACTGTTCATAATAGGACATTTACGAAAGCAAATCAGATTACAGCAAAATGGAGGACAGCAAAGACGTTCTAAGTTGTACTCATGAGAAGTAACGCCGAAAACTCTCGAACATGGTGAACGCTATCGAATCGTAATAGGTGTATTTACGACGTGTACATCATATTATAGAGAAATGCAGGACACAGAGGTTGTTCTATTTTGTATCACAAGCTGTAACACTAGCTTAACACTGTCAAGTAGTGGAGGCGTGAGCAGAGCATTCTGGAAGGTTACAGATTATTTGAATGGCTGTAACCATATATATAGCTGTTGGGATACGTGTGTCACCTACAACAAAATCTATGCGATTCAAGAAAAAGTAATTAATGGATGAGAGAGGACCAGAGTATGGGTCATTCAGATCTGTTCCTCTGTTACCTAATGAATGTTTTTGTTATTATATGTATTAAATATACAAACAATAATAATATTTTATGAAAAAGTTTGATATTTTTCTTCCAAAAATCTGATTTGTATGTTAGAAAATATTAATATTATTTTTCATTGAAAAAACTACAGTTTCACAAAATTATATGCATGGAAATATTAAAAGTCTTCTGTGTTTATTTAAATAACTGAGAATTTACGAATTTCAGTCTTTAAAAGCGCTTATCACATCGTTTAATTTTAAAATTAATGTAATAAGAGTGTCAGAGATATTTAAATATGTGTTTTGATTTAGATCCGGAGCAAATGTGTAGCTGTTTAATATGCTTTGCTTTAATAAATAGAAGTATATCTTTATACATAATGACAGAAAAATGAAGTAAAGTGAAAAAATATTTCTAGAGTCTGGTTTGTTCATTAAAAGTTGAGTAAGACTCAGAATAATTTTACTTTATTTCTGAGAGAGCAGAAAATAGTTTTTTTCAGAAACTAAAGCCTCTAATTTTTTATCGACGCTTGGGGAAGCAGGTAACGAACCGAAGAATTTAAGTAGAGTTAGTGGAAAAATTAAGGAGATTTTGAGTGAAAAAAATTTAACACGATGTAAGTTCAGTCACCTCATCATGTTGAGAGGAAAAAATGTAATTATTCTATACGTAAGTTGACTTTGAAGCATTATTTTTGTTATTTTTATGAGAGATAAAAAGTTGAGAATTATGTCCTGAGGTTAATGCAGTTTCGGAAAATACTAGAATGTAAAGAAAGAAACGATAGTAAATGCAGTTTTTCCTGAGGTTAAAGAATTTGGAATAAATGTTTGATGTTTAAAAGAATGTTATTCTTGTTTAGGTTAAGAAAACGTTCTTTTTAATTGTTTTTAATAATAATGGGAAGTGTATTATTCTTGTTGACATCTGTAAATGTTGGTATTTTTTCGAGACAGCTAGGCAATTAGGGTTTTGACTAATTGAGCTTTAAGAGAATTATTAATTAAAACTAAGTGTTTTTAAATTCATTGAAAGTAGAAAAAGTTTCTTTGAAGAAAAGAAAGCGATTAAATTTCGCAGTACTTAGGTTTGAGTGATGATTAGCATAGGCTTTCCTAATTATGATCTCTTTTGATTTTCCAAAATGCAATCTAAACCATGTGCAAAAAGAAAAAATATCTCTACGAATTTTAGGAAAAAATTATTTTTATAGATCATAAATCATCATCATCTTATGGATCGCCAAGAAAAAAGAAAAAAATGTGATTTTTCAAATTAAGACGATGGGCCAATAAAAACATTGTCCAAATATGTGAAGTAACTAAATATGAAGATATTTTTCTTCTCTTTTACTTTTATATTCTTGCTGTTAATGAATAAATTATTAAGAGCAATTATACTTAAGTGAAGAATATCACTTAGTAAAATTGCATACAAAAAATGAAAGAAGACCATGAACAATTGTATACGATGCAAAAAGAAAAAGTTATAGCTAAAGTTACAGCAATCTGAGAGTTGTAAGTAATGTTAGCTTTTCAAGAAAAACTGCAAAATTGCCTTCTGTGTGGTATAAAAATGATATCAAATATTAATTTCATTAGTTCCTCTTTTATCTTGCTTCGAATAAATAAAGCAGGCTAAGGACACATTATAAAATAAACGATATTAATTTAAAATGACAAGAAATTAATAGGAAGTTTAATTTTTACGTTTTTTTCTTCCAAATTACTTGTAATATTCAGATAAATAAATGAAATGAGATACTAGAGTAAGTTATTTGGTATTTCAGTTTTCTGAACCGTTCATTATCATTAATAAAAATATAGGACAAATAAATCATTAACTGCATTTGTAATTAAGATTATTAAATATTTTATCTTATTTTTTCAATTCCTTGAACTAGACTCTGAACTCTCAACTCAATATTTCTTATAACTCTATTTTTTATTACAGCATTAGTGAAATCAATATTATCTCTGCTTATTTCATTGGTAACACGTTCAGAAGTTTGTTTTCAGTTTAAAATAAGAAATGTAGACAACTACTTTTTGCTTAGAGACAATGAGACCAAGATGAGGCAATTGCTTTTGCTTAGGTGTTTCAAAACTATGCGTTTAGACTTGAAGCGAGGTCGCATAGACATTTCGTCACTCTTATATCAAAGTGTCAAATGTACAAAAACATTTTTTTAATGCAAAATGATTTCATATGTTAACTACTTCTGCTCTGAAATTATTATATGTGATTGTTGTGTCTTGCCACGTGTCGTATGTCACTAGTGGTTGGATTTTAACATTCGATATTGTGACGATTTATAGTACTGCTTTAATCAGATCCGCAAATATTAATTCATAATTAAGAAATCTTCAAGTATTCTTAAGGAACAAAACTTTTTATTATTCATTTTATTAATGAAAAATACTTTAATATGTTAATTACTTCTGCTCTGAAGTTATTATATGTAATTGTTGCGTCTTGCAATGTGTCGTATGTCACTAGGGGGTTGGATTTCAACATTCGACATTTTGATGTAAAAGTGACGATTTATACAGATAGCAATTTTAGTTTGCAACAAGTTGCAGCTATCTTGCTCTGCAAAATCTTCAAGCTTGCAACAAATTTGACATGACAAGAGTGCAAGCTTGAAACAGGCTTGCAGCACGTTAACGTCAGTTTCGAAGTCACCACGCGACGAACTTGCAGCAAACTTGTCACGTCAAACTCATTGCAAACTATAGCAAAAACACAGTACGAGCACAACCTCGGATTAGAACTCGCGATCTACGGATCGATGACCTGACGCTCTAACCTCTCGGCCAGATAAACTCCGAGAGGAGAAGATAGATTGAGCTAATAGATCGCACATACGATTTGTTTTAAACTGTTTTCTTGATTTCATTAATTTTTTAAATTTTGAGTTGAGAATATGATTTGAAGTCAAAGAGAGAGCGATTTTTGCTAATAACTACGTTTTGCTAGTAGAATTAGTTACGAAATTAGAGTTCAAAAGTAATTATTTTAAAATGGGACAAAATGTATAAGTTATTATTTTTCAACAAACATTGACTGCTTTTCAGGTTTAATTTTGTTTATAAACGTTAAAATTTCAACATTAAGTAAAAGGCGATAAAGTTTTCTTTAAAGTGCGAGTTCTAGTGAAAAGATGGAAAATGTTTCAAAATTTTTTTTATAAAAAAGTTAGTTTTTTCACAAATTATCATTGATTTATTGAATTAATAAAATGAAGGACGGTCTAGGAGATGCTATTAAAAATCGGATGTTTTTTTAAAACAGAGACAAAGATAATTATCTCTTATTGTGCTATCATCTTTGCAGCAAGCTTGTTTTGCAAACTCACAGCAAGCTTGCATTGCAAGGAGGGGTGGCGCTATTTGTCACGGCGAACTTGTGGCAAACTCGTTTTGCAAGCGAGAGTGGCGATTCTGTATTGTTCGACTGCCACAGTTTCGCTTCAAGTTTGAAGCTTCAAATTTGCCATGACAAGATAATATCAAGTAAAAATCAAACTTGCTGCAAACGTACGTGCTATCTGGGTAGAACTGCTTTAATCAGATCCGCAAATATTCATTCGTAACTAAGAAATCTTCAAGCATTCTTAAGAAACATAGCTTTTTATTAAAATTTCCTCAATTTTTGTAAATTTAAATTTCATTCTATATACCATTCATTAAAACTTTATTGAGTATTTTACTTTATTATCTCGGACCGTGAAACGGCATTTCTTGTTTCGATGGGATTATGAGTGGAAAAATAATAAAAATTCTTGTTTTAACTAATGTAATATTTTTGAAAACTTCGAACCAAACATTTTTTGAATGCCCATTTCATTCCTTGTGCCTGAAACACTATTGAATTTGAAAGCTGGTCAATGCCATCACACAATATTACGTAGTAGGAAATTTTGTTGAATTGATCTAACAAGGGAAATATTCACTTGATATTTTGATATATTTATTTTAAAGGAAATATCACATTAGGAAACATTTTACTTGACAAGCGTTATAATTTTTTAAGTTAAGCGATACAGTTTAAACATCAAAAGCTTCACTCTGTCCCCTCCAAAAAACATAGTATTTATCGAGATACAGTACCCCAATACATCTGACAGTACGGATGAAATATAAGTTTTCTTAAACGATGAGATCTACAAAGACAGACAGACAACATGTACTACCCGTTCTAAATTTTTTTTATGAAATATATTTCAAATAAATATTTTACAACAACTATTTTAAATCAGTTACTCATGAATTATTCATAAATATTTACCATATTTCCTTTCCTTAAGAATAAAGTAGAGTCACCCAACTTATTCGCAAATGTATATGAAAAATAAAGATAAAAAATTTATCTTATTTTCAATAGAAAGTTATAAAATCTTACATTCGAATAATATCACCACTTTCTTCTACATAATGCAATCTTGTTTTCCAACTCTGTCTCTCAGATAAAGTTTTAGCAATCAATTTCTACAGAGAGGCTATTGATTAAAGGAGAGACACAGACAGGCACATTTCTTTCTTCAGTAGCAAAAAATGAGGTATTCTTATCAGAAGAAATGTGGAATTTATTTCAACTTGAGAGAAATCACTCTTTTCTGCTATTTTCAAATGATTTCCCTCCCCCCAATGTCTTGAGACTTCCCTATGAGGTATACCATTATATTCTGAGTTATTTTGTTATGCAAAGGAAGTCTGTGATGCAAAGAAGATTGACTTGTTAATATTTATATGAGATATATTCACATAATTCATGAGTGATGCCTGAAGAAAAACTATTTTTTTAATACATGGAACTTGTGAATATTTGTTTGGTTTTTTTTCTTCTCAATTTTTTTCCCTTCCGAATCCCAATCCATTCTATGCATCACATTTTCTGAATATATCATTACCTCATCTTGTTTGTGTGATGTAATACAAATTAGCTTTACTTTATATACAGAGGTATCTTTTTTTTATTCTATAAATAATGCACAACGTAAAACTAATCTGTATGATAAAAAACTCAGACCCTTATTGAATCTTATCACTTTCAGGCGAACATTAAAAAATAAGCTTACATACAAAAATAAATTCTTTATTGAAAATTTGAGAAATTTTAATTAAACCTCTTACAAATTAATAGATTTTACACTCATTATATGCAACGTATCTATTATAACATATCATACTTACACAATAATGAGAATTCTGATGTAATTTATAAAACCAGCGAAGAAAAGAAAGATAATTAAGCAAAATTAATTTTATAAAAATGTAATTATAATAGTTTTCGCAAATGATACAGATCATAAAGTTAACGTAATTGAAAATATATTTAAGTACTTGTTCAATCAATATTTTTAACTTTAAATAGCTAAATGCTTTGAGATTATACCTTTCTCGTTTATACCCACCATTTAATATAATAAATAATAAAGCTTATTCTAAAAATAAATTCAGACAAGGGAAATTTATTTTTAAAAAACTTAAATGAGCATTTAACAACAATATGGCTATTAATATCATTCTTATCTATAAAACATCGACAACTAAATTGATCTTACTTTATTTCTAAAGAAAACTGAGAAAGAAAACAAGCCGAAAAGCATTTTTTAAGAGATAAGTATTAGCTTTAAGGATGCACTTTGTAATAAATAAATATAAATATTCTGCACATTTTTACCTTTTCAGGAAATATGGGATTATACATGACTTATAAATATCCTTTATGAAGAATGGAACATTTGATAATACAAAGAAAATTTTTAAAGAACTATTTAAATATTCATTTATTAAGCAAAACTAACTCTGTATTTCAAAGCTGAGGAGCTTGCAAAATAAATATTTGTTTATTTAACAAAATTAACTCTTTCTTTCAAAGCTGAGGAGCTTGTAAAACAAACATTTATTTATTTAAAAAAAATTAACTTTGTTTACCAAGCTTGAGGAGCTTCCTGAGCCTTATTTACAAACGTTGTTGAGCAAATGATTGGGGTTGACCCCGATGAGGACATGCATATTAAAACTCATGATCTCTCTTCTTACCTTTTCAAAATCTCTTGGGATTTCTCTCCTTGTTTAAACTAGCTTAAATTGGCTTCCCTGTCATAACCATCTATTTATCAGTGATTACTTTGACACATTTTGGTTTGATAGTTTGCCTAGAAATTTTTCATTTTTCCGAATTAACCTTAGATAGGAATAAATAATTGTTTGACGCAGTATAGCCTTCAAACAGATTCTTGTGTCCTAAAACCCTAAGCAAAGAAAACCGTTATTATAAAAGATAAATTCTGTCTTATAACATTATAAGTTTATGTGTTCGAAAATGTCGTTACTAAAATTTTTCAATACCATCTGGACTGGGTTTAAAATTTAAATTTAAATATTTGCCGCTATATTGCTATTCATAAAGTTGCTATTAGTGATAATACATCACGAATAAAAGCAAAATTATACATAAAGTCGGTATTCGATAATACAAATAATTATAAATACATGTTTATTAGATACAAACCGGTTTTTTTTGTTACTAAGAAAAATTTCAAAAAATCAAAGTGTGTATAAAATTTATGAAATGTATTTTTGTGCTTACTGTTCTCAACTGAAATGCTTAAAATATTCTTTATAAATCGACATGCAACATAATTAACGTTCGAAAAGTTTGTTACTGCATTAATTATTAATGATTTATGAATTATATAACATTCTTCCTGTCAAAAGCAGAATTTTGTCTCTTTAACATATGCTATATGTTCCGTAACAATTATAGTATAAAGGTAAACATAAACATTTTTCTCGGATTTTTATAAACCCTCTTGAAAACTGGAAAAAAATGAAACATCTGAAAATTTTTTCAAATGAATGTAAAATGAGTAGGTAATAATTCCAGATGGAATAGCCTGCTCAACCTTTCTCTCTGGATTAAAAATTGCACTTAAAATTATAAATAATTCTCATTCCGTATTTATTGACTGATGAACAAAGAGTCAATAAGAACGGATTGAGAATTATTGACTGATGAATATAATTAAAAGGTATTAAAATGATATTGCATTTTTAGAGTTTATCTAACATTTATCAATTTAAAGTAGTTTATTAGCTATCAGACACAAAACATGGAGATCTATTCAATTAAAATTTGAAATAAAATTGTGACAATAAATAACGTGAAATCATCGTCTTAAACAGAACTAAAACTTTTTCATCGTTCTCAAAATAAGAGTGATTTTGACTAAGAAAATTGAATGGTGACTCATAAAAATGGTGCCACAACACATAAATGGAACAGAACAGTAATGAGTTTTGTTCTGAAATGTTTTCATTAAAATAACCTACACCTCCTTCTATATAATAGACACTTAAATGATATTTTTATTTTTCTATGCCACATGCAGTATTCTACGTTATTATATCTAACATTAACGCCATTAAGACTTTATGATAATTTTAACTAATCATTTCCTATACATTTTATAGCATCCCTCCAAAATCTTGTTAACTATTTTCAAAGCTAAAATCATCTATTCAAAACATCCGTAACGAATGTTAGTTCCAGAATGGCAAGAACTGAAAGCTTCCTAAATCATTTTCCGCCATTCAGCAATCATTCCAAAAATCCAGCAATTCTATCAAATCCGAGATGATATACTATTGATTGCGATTTCTTTTGAAAACTGGAATGTTTATTTTCCTGGAATATGAATTTCCAGGAAATTCAAATGAATTGAATACTAATTCACTGCTGGGTCTTCGTTTTTCTTCGAGGCGCTTTACGATGAAACTGTCCAGTGAGATTTATGAATATGATCGACCTTCCAAAACAATGCTATTTTTCACTTCTATCGGGGTGAGAAATTTTATGGCATTTGTTTAAGTAAACACAATCACTTTTTCCCCTCTACGAAATCACCTTGACTGGCATAAAAAATGCGAAAAAGAGGGAGGGAAGGAATATCCTGGAGGGATGAATTCGAAGAAAGATTTGGGATGAAGATTTTGCAATGTTCGAAAAGATTTTATTGAGTTTTCTTGTTATTTGAATGCAGCTTCTTTCGGAACAAATTATGTTTTCAATTATACTGCCTCGGTGTATGGATTCTTCTGAAGGCAATTGTTCAGGTGAAACGCTAAAATAGATTTTTTTTCAAGATCTTGTGTTTTGTTTTTGCTTTTTCCTCAATTGAAGGATCAACAAACGTAATTTCATCAAGAGAATAGCGTTTTGGTAGAAGGACAGAATATTTATTGGTTTTTATTTTGACCCGAATGAGATAAATTTTGAAGTGAAAGGAATTGGTTTTTGTGATTCGAAGTAAAATCGTTCGCATCGTGACTTTTTTCAACTTTTATCTGGAGACAGTTAAGAATTATTTTATCCCCTCAGTCTCTTAAAATGAATATGATTAAAAGACAAAAATTATACCAACAAATTCTTTCAAAACAAATTTATTAGTAAGCCATAATGTGTGCCACTTAAAGTAAGTTAATGTACATTTACAGGTTGAAAAAAGTATCCCCCAGTATTATTCTGCGATCGTTCATTGGACATTATAAGAGGTACCGACCTTCAGGAAATAACGTATACTAAAGATTCTATGGTTAGAAATTTCATAAGGGGTCATCTAAATATTTAAAGTTAAACTAACTTCACGTTTTTCAATAGAAATACCTATTTTTAATGATATAAATAAATGTCTCATGAAGAAATTCCCCAAGAAATAAATTTTAGTTAATATGCCATAAATATATCGGAAGATATTCGATATTTTGTGTTCTAAATAGAAAAGGGGCAGTCTCCACATTTAGATAGAGAAGTTCTCTGCTTGCCTTTAAATGTCGGTAGTAGTATTTTAAATTATTTCGCACTTTAAATGATATTTTCAAAGTAACGATCTATATTTTGCAATCGGTAAAATGTGATGCATAAAAAAAATAGTGTAATATTACACCACTTTAATTTATGAAATTTTAGTTTATGTATACAAATAGTTAAATATTTATATATTTAAATTTCAAAAAATAAAGTGGTGTAATGATTATATTTAATAATGAAAACGTTTTCGAAATATATGACACCCCCTTAAGTGCATCCTTTTACAAATTTAATGTAACTTTAAAACTTCTCGCACGAATATGCCGAAATTTTGCATAGGCTTATCAAATGGCCATATGCTTCGATTACTGTTAAAATTTATAAGTGTTGCTATTCAATTTTTTACATTAATTTTGATAAAACATTTCATGTACTGAAAATTATTCTAAATTAAAAAGTGAAAGTGTAAAATATGCAGAATCATTCATACTACTACTTAAAAGATTATAGGTCAATAGTTGTATTATTTTTCAAGATAGTAATAAAAATTCAAAATTTTACTTTAACATTAGAAACTGAAAATTTCATTTGCTTATAATTCCGAAACCAAAAATGCTGGGATGATGAAATTTCGTATTCTAGAATAAAGTTTATGTAGTTTCGAAATAGAATAGAAAAATGTGTATTTCCATTTGAAATTTTGAAGTTACTGCTATTATAATATGTATATGATCCCTTATGGAAATTTTAAACATAAAACCTATTACTAGACCTTATTTCCTGAAAATTGATACCTTTCGTTTTAATACGCTATGAACGATGATAAAATAATTCGGGTGGATCTTTTTATTTCCGCGACTGTACTTCCGGATGATGAAATAAAATATATAGATAAATAGATAGTAATATCATTGGTCTCATTCTCATTCTTTGCAAATGAAATTAAGTTTTTTGAATGCTATTTCTCTCCATTTTCTGATGAAAGATTTGTATAGCTTTTTTCATCTTTTCTGGAGTTCAATTCAGGTTTTCTTGAAATACAAAATTAGTGAGAAATTAGAGGATACATTTTCAGATGTTAGTACTCCACCTCCATCACCTCCTGAAGAACCAAAACTACAGAAAAAATTATACCTACGAAGTAAAGCAACTGATAGTTTTTTTTTTAATGTTTGTTACATTTGTCACTTTTTTTGCGTCAAATTACATACCACATTCGTTGTAAAGATTTTTTCTCTACCTGGTTTCTTTAAAAATATTTTAGACCTATATATCACTTTAAGAGAAATAAAGTAAATAACAGTGGTTTTAAAATTTTTACTAGCTGTATAACCTTATTTATTATATCTTTGGATTTTAATTGAGTGCTAATAAATTTTAAAAATTTTAAATCTTAATTTTGTGTAAAGTGAAGAAACTTTTTTTAGCATTGTACAGCCTTATTCAAGGTTTTTATGAATTACCGTATGTTTGGAGCAGCGTAATCGAACTTGGCTCTTGCGCCATAAAATTCAAAATACCTACTTCAGGTGTTCAAAATAAAAATAAAAATTTCATGCATATTTTCTATGATTTGCTGTATCTATGTACGATCCACTAATTAATGATGCAAATTACCAACCCGACGGCTGTAAACAACATCTTTATTCACATAAACAAAAGCGACGTCGGTATCTAAAGCAAACTAGGAATGATTCGAAAACTGAAACTTGAAACTGAATTACTGCACAACTGCACATCTATTTGTAATCACATTAAACAGGATCTCGTCAGTTCACTTCACTTCTCTGTCTGAAGTCTTGACCACAGCGCCACAATCTGTATGTAATTTCATGTTCACGGAATGGCGTAAAAGATGACATAGTTAAAATAAATAGTAGAGCTATAAAAAGTATGAGGGTGAAATAACATTTGAAGTAGAGTGGTTGTAAAAATATCCCTGTCTACAACTTTATGAATCTTAAAGCATTTCTTTAAAAACATTTTGTTTCATTTATACTGTTGATGCAATATTAGAACACATTAAACATTTTTCTGTTTGATCGATAATGATATAAATTTAATAAGATATATTATACTCAATATTATCTTGTAATATGAAGCATAGTATAGTTCTCGGGTTATTTGAATTATTATATGGTTTTTTTTACATATATAACACCATGTACAAAATCAATCGTCTTAATTTTTCAGACGTCTTAGCTTCTTATTTTTGATCTTTTCAAAGTAAAATTATATTTTTTATTGAAAAGAAGATAAGAAATTAAACTGAACATTTATCTCATTAAAAGAAAATTGAGTAAAATGCTGAGTAAATAGGAAGATTATACTCTCGAAAATAAAAAATGCAATAACTTCTCTCCTAAGAAACATAATAGAATGTAAACATACGCTTCTCCTTCATTGAGAAAGATGATTTTCCATTATGATTATATCTAAGTGTTTCTAAAAAGATATGCATGGTAGCAGAATTTAGATGAAATGTTGCAGATTTAATGCGATTGAAAGACAATTTATATTACAAAATTTTACACGAGAGAAAATGTATTTACACAGGAAATGGAGTCGTTATGAAAATTAATCTGCAAACATTGAAGGATATAGGCTACTAAATTATTCAAAATTAATAAAAGTTGTTACGAGGAGAAATGGTTTTATCTCAAAACAGATCAATGAATGGATTTACGAAGTTTCTGATCAATGATGATTATTTGATAAATATAGTTTGAATTATATTTTGCTTCTAATTAATTTCTTTCGATAAAAGTTAACGATTTCTAGATATATGCACGAAATTATACATTCATTGGAGATATCGATCCGTTCCAAGTTTTGTAAGAACGAAAATTCTATTCCAAAGTTCATATTTGCAATAATTTGAAGTAAAAAAACATTTTTTTATAGAATTTCGTGATAAATTTTACATATAATAAATCAATTAAATTATTATTAATTTCTTCTCTAATTAGCTTTGTTTTGACTATGTTTCACGAAAATTAAGAATTTTAAACGATTAATTAAATTTTAGAACGATTTTATGAAAATTGAATGCAAACAATGAAAAAAAAA
>BGPR01001846.1:0-215997 GCA_013235015.1 Araneus ventricosus | reverse complement strand
GATGCTATGTTGCATGATTTCGGATATCCGATTCTCTTAATTAGTGAATATTTTACTCAAAACCACATCTGAAAACGGTCAAGGGTTATTATTACTTTTGTCGACTTTATCATTCGATGACTTCGGTAATCGCCTGAATGATTTCACAGATTTATTTCTTTTCCTCCAGATTTTAATCGAAACAGCTTTCTGAAATAAATTTTAAAAATCGCTTTTGCTACTCCTCAAAATAACTACTAGTAATAGATATTATAATTCAAAAAAAGCGAAAGAGATGTTAAACATTAAAAAAAGCAATTTATTTATACAAAACGCAGAATACCGTGATTTTCTGATGACTATAATCGTATGCAAACATGTATATATGTATTTATAATGTTCTTTTTTTGTTTATATAATACTGATTTTTTATAACTGAAAATTAAAGAAATTAAATTAAAATACACCGGTAACATGTAAATGGTGTGATGATGTTTGCTTATCACTTATATGCAAGGACTTTATAAATTAAGAATTTCAAATTTTACTCCCTTTTATCTGGTACAATGCGTATTTTCAAAGAATACCTACACCACAAATTTAAGTTCTACCAGACCATGTGGAACACACAGTAATTTTCTGGTAATGGCAAAGAAATTGACAGAGCCAATATGATTTAGATTTTTGTAAGCGGCTAACGTTTAATAAATCAAATTGAATTACACATATAATTTCTTGAACAATGCCTCATGTATGGCCTGGATATGTGCTAAGTAAATGATCAGAAATAATTCAAAATTTCAAAGGGGCGCCACCAAATAAACATTTCAAAAAATCATTAAATAAAACACATTTCAAAATGAATCATCAAATACACTTCAAGCAATTTTAGCTAGTTGTGAGATAATCAACATTCAATTTAAAAGGTTGTTACGCCACTTACCTAATACATATCAAATCAAATCACCATTTGTAATGTAAGTCATCATGAGTATACTCAACACTGTCACTTATGTAAGATGCACTAAATAGACCCATCTAAACTACTATTGCACACAAAATAACAATTAAAACACTATGCAAGATGCAACAATATAACCATCTAAATCAATTGGTCAAAAACAATAAAAATAACAATTAAAACATGAAATTGAGAGATTTACCAGCTTTTAGCAAGCTTATTTCAGATATCTAAGACAATCTCTATATCTTTAGCTGCAAAAAAACATTTTTTTTTTTTATCAAATACTGTGCTTCATTTAAGATTAAAGATTTAATTTTCTTTGCATCTATTAGAAAAAGTAATGACTCTTAAAGTCAATCCAATATTTTAACTTTTGAACATTTACTGCAGTCTAAATTGGCTTTTAATGCACAAAATCAAGCTCTACATTTAATCATTTAGACAAAACTACAGCTTAAATTCAGAATATCAAGTTAATCATTTAAAATTTAAATTACTGATCTACTAAAGTTTCCAAGTAAATTTTACTAATTTTCAAATTTGTTTATCACCATGGTAATTTAAGTTCAGAACCCTTACAAGCAAGAAACATTTTAGTGCACAATTTTGAGGCAGTTCATATAAAAACATATTAGCAAGGATGTACACCTTAAAACAATATTTTAAATTTAAATATATGGAAATTTAGCAAGGTGAAATGAATCCCAAAATTTAATCTATATACCAAAACGTCAAATAAATATCACAAAAGTTGTACTCATCTATTTGTTGGGGCAAGCCACAGGATCGTTGATTCTCCATGACACGCATTTTAATGAATTAACGGGTGCTTTATTGATGTTATCAATAAGAGGCAAAGTTCAATGGGAGCCTTTGGCTGGGGTAAGCCTTTGTCTGGGTCCATCGATCTTTTCCAAGACAAGGTAGATACCTGCCAGTGACATGTTGTTGTTGCTACCACAAGCGGGAGTGTTCAATCTATTCCACAGACTTTGTAAGTTCAAAAATTTAGGCACTGTCCTTCCGAAACGCCATTTTATCAGGAAGTCTTTCTAGGCAAAATTCATGCATAGAATTTAAGTTCCAATACGCAGATCCTTTTATGAAGTGAGTCTGACTGGCAAGCTATCTCGACTAAATGGCCTGAAACAAAAAAATGGGATTAAACTAGCACCCACATCTGCGCGGTCTGAGCAACTGGAATTAGAAAAGTCTCAGCACTTGGCTTCCTAAATACAAGCCGTCGACAGTTTATCATCCGAGATTTTCTCTTGCTGCGCCTGCTTTCTATTGTTACAATTGGTCAGAATCAAGATCTGCCGATCTCCACATCTGCATAACATGCCGCTTTTTCTCTCGGCCAATTCTCTCCGACACCCTCACCCCTTCTCTTCTGTGTGTCCCCTCCCAAAAAAAAATCTACTTACAAACTTATGGAAGACTACTGCCAAAACTACATTAACCCAATTGCGTCTTACTGCAGAATTTTTATTCTACAGTAAACCCTTTAAAACTTGTCGCCAATTCCACTTTAAACTATTGATTCATTATGTCGCCAAGACAAAAAACAAATTTAGCGATCCCACCCCCACTGAAAAACGTGATCACAATTGGTCAACGAGGGTGAAACCTTCTTCTACGTAAGAACACCAAGAGCGAATCAATAATTTGGATTTTTACCCTTACTTTCTCTTAATTGGCATCATCTCTCTCGACCACTGGCAGGAAGAAACACCACAGGGGCAACTGGACCCTCAACTCTTAATGTCCCTCAGGAGGAACCCAGCCTCTTCAAACGAACAATACCCAAAGATTCAAAAAATGGTCGAAATTGCCAATTAGTGAGTCAAGACAGGAAACAGCTGGACATTCTTTGTCACTGCCTAAATTTTCAACTGTGGGAAAGGATTTCTCTGGACTCTTTCTTTCCCGCAGCTGTGATTTTCTACAGAAAAAGCAAGGCAATAAACCAATAAACTCTATAGGAGAAAGGAACTCTTGGGGTCGAACTAGAATGCTTTTAAAAGCGCAAGTCTATCCAAGAATAAAAATTTCAATGAAGAAAGAAAGGAACAAATATAATTTTGAAAGGGACGACATAAAGTGTTTTAAAACCAGGATCAAAGAAAGTGGTAAGCACATCATTTTTTTTTTTTTTACAGTAAAGTTCTGCAGTAATGCTATACAATTAACTACACATCATATACATAAATAAAATAACTCTGAGAATGAAAAGAATTATTATTTAGGTAAATAGATTTATTTTAAATAAAACTTGAACGAGTGACACGACAATGGTGTCTCTCTCATGGTTGGCTTCAGACAAGAATTCTTGTGAAAATCATAACGCTAATTTAAAAACAATATTATTATATTTGCAGATGAAAGTCTTTCACAATTAAAATGTGATGTAGGTGAGGGAAACTAGGGATACTTGACCCTACGCGATTTCGTCTGATTGTGAGATAACTGTTAATTTGTGGGTGACATTTTTATTTGACCTTTGTTCACATGCTCTATTGGAGGGGATTTTCATTCTAGTCTGAAAAGCCATCATAATGGTGAGAAGGGAAATATGTATTGGGGATACAAAAGTAAATTTTCACTTTTTCATTCCTCAGTGGATAGGAAGTTTACTATTGAAGATATGATGAATTAAAATATTTCTGAGTTTTAAGCATACTTTTAGCTATAATTTGATATAAGATATTATGAAGTATCTTAATTCTAAGTGGTTTAATTTTTAGATTATTTAGAAAAATTCAAGTTAGGGATACTTGATCCTAAAAATTTAGGTGACACTTGACCCTATCAAAAGCTATTGCAGCTTCGATGTCGTAGTCGACTGAAGCACAATTTGTGGCTGGGATCAGTTTTCTGGTGCATGGAGTTTGTCGGCAATATGGCAACTCAAATATAGAGAAAAATTATTTAAAAATTGTTTGTTAGCAATTATCTAATGAATAAAATTTCTTTTTATTATGATAATTTCAAATAATGCAAATAATTATTTTAGTAAGAATTTTAAAAAGAATTGAAATTTAATTATTCTATTTTCCTCGCCTGAGAAAGAAGGATTTATTTATTATTTTAATAAAAATCTTTTACTCGAACTAATTGCCATCGTTTGTTTTTATTTAACGTTTCGCCATTTCTGTTGAGTTCGTCTTTCTTTCTTCAGCTGAACTTTCTCCTAAAATATATTTTTATTCTTTTGTTTTTATTTTTCTGTAAATATTAGAAAAATCGAGTAAGTCTATTAAGCTTCTCAATTTCTTGTGTGTTGTACAAAATTTTTTAGATCTTTTTCGTTTGCTTTTTGATGCTATTCTTTATTTCTTTAATTTTCCAAAACCGGAAATTTTTCAACACGCTAATGACGTTGCTATGTTTCTAGTTCCATTGCTGCAATTTTTTCATTTAAGTAAATCAATATTTTAATTCTTTAAATTTTGAACTAATTTAATTTAATAACTAGATTTAATTTAATGACTAAACTAATTTAAAATATTAACTCGATTTTATTAATAACAACTGCGTTTTATAGTAACCATATTATTTAATTTTTAATATTAGTTTCATTAATATTTTTTTCAAAATAAAGATATTTTTAATTCGGTAGTTTTAACCTAATATCTGAATTTCGCGTACATACAAATTATCGAAAGAATTTAAGTACTCTTTGCATGTAGTGTCAAGTATCCCTACCCCTATGTCAAGCATCCCTAGCTTAGGGTCAAGTATCCCTAACCTTAGGGATACTGACCTTAGTCAATTTCATGAAATATATTTATTTTGTGGTTAAAAGAGATATCAATTTAGCATAAGTATATTTCTCATTCTTAAAAGCAAATCCTTTTATGATTCTATCATTTCAAATATTCGAGAAATATAAGAAAAAGTGAAAGTAGGTTCAAATATCCCTAGTTTCCGCTACAGTGGCACCTCGGGAATTCGAACCCTAGGAATCCGAACATATTTTTTTCCGGATTTTCTGAATATCCTCTATTAAAAATTAACGGAATAATAATAATTACGAATCGGAAACAAAGCTAATGTTTATTCCTAACGTAGCAGGAACATCTGAATTAGAATTTTGGAATTTAAGAATGAATGCAGCACCTTAATTAGTTGAAAAAATTGGTTATCTTCTTTTGACGTAAGGAACTGAACCTGCTTGACGATGTGAATAGCAGCTACCTCTTTCCGTAGCCTTTTACAGAGTTCCCGAAGTCAATGCTCTACTGCAGCGGTTTCCAACCGTTTTGGTTGTGCGGACCACCTGTTGTATAAAAAATAATCTGTGGCCCTCCAACTAAGTATTTAAGTAAAAAAATACAAACACTTATAATACATTTATATATTTTATGCACGTATATGTCAGCAGTTAGTAAAGCTTACTGGAAATGGGTAAAAAATATATTGTTTATAAAGCAAAAATGCAAGTGACGACTTTTAAAGCTTCTGGACTTCGACTCTTAAATAGTGTTCCGCGGCCAATAATACGCCATCCGAGGCCCACAAGTGAGCCACGGCCCATAGGTTAGAACCGCTGCTCTACTGCATTTGGTATTTTAAGAGTTTTTTACCGAATTTCCTGGATAAACCGAATTTCCCGGAATCCGAACAGAGATCAGCCCCAATTAGTTCGGATTCCCGAGGTTCTACTGCAATTTGATATGGAAGAAAAAGGGTAACCAAATAAATGAATGCGTATATTAAAATAAATGCATCGTGCCAGTTTTTCCTTTCTTTTGCGATATGCTGTTATTTTCGCTACTGCTTTTGAAATGGATATATTTTCTGTCAAAGATATGAAACAGGTCAAAAGTCTCCAATTCGTGAGAACACATTTAAAAGTTAGAGGCAATAAGAAATGCTTATAACCATGGTGTAAGTAAGTGCTAATTACTGCTCGTCTATAGCAGCTAAAAATTTCTGTCAGATTCAGAGATTAGGATATCTGTTCAATTTTTCAATTTAACCTAGATTCTTGAGAAAATATTAAATGTTACATAAGAGATGATGATGTAGTACGAGTGTGAACTCTCTATCACGGAACGCGTCAGTCCAAACAATTACTGCCATGTGGCGTGTTTCAAGCATAGTTACAGAACACTACTTTTTCTCCCATGCCCAGAGTCCTTTATAAGCTGTTAATTAGTTACAGCGGCTGGGATAATTTTTCTAAAGTTTAAGGAAATTCTACAAGATATTTAATCCGGAAGTAATTCAACGGGGAAAAATTGAATGATGGTATGACTAATGTGATCATATGTCCCATTTTGAACAGGACACTCCCGTTTCTAGGTAATCTGTCCCGAAATGTCCCTATTTAGAAAGAGAGCAACCTACGGTAACAATTTCAAAAAAGGGGGGCGAAAAATAAAAAAAAATCCTATGGTAATGTCTAGTAACACGGCGATGAAGGGCTTGCGTCATACGTGTCGCACATATTGAAGTCGGTCAAAAGCCTGCTTATTTCTAACTATATTACACAGCGAAAAGGACTGAATGAAACACTGAGAATGTTTCGACCGAACGTCGTTGGGTGGAATTGTTCAAACACTTTCACATCCATCATTAGAATCTTGCCAACTTTTGTAGAAGTATTAAATATATTCTGCATGAACGGCACTTTTCTTTTATGAACAAATTGTGGACGATCGAAAAAACACAGTTCCAAATCAGAATTCTTAAAGCAATGCTAATTATCAAAGGAAATTTTAAGAAATATTGTCAAGAAATTCATTATTTTTTAAAAATCAGTACCAAATATACTGAAGCAAAAATTTGTTCTTCAGAAAAATACAAGGATCACATTATTTATTTTCACGCGTTCATTCGTTTTCTTTTCATTAATAAATACACACTGAAAAAATATGCTTTTCTTGAATACTCATACTATTACCTAAAAATTAGTAGATGTCTCGTTTTGAGGAAAAAATTAAATGGCCACATTAGGTATGACAGGCATCGTTATATCTAGGAATGTACTCTGGCAAAATATGTTTCATTATGGTGTTCCGAGTGTAGAAAGTGTACCTATCAAAGAACGGTACAAGGAGATCATTAATAATTTCTCCACTTAGTGTGTTTCACGAAACAGACGCCAGAGAGACTTCCCATCCTCATATGCAGAAAAAAATATGCATTAATGGCCGATTTATATCTGCGAAAGCTTCCCCTGTAGTCAAGTGCAAGAGACACTCCAGCTTTCCATCTAAACATGACATAGAAACAGTGCCCTCTGATTTGAGAGAATGAAAGAGCAATCTTGATATTGAAGACACAATCACTTGCGACGCCGTATATTCAATCGATGACATTACACTAGACTCTAATGAAGTTCTACATTTTAATATCTATCGAGCAGAGAAAAGTATCTAATTATGTTATGAAGAGGAAGGAGAAATACCATTACTAAGCAGGGTTTTTACTCCTACTAAAAGAAATTAAATTGTTCTTACATTGCTTTGATAATGAAATAAAAAGAAAACGTACAATACATTTGTTCTTATTTGTCTGTTCTCATTTTCACTTAATGATTTCTGTTATTACGATCCCATTTTCCCCCTCCTGTTCTGGGTTTTTACACTCATCTTAATTCTTGCCATATCCCATTCCTTTATCGTAGAAATATTTTCTGTTTTTCGGAGTTGGAAACTTCGCTCCAAAGCTTTGTGGATAGTTTGCTTATATTTTCACTTTCCACAGCGTATTAAACTGTTTTTTTATGTCTACATTTTAAATTTGCAATGCGTATTTTCTTTATCATTTAGGCCAGTGAAGTTTAACAACTTATTTTTTTAATTCATTCTTCTATATATGGCCATGAAACATAGCAAAGTGTTTTAAGAATTTTAACTAACTTATGCGTCATCGTATGATTTTTGGTAGAGTACTGAGCCACAGAATTCCCAAACTCACTCATTAACCCTTCCTTGAAGTCAAATTTTTCGCGAAAGGAATCGGCGATTATAACACGGATAAAAACTTTATTCTTATGGCCATAGATACAGTGAAACCTGTGTAACGATACTGTCTATAACGTTAAACCTGTCTATAAAGATATTTTTTTTTCGTCCCGGCGGAATTACTATTTAGTCAATGCACTTTCAACTTGCTTATAACGATAATCACTTTTTAGATTCACCTGTCTATGATGATAATTTTACCGCTTTAGAAAGCTATTACAGTACAATCCCGATTTTTATTCCTTGGAAAACGACAGCCTGAGGTCAAAATGTCAGATAACAGGGGAATCGAGGGGTAGGAAGCTAGAAACTGGAGCCTATTGTAGCAGGGGGTGGTAGCGGGGAATGTGCATAGATGTTTCTTGCCTCCAAATCCTGGTGGGCACTAACCTGTTTATTCGCATTTAGCACTTCGGACTGACCACTTGTTCCTTCAAATTCGGTTTTGATGCGTTAACGCCTTGAATCTCGAATGGCGCAGTGTAAAACATTCGCATTTGAAGAAAATCTACGAAAAATTTCGGGAATGCATCAATAACTAAATCAAGTTGATGCTAGGGGAAAAATATGGGATTTTTTATTCGATGATAGCTACTTTTTGAAAGAAAAAGAAAAGACATTGAAGATGCTGTAGAAAAAAGTAAATAGGATAGCAAACGAAAACTATTTAAATGTGTCGTAAATGACAGTACTGAGAAAGCATTCAACTAAAATTTTCATTTTGAAGTTCCTAAAAAATTTATATCAATATATAAAATTGTATATTTTACTTTTATATCAGCGATTATTTGTAAGACTAATCAAAAGCGCAATAAAATAATTAGTATATTAATATATGCACGCACATATAAACATGGGCTGCACAAATCCTCAAACAGTCTATAAAGATAAACTGTATTATAACAATACATTATCTATGTCCCTTAAGTTTTAATCTATGTAGAAATTGATGAATTTTGGATGATGCTATGCACGTAACTCAAAAATGATTATAAAAAAATCTGTCTTCGATTAAGCAGGTAGGCCCCAATTCCCTGAAAGAATGTTTAAATTTTTTAAAAATCAGTTAATATTTTTATGGCTACTTTTGATTCGCAAACATTAAAATTGTTTAGTTCTTCTGTAATACCGCTATAAAACAAACAAAAAATTTAAAAAAATCCAAGTTTTAGTTTTCCTCCTATTTCGAAATAAGGCAGCTCTCTTCAGGAAGAGTTGTTGAGTATTTTCTGAGTATTAATCAGCGGCCAAGAACAGAAATATAAAAATCATATTTAAAAGGTCCAACATCAAATGGCTCAAACTCTGTTGCTCTTGAAAAGTATATTTATAAAGGCAATTAGCATTTTCTCTTGGGAATTTAATCACTTAAAAGTAACTATATAGGCGTCTTAATGGCCCTAATTGAGACAGTTATATAATAAAGTTTACAATGTTGAATTCTAAGAATTATGACTTCAAGAAGAAACGCTATCTGCGTACGACAATTTATTTGAGAACATTTAAAGAAAATATATCATTTTGAGAGACTTTTCGCTAGATGATATGACGGAATCTGAATGAAATATGCTTACAAAGAGAGAATGTCTTCTTGGAATGTTTTAAGTCAAAGCAGAAGCGCTTTATATATAAATTTCAGTCTTCCATGCAGTGGCGTCTAAATTACTGATTGAAACCTCTGATTTTAATGGCATGCATGTCGCTTACTTTAAGCCGATTACAGAAATATTTCCTGTTTCTGTACATAGTATTTTCTATATTTATAATTTAGTTTCGACTGGTGACAGCATTTCCTCAGTTCTGATAATTAAATCTTAATCTGCGAAGAGGACATATTTTCCCATTTATTCCTTATAATTTGTTCATTAAAACATATTTAAATAGTTTTTTTTATCATAAAATAATTTTATACGTTGCATATAATTCATGAATTTATCCTTAATAAGCTTTTGAGATTTAAAGCGTAAAACATACTTTTGTAAAGTAGAAGCATAAAAGTGCATATTCGTTATACAAAGAAACATAATTTCTCATTTAAATTTTATCATGAGGTAGGCTTTTTGGAAATTTCAATAGCAGAGTTACGACATAATATTATAATACGCATGGATTTTTTAACTATAAGTTGTAGCCCATATGGTCAGAATTTTATCATTAATTCTTATTAAAAATTTCATTTTTATAATATTTTATAATGTATTTTTGCTTTGCATATGTTCATATCTGAAGTCCTGAAATAATTTTTCAGCCACCATTATGAGAATAGAGATTTCCTTGGTCAAATAAAGGAGACATCAGTCAAAAATGGTTCGCCAATTCTGCTTTGAACAACGGAACAGCTATCCGGTGCATCTCAGTGACGGTCGCTGCAATAGTCCGAGTGCTGAAGCCGGATCCCTAATGGCCGTCATCGGCCACGGCCGGACCCCTCCCGTAGGAGGCACACACTATCACTGGCAGTCAACTTCGGGTAGAGGACTTTCATGTTGTGTATGCTCATTTCATTTTATGTTATTAATTACCGCCGTTGTTATTGGCGATAATTGTAAAAACCTTTTCTAGTTTTAATAAAGCCAGAGCTGTTCTAGCTACACATTGGGGTCTCGGCTCTTTCTCCCCGCGGCGTGGGGCGGGGGGGGGGGGGCTGGGTGCTCGCTTGCCCTCCGCGTGCTGGCTGTGCGGTCTCCTTCCCGGCGGTCATAACTTAAACCCTTCTGGGTAGTTTGGCCCAGTTTGGGTATCCACTAGAACGGGCAGAGGGCAAACCCCAACCATTATTGAACCCACCAGGGAAGTGACACCCCGCTTACTTATCCGGCGGTTTTTCACCCACGGAATGTGATCGTAAAACGTAGTAGCATGCGTACCACCATCTATTTTAATGATCAGGAACACGACTCTATGATGAGATAATACGTACATGCAGCTGAAATTTTCAGTTCATTTTCAATAATCATAATCAATAATAATTCAACAATCAATTAAATCATATTTTTTGTTGAGTAGAATTAAAAAAAATATGATGATGAAGAATCACTTCAAACCAGTCATTTTAATTTGTTGTACATGGTTGTGAAAAAATTAAATTTGAAATGCATATAACTTCAAGAAAAGAGTCTATTTTTAATTCAGTTTACAAAAACCGAAAATTAATAATAATAAAACTAATAAATCACGTTTATTGATTATTTAATATATGTATTTGAGATAAATTAAAGCCTTAGTTCAATTATGCTGTGATTGCTAGCAATAATAAGTGCATAATTAAAGTAAAGTTTGTCATTATCACTGCAGACTAAATGAGATGTTTTAAAAATAAACTTAAAAGCATAAAATAAAAATATAAAAACGTGAATTGATTTTCAGTTGGCGAAAATTTGTTTTCATTTCTAATTTTACACAGAACTTGCCTTCATTTACTTTACAATGCCGTCTTTTAATTGCTGCTTACTGTGACAGAGTTTCGGATTTATCGCTGGGTATTATGCTGGTTATCTGTTTATAATTTAAATAAAATAATCTAATTTTTAGGGCTATGAACATTGAGTCTTCTTTGTCTTATAAGTGATGAGGACGCAACTCAATGTCGTAACTCAAGCCATGTAAACTCATGAACAATGTAATATCAGCCAAATATAAAAGTATTTACTATAAAAAGAATTTGTAAAAGATTCTCTCTAGTGACCTAATAGCTCTCATGAATCAGAATTTTATAATTCTTGTTTAAATGAATTATAGAAATTTGAAGAATATTACTATTTTTAGACATGCTTATCTTTCGATAATATTAGCTTAAATTAATATTATTTTGATATTCGTTTCAAAAATTTTGAGTAAAAATATTTATTTGTTAGAAAGGGAAAAAATATTTATCCAATGAAAATTTGTAAAAAGAAATTTTAGTTCTGGATATCGTAATCGGCGTTCTCAGCCTAAAAAGAAACTTGGGGTTGGTTAAATCTTTGCTGCGAAGCGATTTTGTCACTTATTTAGTTCGGATATTATAATTCAGAATCATTATCACACAAGCAAAGTTAACATTTCATATACAAATTTAACCATACTGTTGAGGGGGCATTTCTCTTAGCATTCCATCGGGCGCATTTAATCTGTAAGATGAAGCACCCATATGTTTTTGTGCCTAGTGCGGGAAGGTATGAGACCTCTAGTAGATTCCTGGCTCCCTACCACTCTAGGGTATCGTAGTTTTTTTCTCTCATTTTCGTTTGATGTGCGTGAGTTGCACGTTAATCTTGTAGATGATTTGCGCCCGATTACGCTTATATTTTTGATTTCCCAAATGTTTCTCAATATTTCTTTTTATATACCTGCAAATGTTCGTATACCTGTGCCCCAGCACCGAAATCGTTATTGATCGTTATTTCCAATACATAGCTTCAAAAATGTCGAATTATTTTAGGCTTTCAACGACAATAATGTCATTGCTAAGGGACCTTACAGAAAAACAAACGTCAACCTTCTCCTTAATTCCTGGACATTTTGTTAGTTGAAATTGCAAGGAAATACAAAAAAGTTGTTTAAAAAGCAAATATAGCTTTATGTGACCGAATAGTTAAGTTTGATTGGTTTTTCCTCACGCCTAAGCACAAATTTAACTTTTAATCTCGCAGATAATTTGCATCCTAACATGTTAGCATTTGTATTGCACCCGACCGAAGGTTAATGTCTCTTTACTTTATAATTATTTGTATACTTTCGCGTCAGTTTAAGTGTGAAAAAAAAAGATCACATATGATACACAAAGATAACTTAGAAAGATACGATACAGAAAAAGGGAAACCAATTTTTAGGATGATTATTTAAAGATTAATTATCTACATCTTGGATCTAAGGCTTATTACATCTTGAAAAATTCCTTTCCTTTCGAAGTCGAAATTTTGTCAATGGCAGTTCATCGGAATACCTGTGAAATGTAAACTGACCTAAAATCTTAATCTTCAAAGTAATAATTGGCGTCATAAAATGTTTGTATTTAGACATTATCTACGTTTAATATTTATTTTTTATGCTATTCTTGTTGAAACGTTGGTGGATATCAGCTAGCTTAGAGGCTGAGATCACATTTTTTATATCCATTTACTTCTTAGAACACAGATTAAGGCTACAACAATAAAAATGTTTTCTTTGATTCTAAAATGTCTTATTCAACTCTCGAAAGGTGTTTACCAAAAATACTTAAAATATTTCAGGCATTTTTCCCTCTCATGTCGGATAACATTTTGTTTCAGTTAATATAATACATAACATTTTGTTTCAGTTAATATAATACATAACATTTTGTTTCAGTTCATAAACTTCCATGAACTATTTTATTTTCAGAAACAAACCACGGAAAAGATTTTTGTGAAATTGTCATACGATTTAGGCCAACTAAGTGTTTTAATTAAGCTTGATTTTTTGTCGCAAAAAAAGTTGCAAAATAATTATTTAAATTTTTGTTTTAATCCATAGCCTAGAACTGTCTTTTTGTACTGGTAAGTAAAATAACATAATGAACACTTCTAAGCAGATTTATTGCACATGTACTGTGATGATAGTGAAGAGCGATATTGAAATGTATGCTTACTTCATAGCTATAAATATAGGATGAGTATTATATAGATGCACATTTGGAATGGTCTTTAACCCCTTAAGGATCGCAATTTTGCTATCTAATAAGATGACCCCTCCTGTTTTGGAAAGGGGTAGTCGTTTTCATTCATCTAAGAAGGCATAGAATACATGAGATGCTTATAGATTCTACGTAAATTTTGTGTCAACTTATAGAGCTAATTAATGATTAATTTTTAGTTTAAAAGCTTAAAATGCGATAATTCGATGCACGTCAATATAACGGGTTCAAGACTTAAAGGGTTAAAAGAAGTTTTGCCTCATGGTGATAATAAAACATTAAACCCCACCAATAATCCTACGATGCACATGTTCTCATATATGCATCAAACGGTGGCCTTTTGTTGAAGGGCAATAAATTTTCAAGTAACCTTTGTTCCTTCTCATATATTTATGAGATAAATATATGATCTGCAATCCTCATTCTAAATACATTTTAAGTTCAGTTAAGCTACATTTACTTCCCGGTTTAAATAGTAAGTGGGATTGCAGTGGATAACAATATTTTGGGACGGACTTCCTAATTTTGAACAGCGTTCAGATGAAGAGGACAAGACATGAGTTGGGAACCCCTCTCCAAACTTCCGCGCCACACCAGGACGTTTGACTCTCGATGTCAGATTTAACGTGCATCATGCCCATATACAAAGCGGATCTTCATGGAATCAAGCTTTCGCTCCTAGAGCCCTTCGGCGCTGAAACCGAGACCTTGTCACCTGGCCACTGCAGCACCAACGCATATTAAGGAAATGATATGTGATTATTTAATATGTGATGGTGATGAAAATCAGCATTTTAAACGCATATTAAGTAAATCAAATTTAAAACGATAAAAAAATTATTTAAGGATATTCTACTTATTTGACTTTGAGATGTCCAGAGTACTGAGTCACAAATGCATATTAAGAACTCGCTTAGATACAAAATTTATGCTCTTCTTTATTATATCATTCATTATCTTATTATATTCATCTTTATTCTAAACTCGCTTAGATACAAAATTTTTTCTCTTCTTTATTATATCATTCATTATCATATTATATTCATCTTTATTATTATCATATTTATTAAATTTAAAAAAACATATTTAGCTGGAAAACTATAACAGAGAAGAGTAATTTGAATTTTTCTTTTGAATTTGAAATATGTTTCAGACATCAAAGTTTATATCATAATATTTCTACAGCATTACATAAAATATATCTTCACTAAAATATATCATTGTTCTCTTTACGAATTTAATGTACTGTCTACTCTAAGGCATGTTAAACAATCACGTCTGGCAAACAAATGACTCCTATTGTAAAATATTTTTGACATGAAAATTGAAATCTCAGTGTATCTTATAGTTCATAGTTTCTTTAACTTTTGAGAAGTTATCGATATTTCTATGGAGAGGAATGATGTTTGTTTCAGTTCATGCAATAGTTCTTAAAAATGCAAAAGCGCAAATATTGAAATAATGGAATAACATAAATTTCCTAAACTGTGTACGTTTATGTGGTAAAGGTTATTTTCGCATATTAGTCGCATGAACTGAATAAATATCAAACGGCATGTCAAAAGAGTGAGTTAAAAATGATTTGCCAATTTATCAGTTTCTGGAAAATCAGAAACAAGAAAATAACAACGTCAATAAAGCAAGATGAAATATTTTGAAATAAACCAGAAACAATTGCTCTTTCTGAACGAACTGAAATAAAGTTCTTTCTTCACTTTTAACTTTTTTCCGTCTTTAGATTTTATTTTTAGTGTAAGGGATTGACCTCAATCTTTATTGGTTTTTGCGTTGTTCCTACGGTCATTTTTAAGTTTCGAAATTGTTTCGCTCAAAAAGTTGATGCACCGATGTTTCAAAAACTACTTCAATGAAAAATTTTCCAAAATCGATATGAAAAGTAGTTGGAGAATCATGATCATTATTTTTAGAACAACTTTTCTGGAATTCAGATTCAAAGATTATCATATGTAAAGGTTAAAATATTATTGAATTTATTTGTTTCGGAAGTATGCACAGTTGCTTTTAGCGTACTCGGTTGACTGAAAAGCATTCATGAATATGAGGCTCAAATAGTTTCATTGTCTAGAATTGAAATTTATTTACTTAATTGATTAAGGCACCGAATGCTTTTTTCAATTCAAATAGCATGAAACCTATCAAATGAAAAAGAAGTTGAATTCTAATAATTCTTGATAACGCTGTTAAATCATTTCAGTTCCTTCTATAAATTCTAGTTTTATGAGACGAAAGGCTTGAAAAGTCCTCTTGTATATTATTAGTATAAAATTTTGCATATTATTTTATAAAAATATTTCATCTTTCTAAATATATTATTTTGCATTTGTTTGGCTTTAGCACACTCAGAGAATTTAAAAGATTCCACGAAAATTTACATATCTGGAATAAATCTTTTATGAATGTTTCAAAAATCTTTAAAATTAAGTTGCGAATTCCTCATTAATAGTAAGACAAGCAGAACAGAATGTGAACTTAAAGTTCTATTATATGAAACAAACTGCTTTTTAAAGTTCTTGGATAACGTAAGTAAGTTACCATACAGATCATGCTTATTAGTGTGAGCTCAATTCTGCAAAATCTTTCATTGGTTTGAAGAAAAAAGAGAACTATATATAGCTCTTGACCTTATTCAAGAATTTTTATTTAATTTCTTATGTTAGCCACTTAGTCTATTATTGTTATTATTTTGTACCTCTGAAAAAAAATTGACAAAATATTTGTTTTTGAGAATTATGGATTAAAAGTACATTTTAACCCTCTGAGCGGTTAGCTATTTTGATGTACTAGCGTTAAAATCTTAAAAAGTTGAGTTTAAAGTGAATAATTGGATCTTTATTGCTTTTACTCAAGTCTCTGAAATCTTAAGAGTATTTTATCCATGGTACTTTAAGAAATTATACACATAAACACGAATTATCTGCTTTTGAACTCAATATGAGAAACAGAAAAATGCATGTGAAACGCTTAGAGAGTATTTAATATACTGCATTAAATTTATTCCATGCCAGTTGATCATACATCTCCATTTTTAAATGTTTAGATTTTTAGAAAATGCTTATAAACTAGGAAATTCAAGTTTTATGTGTAATACAGTCAAGTGTCGATAATTTAAGACCATTAAACTAGCAAAATCGGTTTCTAAAAGTAAAGAAATAGTGATGCTAGACTGTAGAAAACCTTTTACAGCAAGGGAGAAAAATTACCTCATTAAGAAATCTGACTGCCGAGAGAAACTCACACTGCATTACATTTATTTATAGGCACTGGCACAGATATTGGAAAAAGAAATAAAATCAAAAAATAAGTTAGAGAAATAATTATTTATACAATCAGTATGTTAATAATCATTCCTGCATAGCTATTATATTAAAAGTACATTTCTAAACAATTTTTTACATATTTTGTTTAATTGCCTGAGGAACAAGTTGCTGAAAAAAATAATCATAGAATTGAGTTTTATCTATTTTAATGTTGGCAATCTTTTATTCTTTTATCTGATAAAAATAACGTTTAAAAACGACTTTTCACTTTCTAAGTTTTTAAAACTCCTATAACATTCCATTGTAAATCTCATAACATGACATTATTGACTGAATTTTTTTAAAAAATGATGGTAGCTGCAAATAACATTCCAATATTATTTTGATATGTTTTTGTGGAAAATCGAAACAATATCCATGCAAAAATATTGACGTAGTTCATTAATGCATATAATATTAAAACATAATTATTTATCAGATAATGTTTCTTTTATTACATAGAAAATAATTAAAAGCCTATTTTTTGAGCCTATGAAAGAATATAATTGATGATAAGTAAATAACTAAATAGTAAATTAGTGGTATGTTTATTTTCGGAGTGATACTCTATATGATCAAAAGTATCCAGACAACTTCGGGTTTTCACATTTTTTAGAATTTCTCCGGAAAAACCTAGATCAACTGAACTTATACTTCGACCATGCAAAGAATAAACTCTAACTCACATTTTACAGTGAAGATTCTGTAACGAGGGCATTTAGGAGACCGACCAGAAATTTATGAAGAAGAAAAAAGAATCTAACTCACCTCGTTCCACCAAAAGCTGATAATAATTTATAAATTTCATCAATGGTTTTGTGTAATATGCACATTGCTTACATGCGTTTTTGTAAAAATAGCAAGTATATTCTGAAAGATATAAAGGTTTTCTTGTAAAATACCAAATGTTTCCGCATGTGTTTTGCTTATAACATGCATTTTCCGCCAAATAATACGGAGCTTACAGAATGCTTGACAATGTGTTGAAAAAACAATATAACAAAATCTGAATGAAATACTTTGAATATTAGGGGAATTATGGATACTTGTAGTAAAACGTTTTTTACTGCGCATGTGCCAGAAGTAGCATAATTTTCTATCATAATTTCAAAGTCAATTATGCAAGGCAACTTATATAAAATTTCCAGTTAAATACCGTTAAAATTTAGAAAGATATTGGCATTGCAGTGAGAAAAATTTCTGCTTCTTTCTAAGAGAAACAAAATGATGAGGGTTTTTCCACAAATTGATATTTTATAAACTTTAATATTCGGATAATATTTGTCGAACTGCAATTTAAATTAAGAATTTTATTTATAAGTTTGTATGGGGATCCAGCATATACAATCTTTATTAAATTATTTGAAATTATTCCAAAATTCAAGTTTAAAACTAACAATTTATGGAAAACCCCTCAACATTTTGTATCTCTTAGAGGGAAGTAGAAATTCTGCTCACTTTAATGCCAGTGTCTTGCTAAATCTTAATGGCAATCGAATGGAATTTTTATATAAGTTACCTTACATATCTGTCTATGAAGTTACGAATGAAAATCAGGCTACGTCTCGCACATGCGCAGGAAAAAATTATTTACGACAAATTCTCATAATTCCTTTCATATTCAAAGTATTTATTTTAAATTTTGAAACAATGCATCATCAACGCATTATCAGGTATTCTATAAGCTTCGTATTATTTGGTGGAAAACTCTGCGTGTTATAAGCAAAAATAGGCGGGAAAAATCAGGATTTTTTAAGAAAACTTTTATATCTTCCAGAATATACTTAATATTTTTAAGAAAATGCATATACGCAAGGTGAATATTAAACAAAACTATTGGTGAAATTTGTAAATCATTATCAGCTTTCTATGGAACGGTGTGAACCCACATTTTTTCCTTCTTCATCAATTTCTGGTCGGTCCCCTAAATGCCTTAGTGGCCGAATATTCACTGTAAATGTGAATCTATTCTTTACATGGTCGAAGTTCAAGGGCAGTTGGTCTAAACTTTCCAGATAAATTCTAAAAAATGTATAAATCCGAAAGTGTCCGGATACTTTTGATCATATAGTGTACATTCTGCTCTTTCCCTGGAAATGTTTTCAAACTAATGCAGCTACTAAAAGCCCTTCTACTCGTAGGACCGTGGTTGCCTGACGGTAAGGGCTGGGCTTGTGGGGTGGATGATCAAGAAATCGAATCTTGAATCCACAACGTAGAGATCTCTATCCGAGACAGCAAAACCGAACCACTGCGGCTCTTTTTCGGGACGACGCGCCTTCGACTAAGACCTTCCTACGGGGCGGAGCGGAGGATAAAGGAATTGTCCCATAGGACGGGGGTTTTGCGTCGCTAAGCCTCACTTCAGAAAAAAATCACAAAAAAAAGTTTAAGTCCTAACGTCGTAATTTTTAGTACCATTTTAGATTATTACTTAAACTGTGATATACGTTAAAATTAGCATTAAATACTCATTTTCCTTTACTTTATATGGAGATATATATAAAAAATTTGCTTACATTTGAGAACTAATTTTCGAAAGCACTATTCTAATTCTTCTGAAATTTTAATAGGCAAAATACATAAATACACTTTAAGATTAATAAAAATACCACAAAGACAATTTAGAAAAAGAAGTAGCAAAATTTTAAAATGAAAACTAAGTGCGAAAAACCTCGAAGCAGGGAGGAACACAAAGAAATCACTAGAAATATCACTTTCTAACTCTTTAGAAAATGAATCACCACTCTCATCTATGTCACTAATTGGTTCATTTATATTCCTCTTCTCATAAATAACGCTTTCTCGCCATAATAAACTCGAGTCAAGGCGTTTCGAAATAAAAAGAAAAGTACGCGATATATTTATACGAAAGCATCGCAATGTGTAACTAGGCTGACGGCAAAACCCAAAAGGAACTCCACATAGTAGCGAAAAGAATTAAATAAAAGTATTTGGAGAAATAAAGAAACGCGAACCACGTGGAGAGTTAAACATCCCAGCTCTTTTTGTTTATATCACGTTTTAGCTCCCCCCAGCAACAGCTCATGAGAAAATACCAAATTCAGGCAGAATGTGAATGAACTGGAGGTCAGGCTCCGATAATTATGTTCAGTTCAAAATAAATGGACACAGGGTGCCATCTAGTGGTCTTTAAAAATTGTTTCAGCTCAAAATGCATATATGCATCGCCCGGCCACACAGTGGCGGATTTTGACAATGCAGGGTCACAGGCCCAAAATTGTTTTGAGGCCTCTCCCTTACCCAATGTAGTAAATTCGCTATCGGTTAGCACTGCGATGCACGTCGAATTGATTTTGAGGCCCTCCCTTAATCTCAAGGCACGAGGTGAGTGCCTCTAGAGCCTGTGTGGAAAATCGCCACTCCGGCCACAGGGATACTACGCTAGCGATGCATATATGCATCACCCGTCCATGGGCGACGATCCTAAGCGATGCATATATGCATCGCCCGAGAGGGTTAAAGAACATGGAAAGTCTTCATCAGGATTAATAACCCAATTAGAACAAGATATTTTACTATTCCTTTTAGGATGTTGTTACGATGTTCTGAATGCCGCACAACATCGTAAAGATATCGTAAGAATGTTGGAGAGCATTTTGTGCTAATAGGGATATTGGCACACAGAAGTAAATTAATGATACCCTTTTTAGGAGTGATGCATTCTGATCTTTCCCTGGAAATGTTTTCAAACCAATTCAGCTTATAACAGCCCTTCTACTTGTAGGACCGCTCTGACCTGATGGTAAGGGCTCGGATTTTGGGTTGGATGATTCATGAAATCGAGTCTTAATTCCACGACGCTCAGATCTTGATCCGAAACAAAACAACGGTTTCTTTAAACACCGTAAAATTTCTTCATTGGGATTAATAAAGTTATTTCCAGAAGACATATTCATTGATTTTCGAAACTTTGTTGATTAACAATTTGTAAAAAAGTTGTATAGAAAGTTTTATAGAATTTCCTCTAAAAGAAATACTTTTGCCAGCTTTTCTAATAAAGACAATTTCATTAAAATTTCAACAACCTATTAACTTATATAATAGCATTTGGAATTAAAGAACATATCGCGAAGGTACTAAATTTGCAATTGTTGCGTTTTAGAGCTTTAACTTTTAATTTTTAATTTAAAATTTGTGGTTATGCGCATGTTCTTTCTTTTTATTAATTCATGCTTATTTTAATTGTTGTTCATATCACAAGAGAGGAAAAAAATTGCCGAAAGTTGTAACACAAGATGCTAAAAATCTGCTCACATTATTTTAGAAGAAATTGTTGAATGAAATAATTCATGTGAATAATACTTAGAGAATAAATAAAATTTTACCGTCCTGAAAGAGCATAAATTTCCATAATGCATTGTTGTGTATTTTCATAGGAAATTCTTGACGCACCGGAAAGTTTTGTGTGCGAATTGTTTTTCTGAAGGCTCCACAAATATTGTAAACAAGTTTTGTTTGTGTTCTGTCCTTGTCTTCCATCACAAGATTTGCATTTGAAAAGTTCATTTTTACGGTACTTTATCTCATTTTAATAGACTCTTGTTTCTTTGAAGTGAACTTCAGAAGATTTTTTTCTTCTTGAAAATCAAAGTCGTTCATTCAGAGAGTTAATGTCTATGAAATTATGTAAAGAAAAACACACTTTCCATTTCTTACGGGTTATTTTTCAGTAATATTCAAATAAATATTTTTGTTGCATTTGTTGCTTCTAAAATCTTGAATGAAGAAAGATTTTCTTCTCTTCAGAAAAAAATTATTTCATAACGATAGAAGAAAGGAAAACACTGAGAATATTTTTCTAATTCTTATGTCTAAATGAATATTAATGAGTTTCAATATTCTTAAAGTTTCACTTATTGAGTTATACTGCAGATCTGCGATTAAAATTTTAATTAATAAATATACATATTAGACACTTGAATAAGGCTGATGTTCTCATGAAATTTATCTTCTTTTATTTATATGGAAAATCTGTTGAAACCTTTGAAATTCAGGGGTCCTTGCTTTTGTTAGCGACAGAAAAAGCGCTATCCATGTTTTCGAGATCTTAAATTTCCGTCGGGCGTATCTAATCTGCGAGATGAATTACATTATCTGTAGTTTTTGCACTTAAGTGCAAGTGTGCTAGTTTTACCTAGAAAAATGTGGGACCTCTAGTATATATCTGGCTTCCTTTCACTCACACTATGGTATTACGGTTTTTTTTCTCCAATGCCCTTTTGATGTACATGAGTGGTACGTTAATCTGTAGGATTTGTTGCAGCCGATTACGTTTGTATTTTAGATTTCCCAAATTTTCCTCAATATTTCTTTTTATATGCCTGCAAAACTTCGTATACCTGCGTCCCAGCCCCTAATGCAATGATATTCTTCTATATTCCCAGTATCTTGTTTCAAAAATGTCTAATTATTTCAGGTTCTCCACGACAACAGTTGCCATTGATAAGGAACCTTACGGGAAAACAAACGTAAACTCCATCCTGAATTCCTGGACATTTTTTTAGTTGAAATTGCAAGGAAATACAAAAAGTTATTTAAAAAAAAGGAAATTTAGCTAAGTATGACCGAATAGTTCATTCTGATAAGCTTTTAATAAAGCCTAAGCAAATATTTAGCTTTAAATCTCACAGATGAGTTGCGCCTGGACGAGTTAGTATTTGCATTTCGCCCAACCGAAGGTTAATACCATTTATTACAATAATTATTGGATACAATATTTAAGAAAGCCTGCATCTAGAATTATCCATTAGCAGCATGTAATTATTGTCATAGCTTTGGTAGCCTCGAATTTGTTTTTCGAAATGATCATATTTGAATGTTTTGGCGATACTTGGGCATTGACTCATTGTTAAAATGCATATTTTTTTCTAAGAAATATGATTTATATAAAAAAAATCACAAGCATTTAGCATCGGATTATAGGGTAAAACTCTTCTATGCAGGAGTCCTATCTTCTAGCAAGACTCCGTAATCAATAGGCATGCAAAGTAAATCATAATATGTATGATTATTTTATACCTATAGAATTAAAGGTTCAATTAAAACATCCAATTTTCACTGCTTTTTATTCATGTGCTAGCAGAGTACCCGGCGTTACCAGGTCTTTTTCAGATCAAAATGTTTTGTAAGACCGGAAACTTCATTGTTATTTATAAATAACAAAATGTTATTTAATGTTATTTTATTGCGAATTATTTTTTATGAAAAGATCCATAAATTAATAGTACAAAAATTTCTTTCATTTATCTTATAGCATAGCATACAATTTTGCATATATTTCTTGCATTATTTGCTAATTTTGGGAGGGCATCTTAATATTTTAGGAACCTTGACAATAAATCTTTCATGCTAATTGGTCTATTTGCTCAATGTATTTCAACCAATCCAAAAGAGTGCGAGATAGGGCTCATTTCTCAATACAGTATTCTTTTTCTGTTGTTGTTGAACAATCTTGGAGTCATTTTTAAATTAACATTGTAACAATTAACTTGTCTAAATCAACTAATGCAACATGTTTCGCCAAAATTGCTCCAGCCGTTCAATATAAATATTTCTCCATATTTTTTCGGTAGTTATGATCCCAAAGGGTTGATTAAAAAAGGATTCCCTCCGCATTTTTAGTTCGACATGTTGAAAACTGCAAGTTAAGTTTCATTTCGATCAATCCATTTTTTTACGTGTATTTAAGAGACATTGCCCCAAACTACCCTGATGGACTGGTTAAGAGCTTATTTACCCCAATAGTGCTACATGTCTGTTAAAAAGGAATATGCGTACCCAGGTTTCCTCAAAATCGCTCCAGCAGTATCGAGTTTCGTGTCAATCGGTCTGTGTCTTTGCTCCACCCTACTTGAGGTATTAAATGAGAAGTTGTGCTAAAGTGCTTTTATTTGGCTTTTGAAGAACATATGTATAACGTTTCATGAATTGCCCATTTGACGCATGTATTTAAACGACTTGGTCCTACCCTAATCTCATAGATTAGGTTAGCGTTTATTTAGCCCTACAGTATTTTTAGTTGGCTAATTAGAAGCATATGGACCAAAATTCATTAAAATATCCCTAGTCGTATCCAACAGTATGTCAATAGGCTAAAGGTTTATATGTATTCTTAGGATTTTTCTCCAACCTACTCTGAAAAATTGGATTAACGTTTATTTACCTCTACAGTACTTTTAGTCATCATGTGAGGAACATATGTACCCTGTGTCATCAAAATTTCCCTATTTGTATCAAATTTTATGTAAATTGACCCATTTGTTAGGTATTTAAACGAATTAACACCGCCCTGCTCTAAAGGAATTGTGTTAGAGTTTATTTACCCTTAGAGTATTTTTTATCGGACTCTGAGAAACATATGTACAAAATATCGTCAAAATCGCTCCAGCCATATCCAGCAGCATGTTAATCGGCACTACAATTTACGTGTATTTTGACAATTTTACTCCAACCTTCTCTAAAGAAATGGATTACCGTTTATTTACTCAGAAACTACTTTTAGTCAGCCTAACAGGAATATATGTACCCATTGTTAATAAAATTGCCCCAGTTATATCAAGTTTCAGGCCAATCGACCCATTAATTAAACGTAGTATTTAAATGACTATAACCCACACTACCCTGACTGCGTTAGGGATTATTGTTTATTTACCCCTATAGTACTTTTAGTTTCCTAATTAGAAGTTTGTGCACCAAATTTCATAAAAATCGCCCAAGCCACCCAAATCGGCAAGCGTATCAATCGACCTATTTGATACATGTATTTTGGAGACTTTACCCTTCTCTATCAAGAGGGACTGGGTTAGGGCTTATATACTCCTACAGTACTTCAAATCGGCTAATGAGGAACATGTGTACAGAGTTTCATCAAAATCCCCAAGCATGTCAACCGGCCTATTTCTAACATGTATTTTGGAGATTTTGGCCCACTCTGTCCTGAAGGTCTGGGTTAGGCCTTATTTACCCATACAGCACTTCAATTCGGCTAATGAGGAACTTGTGTACAGAGTTCATCAAAAACGTCAAGCATGTCGACCGGCCTATTTGTAACATGTATTTTGGAGAGTCTCCCAGGCCTACCCTGCCCTGGGAGACTTGCTAGGACTTATTTATTCCTACAGTAATTCAAGTCGGCTAATGAGGAATTTACGTACTAAGTTTCATCAAAATTGGTGCAGCCATTCGGAAGTGATGCTGGAACAAACATATATACATACATAATTTGACTTTTATTAATATAGATTTTTGTTAAACTTCATGGTTTCTGTTGCAATTAGTCTACTTGCAGCTTCATCGGTGAAGGGAGATATTTTTACACATAAAATACCAAAGCCAATGTGCCGAAAAATATTTTAACTATGGTACTTATGTCACAGACTGATGGTGTAATCTGAATCTTACTAAATACATAGGCAGATCTTAAGTGCATAATTATTAAGATTTCAAAACAATCATGTTCGAGATATCTTCTTTGAGGAAACTCCCGCCTCTATGGATGTTGATTATTAAAAATTAATCAAATGAACTTGCATGCAGAAAGTATAGAGGGCACAACATCTGTGAAATATTGACTAACCTTATCAACAATCAATTCTTTCAAATAACGAAGTGCGCTTAGTAATAAAAATAGTGGAAACAACACATTTAGTTTAACAAATCTTCATTTGCATCGTTTCAGATCAGGAGAGTAATCTTGCGGAGATATTTCGGGCCGATAGGATATTACCTAATATTGAAAGTGGAGACACAATATCTGATGCATTTGGATGAGAACCATTTGAAATCATGTATGAATAAGCAGTTGTGATGATTCATTGTGAGCAGCGGTGTAGAAATGATAAGTAGCTTCCGGAGCATAATGTTTTTTCTACCCTTTTGTCATTCTAGGCATTATTAAAATGAAATAAATGCGCTACTTCTATCCCTTCATATCAGGTGCCACCCTAGGAATCTGCATGTAACTCCTCTACCGCTACGTCAGTGATTGCAAACTAACATCTTATTTCTATCCAACATGATTGTGCACTTTCTTAATACTTTGTTTATCGATGGCAAAACTCCCTTTCAAAAATCCTTTAATTTGTAGGAAGATTTTATGAGTCCAAAGTTTCAGCAAAACAGTTAACACCAATTATCTGCCGTTGTCCCTTTTTGGGGACACTTGTTTTCTTTTTATTTTCATATAAACAGTTCAATTTTTAGCTTTGAATATTGAGATGACTGCTATAAAAGATACAAATCCTATAAAAAGCATTTTTCTAAGTAAGAAGATAGTTAATTCCATTAAAAGTTAATTAATTAGTTTAATTAAAAATTTCAGAAATGGTGTTTTCTTTCATATTTCATTCATGTTATATTAAGGTAATTATTTTTGAAAAAGAGAAATAATAGAGTTTATACAGATAATGGGTTAATATGATCTCCTTAATTTTTAAGGAGTTGGTTATACTGAGCATTTTTAGATAGTCTGAAACTAAAATATGTGCGAATTGTCAAATATAACTTATATTTTCAGTTAAGAAATGTTTTGCCTAATAAATATTTGTTATTCTGTTTGGCATGATTCAAGTTTCGCACATACATGATCAATCGCTTGCCTCTCTTCGTATTTATATTTTATAACATCATATTCTTTTTTCCATTTTCGAAAATCATCTATCGTTTGTAATCACCCACTACCAATAAATTAGCATAAGCATCCTTCTACAACTAACTTTCGCATCACTTCTACGATATAAGATTTTTCCAAGCCACGTTAATATCTCGCTACCAAGACTTGACGTTATTGGTTTCAGATTTTTCCTTGATAAGTTCATCAGGCATATAAGGTTTGGAGAGTGAGAAAATGTGTTACCAAATATAATCTTTTGATAAAATGTTGAAGAATGCTTGTTTAAGTAAATCTATTTAATGTATCAGGGATAAAAATTTGGTTAAGCCATTATTCAGCAATGCTCCTTTTCACCCTAACGCTTTGAAATATTCGCTCAAACCAACTTTACTTTAACTTACTTATCCTCTAATGACATCACGCCATAGTTAAGTTAGAAATTAATGCTACATCAAAGATTGTTGATTTAATCCAGTTCTAAGAGATCAGAATTATTTTATCAATGTAGAATGCTTCCTTTGAGAATACTGGTGAAAAAGTTTTGCACTAAAAGTCATTATTCAGTAGAATGGAAAGTATTTAGGAATACACACAACAGAATGTTCCATATTCTAATTAATTGATTCTAATGCTAAGCAAACATCGTATTCTGATGAATTCGGACGAATAACTTCAAACATTAATAGATAATAAGAGAAGAATTCGTATGAACTTTTTTCTGCTTTGTTGTGAATGTTTTATAATTTAATCAAATATAAAATTTTAATCCTGAGGATAGATTTAATACAAAACGGCGCTTTACGTGTTTTCAAAATGAGTTAATATTATTCGTAAAAATGAAAACTTTCGATTCAACCTTAGAGTTGCCTCACAAAAGAAATAAGATAATGTAGATTTTATCATTTTGATAATCCTTTACACATATTGATTTTATACAAACACTCATTAAGCATCTTAAACTCTTTTATATTCAACGAGCAGTTAACTTTATTATATGAATCTCCAGGAGTGTGTGGATATCAAAGCGACTGACTGTAACAGAATATTCCACGAAGTTATCAGCACTAAGTCTGTCAAAAATAGAAAACTTTTAACATTTACCGTAGTCTATTTCTGCGGATAGCATGGCAACGTCAACCGACAATATAGCCATCACAGGTGTTTGATAATTTATTATTGCCAAGCAAACATCAATTGTCTGCCCAATTACCAAGAAGTTTCCAAGAAATCTTAACAGGGTGTCAAATTAGTAGTCGATTCATAGTTGTTGATATGGTTGCCAGAAACAAATAGAAAAGGACATGAAATTCACGTCAGTATGATAAAAAAAATTTATAGGCTTTCAGTACGGATACTCTCGGGCTCTTCGGGATTCAGCTTATCGAGTCATGTGAATTCTAATATAGTTTGAGTAACGTGGAATGATATCTATAGTACGCTGATAATGTGGTAATTGGCCCGCACAATTTTCTCGGAACCGTACAGTGTAAGCATTCCACCGAAAATCCCCAAATCTTATATAATGACTTCAGTGCAACCGGAATTGCAAAGAATCGAAACAATTCTAGATGAGTGCTGAAATAAGTTAGCTAGCTAGCCAAATAGATTATAATTGAAGAAGACTCTGCGGAAGCAGCCCATAATATCCTGCGGGGTACTATTGTATCACTTGGGAATGCATAAGAACATTTGGAAATTGTTGTTCAAGTGTTAGGGATCCTTCTGTTTCATTAACTCTTGTTAACCCTCTGACCGTGCAATTTTTTAAAAAATTACTATTTAGATGCACCGTGTGTAAATGTGTTCATAAACCGTTGAATCAAGCGAGTTGTTATTTATATGCAAAGCTTTATGAAGCTTATTATATGATCCAACGCTATAAAAGTACTAAGTACTAGATTGCGAAAATCGCAGGATGCAGCAGAAAATAGACTTGCTTCCAAATTGCGAAAATCGGGGGTTACACAGTCAGAGGGTTAACTATACGTCCTTTTGCCATCTCAAAATGCAATGTGAGAAGTATCATTCTCTCCCTTCACTTTTTTGCTGTAATTTTTATTCATTTTTAAATTGTTTAGTTTATTTATAATTCTTTTTAAACACTTTTATTTAACTTGATTTTTCTGGCGTCTCTAAAGGTAGAATTTTATTATTGATCTTAAAGTCACTTTCTGATTCAGTAGAGTTTTGGAAATTTCTGTACTTACGTAGTCTCGAGGATAATATACTATTTTTATATTTACAGAATTTAATCGTTTAATAAATATTCGTTCCATACTAATACTGCCATTTGCTGGTAAATTTGAGAAAAAATTGCTAACAAAATTCAATGATATTTATAATATTGGTTTATAAATTAAGGATTAAAAAGCAGAAAATATTTTTAAAAAGCTATTTTGTTTGTAATACGATAATAAATATGTGTTTTTGAAACTGCTTCCACTAAATATACTTTTTGTAATGTATACTACTTATTTTTAATTCTCTCAGATAGTATATATATATATATGTATGTATATTTAAACAATTCTGAAATCAAGATACCGTAAATTTGGTTGATTTATGCGATTTTTGAAAATTTTTGTTTAATCTAATGCTAGGAAATAACAAATATTAGATACGGAGTTTTAAAGTAGATAGTTAGAAGTTAGATAGCAAACATTTCTCTGAAAGTCTGTGTTGTAGCACAAATCTACTTTTTATTACGGATTTATGGAAGTTATTTATTTTTATTTTGGGCTAAAGTAGACTATAAATAAGGATAACTTTCTTCGACATCAGATATTCCAATCTTAAAACATACTTGGAGCAATGATACCTATTGGTTTTTTAGAAAAGTATTATTTTGTTGTAAATAAAAAAAACACTCTTCATTTATGCTCAGTTTAAACTGGTACTTTTTTGTCAAAAATAATTAAAAATCAATTTTAAAAACTGAATAACATCAGTTTTATTAGAATTCTTAGATAGATACACAAGTATAATCAATGTATCAGTCCTTTATGAGTTAAAATTTTAATTCTTGGCTTTACAATATTTAGAGAAAAAAGTCCTTGTTTTGAATCAATCATCAGCCTAAAACCATTAGCTTGTAGCACAAACGTTTTCAAGCTGAACTAACTGCACTTCACGAAGCAGTAATATACGCATCTCATCTGCCAAACCACAATACCTCTAAAATACACGTAGACAATAGAGCAAGTATCATGGCATCCTCCAATTCAAAGAGCACAAACGAAACAGCAAGAAAAATTTTCAAAATCCTCCTTTCAAATCCAAGAATAAAAGTCTCTTGAGTTAAAGCGCATGCAGGCAATATAGGCAATGAGAGAGCAGACCAACTGGCAAAAGACGCAACACAACATGGGCAACCCTATTCACATACTAAGCTTTCTAAACCGCACATAAAAGGCCTCCTCCGGAAGAGGATGCTTGAGGAGTGGCAAACCTCATGGAAGAATGGCGATACAGACAGAAAAATCTATAACATCATGTCCTCAGTTAGTCTCCGTCCCACTAACTGGATTAGAGAGGATGTTATCTTCTTCTCTCAACATGGACCTTTCCCTGCCTACCTCAAAAGATTTCACCTGTCTGACAGCGATTATTGCAGTTGTGGTGGAATTGGCACGGCACTTCACTATGCCACCGAGTGTATCTATACAGTGTCTTGGCATATGAGGAAGCCAGCGCCAAACTTCGAACAAGAATTGCTGAAAAGGGTCGCTAATAACCTCGTCTCCAGGCAGAAAATTCGTGGGATCATCAAATTCATTAGCGAAAACAGAGATCTTTTCCGGCCTCCCTAGCCTTCAACATCCCAGCGAGCTGAACTAAGTAGCTCAATCACCGGACATTCCACCTTCAAATAAAAGAAAGGTATTTCAACATCCAAAGAAAAGAAGAGTATTACGAACTAATAGTGTAAAAGTGAAAATGCCTGTGCTGTACATAGTGTATATATTTCCTTCTTTTTGTCTATTTTGTTTTTCTTTTTCTTAAATAAAATTCCCGTGTCTTGCCCATCAAACCGTTCAGTGACCGGTCCGGTCACGGGTACGGGGGTAAGGGACGGCGTTCTGTTCTGTTCTGTAGCACAAATGTTTGAGCTATTTTTTCGTTTTGAGACAAAGAAATACTCCAGGGTCAAAGTAACTCGTATTTACGGTACAATCTTTTTTTTCCAAAGTTCTGAATTAAAGTTTTCATCGTAAATTTGTAATTCCGAGTTATCCAGTTAAGTTGTATTCTTATTTTTTTAAAATTCAAATGAGGATATCATAAAATTTCTGAGAATTTTATTAATATTTTAAAAAATAAAAATGACACATAAGTAACGAAAATGGGATTTAAAATTATTCCATTGCACTAGATTATACCATTGCTTCAAAATTTTTCGCAGTTGCACATTATTGTTTTCCTTTCTTTTTTAAATCTTAAATCGATGTATTTTTTTATTTAATCTCATTATAAGAATAAAATCTTCCTGTAATCAAATAATCTGATAATCCTTTTCGTCAATTTTCAATTGCAATCCAATGGTAAAACAAAAGATGTAATTTATTATGATCAGGGTTACAATAAATCAATGAATCTATAGGAAGACTACAGGAAACAGTGGGTTTACCCTAAGAACTGGTATGAAAAAAATTTGTTTTGTTCTTAATATTGTGAGATTTTCATTGAAGCGAAAAATTTTTCAACTCTTACATTTTATGAATTAGCATGAAAGATTCAGCGTGAAATAATTTGACAAAGTAAAATTAACTATATAATTCTTTTCAAAAGCACATAGAGAAAATATAAACTGAAGACTATTTTCAAATATTTAAAGTTTTTCACATGTAAGTCAGATTTTTCTGTTGACATATCAACAATCTAATTTAATAAAAATGGCATTCATTAAGAATGTTTAGTTTATTAACTGGTTTAAAATGAAAAGTATTTTATGAAAAATGAGTTGGAAATACTTTAACATCAGTTAATTTTTAACATTACTTAATACTTAACATCAGTTAACATCATTTTGTGCATATGTTGTCCATTCATTTCCTTCGGAAACTGAATTATTTTTTTATTCGAATTATATTAATTATAACATCATCCGTGTATTTCAAACCTTTTCTTTAACTCTACGTTTCTTATATATCTAAATTAGAATGAAGAAAAAACATGCTCTATTCACAACTTCATTATTTGAACTTTCAATATGGAAAGGTAAACACATTCTCTTAAACAGATAAAAAAAATTAAATAAACTTCGCAAAGGAAAAATAAAAAAATAAAAAAATCACATTATGTAATTTGTTTATTTACTTTTTAAACTCTGAAAACGATTTGTTAACTTAATGGGTCTTGTAAAATTTAGGATAAAAAATAAACGCAATGAATCGAATAATTATTTGATATAAACATGAAAAAGAACATAATTTTATTAACAAAGAGATTTCAGATTTAAAATCTGCTTCAGTCCATTTTTTAGTTAATGAAAGAGCAGCGTTTTAAGTAAATGAGTAATTTTCGTTTTGAAAATTAAAAATTTGAGCACATTTATTAACTTCGAGAATTTGTTATTAAATAATCTGGTATTTAACAAGAAAATTCTTGCATTTCCTTAATAAATCTCCTACATTTAAATAAATTACCATCCTGAAATATGTTATGTTTTCTCGTAATTGGAACTTAAATCATTTTAGTTTATGTAATAAATTAGGTGGTGTTACGCTTCCCTTACTCGTCTTTCTTTTTAATTCATTGTTTATTCCTTATTTCTAAATTATGCTGTTTTGCCTATTGTTTCTCAAAAGATTAAGCTCAAAAATATTCATTTATACATTTAATTTTTAATGAGAAATTCTTTAAAAATATTTTTAGTCAATTAAATCATTTTTATTAGCAACTTCTTTTGATCAAATAAATACTATCTCTATGGGTATTTTTTTATAACTTCAAATAAAGTGTTACAAATGTTGTTTCAAATATTAAAACGAATATTTCTGCCTTAGTAATTTAGCGGATTTCAATACAGTATCAGCAAATTTTTTACTACAATAAAAAGCATCAAGAACAAACTGGAACTTGAAAAAGCTAACTCACATCCTAAGAATTTCGGTTTTAATCTTTAAAAAGTTTCAAAATAATACATTAAAATTTAGAGAAATACGCAGGATGTCCAGATCTCTTGTAACAAAATAAAGAAATAAATAAAATAAGAGAGAGCTACGGAAATACAGCAAGCAATTCGACATTCAACCTAGGTTAATATTTTACTGATACTTCATTCAGGACGAAAAAAATGTATACTAATTTCCTACGCTGCTCCGGTATTGGAGAAAAAGACTAAGAATTTGATTATGCCTCGTGCACCACCTGCTTATGTGCCTCCAGATAAAACTAAAAGCTAAAAACAATGAGTTGAGGTCCAGAATGTTCGGGGGCCAAAACAATACTTACGGAAAATAATAACAGATTCTTCCGTTCATAAACTATAGTGAATGGGTGTGATGAGGGGATTTCGGTTTCTATTTGAACACGATGTACCAGGTGTAAGTTCATGTTTCCCTTTCCAAATTAATTGGTAGGTTGATTTTTATTCATTTACAAGCAAAGCACTAATTAAATTATTAAGAAACACAGAAATTAATAAAAATTAGCTCAGGAATTTCAAATTAAATTGTTAAAACTAATTCAGGAACATCATATTTAGTGGAAATAAAATTGATTAAATGAAGAATTTGTGGATATAAACATGCAATTTGCAATCATGACTGTTATATCATCGATTCTAAATTTTACTTTCTGTATGAACACAAGAAGCGAATGAAACATATGAAAAAGATTGGAGATAACTAAAACAAATAATTTGGTAGAATACTAAGTGTCGAAACCAAAATCAAAATAGATTATTTCTATTAATGTGAAAGTAAAATGTCACCCTTAAAAATAAGTAAGCGTGCAAACTTATATAAACATATTGACATATTTGTTTCTGAAATTCTAGCAATTTATTGGAGTTCTTTGTTTCTGGAGTCTGTTTTTCTTTATGCTTTCATTTCGGAATTTTTCGGGCCACGGGGGACTAATATTGTTGGACACTTTGTTAAGACCCTTACAGAAAAAAATGCTGTCTTCTTTTTCGGACTTTTGATGTGTGTGCTTCTTGAGAAGGTGCATGACCGAGTTCCTCCATTTTGAATTTTTTTATTCTTTCTTTCTCCTTCTATTGTTATGTTGGTTGCTGCTGCATTCGCGCTATACTAATACAATAATTAGGTTAATTTTGTAATTTTTTTGGTTTTTATTGTTTTGTTATTACTCCGATTTATTTCAATTTCTTTTGATATTTTTTACATTGTTAGTATTATTTTATTGGTAAGATGGTAAAAATTTTATATGGGCAGTAGTATAAAGCTAAACTCTCTAAAGAAAATGTAAAATGGTAAATATTGGTCCTTTCTGTCCATTAATTAAGTCCAAATTAAATACAGATGTTTTTTCCTGGTTTGATAGGGATATTCTGAAAAGTGCTGCTGAAAATATTTTGAGTCCTATTTCGTGAATGCCTCAGATTGACAGATAGGATAGCAATACAGATTGGACGCATTTAGCCATCCCATGAATTACGGTCAAGTTATAATTTTGAGCAATTTGACTTTTATGCGTTGTATTGGATAATTTTTAACCCACGCTCTTGTAATAGTGTTATAATTTTCCACAATCATTTTGTAATAAATATTCAGAGAAACGAAGGTAGGTCTAAATCAACTCTTCATTAGATAGTTATACCTCGTATTAGGAATTTATGCCCGTATTACGCGATCTCTCAGATCAAACACTCTTTTACATTTACAGTAACTTAATCTTTAATTTTTATAGTTAAATACCTAAAATATATTTATATTTTCACAAATTATATTTTCACAAATTATATTTATTATTTGTGAAATATAAATATATTTTCACAAATAATAAATATATATTATTTGTCAAAATATATTTATATTTTCACAAATAAAATATATTTATATTTTCACAAATTATGACGTAGCACCATTAACATAACATAGTATATTGTTATGTTAATGGTGCTACGTCATTCAGCAGATTTTTTGCAAATCGCTCTCTCCTCGAAAATTATACTTATTAGAGGCTATCGTGAAACTAAAATAAACATTTGTGTTGTCATGCCGGTTTTAGACAGGCAATCAAAAATTTTAAAAGAAATTCGCTCACACTTTAAATCAAATCTGTGTTTTAAAAAATTACAGTATTATGCAGCAAAAATAAATGTAAATAAAAAGTATATATGATTAGGAAAACTTTAGAATTCGGCTGCAGCAGTCTGACCGGAACTGCAGCTTCCAGCCTTTGGTGATGGGATATTGAAACCGGAACTTCGTTAAATCCCACTCTTCAAAGATGTATTAAGATATCTAAGAAGACGCAAGACCTTTGCCAACAGATTTTAAGGTGGAACGTAAAATATACCTAAGACGATCTGAAAGATCGACCGCTTCCTATGGAGGGTTTAAAATAAGTCAGTTTACCAAAAAAAAAAAAAAAAACTAAAGGAAGAAAACCAATACGAGGAGAATAGGGCGAACTTACAGAAATGACTCGTTTTATTAACGTTTCTTTTATATTTTGACGTATAATTTTCGGAAGAATTCCATAATTTACTTGCTTTTTTTCTCTTTGCAATTTATTTGTTAGTGAAATACAAGATATTCTTCCTCGGAAAGGGATTTTGAAAGTGCAATTTATTTGCCCATCTTCATCAGTTTAACAGAACATATTTTTAGAAAATTGCTTTATTGTTAGTTTTTCAATCCATTTTTTTACTTTTAAAAGTGTTGAGTAAATATCTCTTGATGAAATGTAATTGAATGATTGCTTAATGCGGACATGCAATGATAAGTATATTTTCTTAAATTGATCAAATGCGATGTTCATATGAATTTGTTTGTTGCATAAAGATAAATCCAATGTTCCTAAAAGTTTCAAAACTAAATGGGAAACTAAACCACCGCGAAATGATAATTAAAAAATATCTAAATTATATGATGAAATAAAAGACAGGATGCAAAATAAATATGCTCAAACTGATGACATAATGCCGGCAAATGTTGGAAACTTTTAACCGGATAATTTTGATATTGTATAGCAACGGATTCGGAAACCCTCCGCGCTTTTGCACAAGCGTCGGGAGGAGTTATTTTCATCAAAATAGGGAGAAAGTGAAGAATGGAAGGGTGATGGTTACATTTTACTGAGCGCGATCTAACAAAGAACTTCGGAAATGCGCTCATATGACTCATTACCTGACACCCCTTTCTGATGTAAAATCGTCCAAAAGTGTAGTCTTGGAATTCGTTGGTGAACAGTACTCATAATTTCTGATCTATTACTCTCTGTATGTGATTGGAATATATACTTATGTGTTTTCCAGACGTTTGATAAGTCAACACATATAAAGAATGAAATCGCCATGAAACTATAATATTAATATTTATGTTATTTTCAGCTATTTATAGTTATTTAAACAGTGTCACGTGAAGCATTTAAAAAATTGTACTGTTTATCGATTCTGCTATCTTGTGGATTGCTATGTTACTTGCATGCATCGTCTTTTACTAAGTTAATGAATATGAGCAGTCAGAACTAATTATTTATTAGTGAGTAAGAAAAGTAGATTTGAAGGGGGCTTACCACTTTATAAAGCATGACTCCGAGATATCTCAAAACATTTACTTTGGAAGGGGTTATATTATGATAAACTGATTTTGTAAATTGAAAACAAAACTTTGCTGCTTTACTAACTAATTTCTGAAAATAGCGATGGCAATTGTACTTAGTTGTGATCATTCAGGCCAAACTGGAAGTGGTAAATATGCTAACCACTGAGCATTAAGAGTAAAAATATCTTAGAATGTGCTCTGGTAAGTATACTTACCACTCAATTTTAGGGAACTTAAAGTAATTTTATGGCATTTCTTAGGCGCAAAGTAATGGAATTACTAAGAATTGAAAATAAATGTTTAATAAACTAAATTTTGAATTTTGCTTTGAATTTAATGGAATGGCCAAGCGGAGGGTTACATTACAAAAAAATAAATAAAACTGCTGTAATTTATTAGGAAGTTACTAATAACATCTTATCCATTTGTTTTGTTGAGAAACCAATTTAAAAAATTCAAGCCATAGCGCTTAAACATTCAATATATTTAAATTTAAGTCGAAACACGATTAAGATTATTAATACGAAGGCTTCGAAATTGAAGAAAATTATACTGCATCGACAGTATTTGGCGATTTACAAAAAAAAAAAAATCGAATTTAATGTAAGAATATTCAATTATTAATACAGATAATGAAATGTAAGAGTATTTTAGTCATAATGAGCATAATATAAATTGGATTGGGTACTATAAAACCCTTCGTAGGTTGAAATTTAAAGACAAACACAAGGACTCGTTGTCATTTCGAGCCCCCCCCCCCCGTCTTGAAAGGGCTATTCTTGAAGCTCAATCAAATGTCAAGTATCAAATTATCCTACTTATCGTTTTACACGACTTTTTCGGGGTATCAGAAGAGATTCGTCGGAGATAGTAAGTATGTATACTAAAGATATTTAAAAGGATAGACAGCGAGTACTTAAATCTAAAAGCTGACGCTTCACACTCAGCTTACAACATTTACTCACGCCGACTCACTCACCAGAAGGTGTAGAGCGAATAAGCTTCACACTTCATAAGAATCACACTCAACTTAGTAGTTAGACCTTCTTCCCATTCAACTGGCAGATTAAATTTTAGTGAATATATGGAAACATTTGAATTTCGGAAATTAGCTTTGACCGGAAATACTAAAATCGATATTTAGAACAACCCATTAATAATTTTGGGCACCTGAAGCATATAGTATAGTGTTATTAGTATATAGTACTTGTGAAATATGTATATCATATTGCCATGGTTCGTGCTTCATTGTTGTCTACCTTCTCCCTCACGTAAAAAGTCATTGTGTGTGAAGGTAGGTACGTGTAACATTTATGAAACTAATTAAAATGTTTTGTTTTTGTATCATTTCTCAATCTTTATTGGTTATTTCTGCATGTTTTGTTGCCTGTGTCTTAAGCCTGAATTTGTCTTTTTACAGATATTATTCTAATGTCATTCAGGGTTTTTCACACCACTGATCGTTGAGATATGTAAGACAAATGAGAAATTCTATATAAAATATATAATTAGAAATGATTATGGAAATTAAACTAAATTTTAAAAAATGATAATGCGAATCTAATTATTGTAAAACTGGTATGTATGCTAACGTCTAAAGCGAAGCGCAAAGTAAATTTTCGTTGAAAAAAGCTGGAATTCCGATTTGTTTGTTAATATTAAAAGTACCTTTGTAATAAAATCTTGAAAATTTCAAATAGAAATTGAAATTTAAAAGCATTTTTTTTCATCTCATCACATGATGTATAATTTGTTACAAGCAAGTTTCGAGTCAGTAAATAGAAACTAAGTAATGGAGTGACAATTTCGTGAACAAATGATGTGAGAATTTTATACTTAAGTCTCTTGTTAAATTATTTTTTATTTAAGTAATATAAAGTAAATTAGTTTTTAAAAAGCAATTTCTGGGCTGAAAAACCTGTTCTCAACTTTAAATAAGATGAAAATCCCTAAATAAAGTGAGTTAATGAATAGAAACAAAAAATGCTCATGCATACAAATTTGCAATGAACACTGTAAACAAATGTTCAGTGGAAATTCCCATTTCGAATATTTTTAAACTGGTTATTAAATGATGATTTTACATAGAAAAGATCAAACTGAGTCCAGAAATAATATAAATGTGCCTGTAATGGCAAACCACGCATGATTTGTTAACAACATGTTGAAATATATGCATAACATATACTTAAAAATTTGGTTTTTTATGCATGTAGGTAAAGAAAAGCAGTTCTCACATTATATAGATGACTTAGAAGTTTATCTTGATATTTAAGCTCTCTAAGCTTATGCTTTAATAGTATGAAAATGCTAAAAGAAGCACAGGTCCCAAATAAGTCCAATTCTCTTTTCAGTGTTTGGCGGCTAATATCGAAGAAGCAATCGACGGTCCCATTACAGCGAAAGTACTTCAAGCAAATTAAGGTTGCTTCGGCAATTAAGGGGAAGTTCGGTGGTCGATCGATTTCTATGAAGAAATTACACACTTAGGGAGTGAAAAAATTTTATGGAGTTTTTAGAAATTGTGTAGAAGAACCTAAATGAAATTACAGAGCGAAATTTAGAAGTTCTCCGGACTGTGTGAAATTTTTCGATGGCTTCTTAAACGGCCTTTTCGCCCTATTAATTGATTAAACTAATTTCTCCACGAAATAAAAAGTATCGTTAATATGCTGTTTTCTGAATTAAACAGTAAAGCGAATGCGAGTGAAGTTTTATTTGATTCTTCATTTAACTTCCATTTTAATATTTGGAGTAGTTTAGTAAACTTGCAGTCGATATTTTTTTTCGTCCAAAAGCTATCATCATTTTTGTTCGATTTAGTGAATAAACGAAAACCCGTGCAGTCAAAATTTAAGATAAATGAGGATTTATGATTTATGCTGAAAAATAGAATACAGAAACGAAAATCAATGATATATTTGGAAATTTTTAAGAAGCTTGTAAATAGTTAATTGCGACAATAAGAGGTTTATACCGTATGTTCCAACCCATTAATTTTTAAGGATTTTAGCTTCATTGATCATAAGCACTCCAAGTTATGCCATATAAATCTGTGTTTCATGCCATGAGGAACAAATATTTTTATTTGGTGCAAAAGAACACAAAAATTAATCCTTATAGAAGGATTAAAATGTTATGTTACGGTCAATGTGATTAATCGTTTATTATTAAAAATAATCAGACATTTTAATCGGTTATTAGTAATAATAAATGGATTTTTTAATCTGTTGTTACTAAAAATAACCGTTGTCAGTATTAATACTAATCGTCTATTATTCATACACACTAACCGAATATTTTTACTTTAACTATACAAACATATATATGAAACAAAATACAGTAGAGCCCCCCTAATCAGGACCTCGCTTCTCCGGACATCCGGTTAATCCGGACGGGATTTTTTTAAAAATAGCAGGATATACAAATTTTAGTGAGATGTTTGTACGAAAATTATGCTCGCATCCGGTTTTCTGTATGTTTTCGATTGAGCTGTTTGTATTTCTGAAAAAAAGGCATCGATTTTTATACTTTTAACCCATCTAAAATTTGTATTACACGTATTTTAAGGCAAATTCCGTTTAATCCGGAATTTCGGACTCTACTGCATTTCGTTTCTGTTATCACCTTTTGCACAAAAACAAGATTATGCCCACGATAATTTTGAAATCTTCTATGGGATAAAGTATAAGTTTATGGCGCAGTAATTTCATAGAAAAAATTCAGCACACAGAAAGCCTTCTTTTATAACTATTTTGTCTAAATATAACAAGAGAAAGACCAACATACAAAATGTTTTCACAGTTTATTGATTTTATTCTTTACGCTTAGTTCGTTTCAAAGATTACGTATTAATCTACATCCGAGAGACTAAGAAATGTCATTGATGTTTATATTCTCAAGTGTTATCAGTTTTATGTTTAGGCATAAGTATTTTTTCTCAGAAATATTACAAAAATACAAAAAAAGTAGAAAATTTTTCATGATGACAAACCTTTTTTACTGTTTATATACGTATATATAATTTCAAACTTTTAGTTAGAAAATTAGTGTGCAATTTCAAAATCATTAAATAATATTTAATTTAAAGGTGATAAAAGAAAATATTTGATAGAACTGAGATAGACAAAATTTGAAAATTTGCTAGTGAACAATCGGATTTTTGCTTTCACAGAAATATTTATTTACCTTCATCTAAGTTTTTTTATATTTTCAGAATATTCAAGTTGACTTCCCACATTTATTTCCTAGAAAAACAATTTTTTTACAGGAAGGCAATTTTTTCTTTGTTTTAACAAATTGTAAAAATTTTGAAAAGGCTTGATTTCTTTCAAGCAAGTGAAAGAAAACCATACGCTTGATTAAAAAAGTTTTTTTGATGTTAATTAATTTAGTTTGATATGGCAAAAAACGTGTTTAATTTTTTTGCTGAAATACAAAATCAAAATATTTAATTTGATTAATGGAGTTTTGCATTATTAAAATAAAATAAATCATTATGAGATTCCTTTAAGCAAGATGGGATTTCTTTTCTTTTCCCCAAGTGATTTTCCATGATTTATTTTCAACGGAATAAATTTATTCATCATTATACTTTTATATTTTTAATTATTTAATACTGCTTCAAGACGAACTGTCATTTCCTTTTTTTATTTGTTCTTTTCAGTAAAAAAAACAATTTCAACGTCAAAATTAAAAATATATATATTATCTTTTATACTCGCTAGATTACTGCCTGCTAAAAAGAATGTTACGTATCTTTCTTTGTTTTGAAAAAGAAAGAATATTTATTATTCGATTTTTAAACCTTTTTCATAATTTTCGACTTGCGTCTCTGAATAGGATGATATTTTAGCTATAAATCCATGTTTGTTTTTGTATTTCGTAGCTTTTATAAAGTTTCCTGAAAACTTTCATTTTCTCGATCATTCTCTTCAATCATTAAGTATTTTTCTAGAGATTAAGCAATTATCTGTACGTCTGCTCCACTCCAAAATACAATTAACGATTCAGAAATAACGATAAACCTTCAAAGAATCCCAACCAGCCCCAAAAAGATAAAGCGTAATTTATTTTCAAAAGCTACAGTCACCGATAAAAGATACGATGAGAAATGAGTTAAAGAAGACGTGCTTTAAGTTTATTCCCTTTGCTCGATCAGAACCTCCTGCCATGTTTCGCGAATTTTTAATATTTCTTTCTTCGTGAAGTTCTGATTACTTGCTATCTAATAGCGTTTAGTTTCGGTTTTATCATTCCTGAGATATAAAAATTAAAGTGAAACTCTTAAAGGGGAAATAGTAAACAATCAAATCATAGATTTGTTTAGAGAGGTAACCAAAGAGAATTACTCCTGTCCTATCGTAGCATTCGGGTGAACTGAAGAACCCGGCCACCGTGAATAGCCAATGCGGGTTCTTTGGTCGACGCATTATAGCCCCATTCCGAGCGGTACATGTGACGATCCCTTAAACAAAGGTATGACCCATCAGCGGTAATGGGCCCAAAAGTACAAAATTACCATTATTGCACCCACAAGGGAAACGGGAATCTGCTTACTCATATAGCAACTTCTCATTTTAAAAAAATACATATTTCTCAATTAAAAAATCCCAATTTTCTTTAAGCAGGTAATCTTTTTTAATATTTAGGCAAGTAAAGCAAGACAAATGTTAAAATAGCGGTTTTTTATTTCAAATTTGAATTGAAAGTAAATAATTTCTTTAAGAATGCCAGGGAAAGGAATCTGGACATTTCTGTAGATTTTTGTTGTTGGAAATCAAGTATTTAAACATGCACCCAAAAATTTTTAACTTTTCTTTTCCTTCCTTCATTATTAGGAGATCGGTTAAAACTATACCAGAAAATTTTATCTGATGACTATCTTTTCCACGAATAGTAATCTGCCTGAAACCAAAATCACTAATTCTAGTTGTTAAAAATTTAGATATAAATATGTTGCTAAAGGCTAGATAAAGATACTATTTTAACCTACACTTAATTAATCACCTACCTTTGTGGACCACCTAAAAATTATTGGCCGAAAATGAAAGTATAGCTGAAGCAAAAGTAGTACATTGCGTTATTTATACAACTGAAAGATTAAAGAAAACGAGTTTTTTGATTGAAATATTTTTTATTTAACAATTGTTTAAATTAAAATTACTACCATATTTAACAAATGGATATATTCAGATTATGATGCGCAAGAAAAGACAGAAAGAACAATTCACATACAATTACACGCAAAATAAACATTATAGCCGCAGCTTTTTAAAAAAAACAATACACCATAGCGCTATCATCAAAAACTAAAACTCTTTCATTGAAATTTTTTGCTCTATGAATTTTAGAGCCATAATTGAAAAGGGTGAAAACATACTTCGTTTTCTAACGTGTAAGCAAACTAAAATAACTCACGTGAGATCCCATATAAGGAATTGAAAGAATAAGCAAAATGTTGCCTTAGAAAAATGTAGATCTGTAAAGCACTGAAAGTCCACAGATTTCTTTGTTGTAATGCTTATCGCTCCTTCAAATTTTTACGACAATTTTAGCATTAATCGATGCAACTGCATATAACGTTGCAGTTTTTATACGCCATCAGACATTCATCAAATCGACACATATTGTCACCATTTTTCTGTTGCGAAACAATAAAATCTTTCCAGCCTAAAATCGCATCGCTGAAGCTCCAATCTACAAAACCCTTGCAGAATATAGTTGGAAAAAACGCAGGTGATTACAACCATTTTTTTCTTCTCAGGATCATCGGTATCTCTGCAGGGGCAAGAACCAAAGAAGCCTAACGGCCCTCGGGCTCTGCAGAAGCACCCCTTTCTTTCACGTTCAGACAAGCCGATCTAGACAAAGGAAAGCTTCCAACCAGGTGACGCTAAAAACCAGTTCACTCACAAAAACTTCCGCCGTTCAAAATGGCGAGCAAATAGTTCCGTTACATAAAATAAATTATAATTTAATAAACCTTGAAACATTAAAAGAACTTACATAAAAAGTTAAAGCAATTAATAATTAAGTTGATTACAAGAAAAATAATCGTGATAAATTAAGATATTTAATAAAACTGTAAAAATTACCGTTGAAAATTTAAAAGTTGCTAAAGAGGCCACAAGATAGGAAAGAAACTTTGGTGGCGAAAATTTAAATTATTTAAAGTACTGGTAAAACAGTAAAATGATGTAGTTGCATTTTTTGCAATCTAACACTAGTATTTCGGTTTCACAAAAGAATTACTTATGAAACTCATATAAACGTGTCTCGAAAGTAAAATTGTAGCAAAAATACCATTAAACCATTGTGATGCTTAAACTTTCAAAATTAACTGCCACTCTTTTCCCGCTTAAATATTTGGAGTCTCTACTGAAAGCTGAATGGCCGGACATCAAGATCATTATCAAGACATTATCATAATCATTTTGGAAATAACATTTTGAATGCTAAGCAGCGGGAAATATGAGATGAATAGGTAAACTCTTTTCTAAGAGCAGATTGAGGATATTTCTGAAAATGCTCCATGCGACGTTTCATAATTTTCTTGAAATGCGACAAATAGTTTGGGATGACTCACAATTGAGTCACGAGAAATAAGCTATGTGGGATTAGTACAATCTTCTTACATTCATATTATTACCTAACTTTTTTTAATACTGTCTGGAACATTTAGCCATAGTGGATGAAAATCCTAGAAAAGAGTACATTGCATTTTGCACTAAAAGGAGAAGACAAGAGATTCGAGTTTTTGACTACTCAAATTTTTATTTATAAAATTTAAAAAAATTATTGCCAACTTTAACAATGAACTACTCTTGACTATGTGGAACAATACAAGAAAATAACAAACAAGATTTTGTTGATGCACATGTCGATCAGAGAACTTCTAATAAAACAAATTTACATACATATTGTACCATTATCAAAATTGCTGCAGTCTTTCTGAAAATAAAATATAGGCGCTACCAAAAAATTAAAGGACTCATAAAAACTTCCATCAAATTTATAGAGTTTAAAAGAAACAAATCGCAATGACCTTAAATGTTTAAAAAATAACCCCCGAAAGCTGTAATGAATAGGATCTGCTTGCTATCTTACAATTGCATCATTTTCACGAAGAAGAAATATAGAAATTGAAATAACTAGATCTAGGCATTCGCTGAACAGTCATGATCGTTACTGGACAATGCTTGTGAATTCTTTAACGTTGAAATGTAAGAAATCACAGTTTCCACATATAGATCTATTGCAAATTTTTGTTACGAGTAATTACTTCGTTCCTCTATAAATATACACGCAACAGTTATTCTGAAGAACCTTTACTCACTATTATATGTTGCTTGGAAACACTATCATTGCTCAGTCATCCTTGTCTCAGTATATATGGAAATGAATTACATCGATTGCTTCGTCTAAAGCTGTCGCTTAAAAAAACATCGTTGCTCAGTCATCCTTTTCTCAGTAAATGAATTACAAAAGGTAATGAAAATTGGTCACTAAGTCGATCTATGCATTCTTCTGAATAGTCCCTTTCACTGTTGAAGCTCCTGTTCTCTCGTTTAGTACCCTCAATCTCTTATAAACTATTTTTCCCCATTTGATTTCGGATGAGTTTTGGATATATTCACAAATAAGTTAGAATAAAATTAATCTTCTTAGTAGCAATTACATTTAAATTCAGAAACTGATTATTGTTATTCGTTTTTTTAAACTATTTTATTGGCTTTCATTACTTATTAAAGCGACTTCGAGCAGCATACTATTATAATGTACAAGTGTTTTTATATTCGATATACAAGGTGTGTTTTTTAAATGACACTAATCAGAGAAATCTCTAGCTCTATCTATCAGCTGAAATGTCACCAAATTTGGTTGGGGGACTAATGACAACATGGAACAAAATTAGTTCCGAAAGTCGTCGATATGGAAAATGTGGTGTTATTGTAGACTACACAACTGAGAATTAGACAAATGAATAACAAAGCAGAAATTTGGGTGCAACACCGCTTTAATACAGAAAATGGACTGCCCCATAGGGTTAAAGAGATGATATTTCAGTGCACCATAGCACTTTATTCAATATAACAACTTCCTCAGAGAGGGCATAGACCTTTTTCATTGAGATTATCCTTCTTTTGGACCACACATTGCATCTTGTACGCAACATTCTAGACCGCCGAACTTAACATTTCACCAGGAATGCTCAGCACATCCAGTTATATGTTGTCCTTTAAAGTCGTGAAGGTCGGAGCCCCATCAATATAGACCTCGGATTTCAAATAACTCTACTGGAAAAATTCACAGGAGGTTACATCCGAGGAGGATGGACACGAAGAATGTTGAGTACAGGATGCAATTTGTGGTAAACGAGAAGAGTAGTTACATTAAAAGATGTCTATGGCCTCACCGAGGAAGTAATTTTATTGAATAGAGCACTATGGTTCATTGAAGTAGTACCATCTTTGTAGCCTTTTGGGGCAGTTTACTTGCTGTATTAAAGTGGTGTTGCACTGAAATTTCTTTGTTATGTATTGTCTAATTATCAGTTATGTAGACTATAAAAGCGTCACATTTCTCCTTATCGGAGACTTTCGGAATTATAATTTTAGCGGAATCTTTAATCCGATATCGTCGTTAGTCTCTCTGTCAAATTTGGTGGCATTTTAGCTGATAGATCGAGTACAGATGGCTCTAAATATTGTCAATTTTTTAAAAAAAACTTTGTATTATACATTTTTAGAATTTCACCATTTTATTTTATAAGCTTACCCACATTTTAAAAGTAAATGCTATGATTTTCTGTGCTTTCACATGTCCCAAAAACTAATATCCGATATAAAACTCATATATCAATAGAAGGGTTCAAGTAATGAGTAACAATTGGGGGGCTTAGTGTTCCAGTGAACCAAGTCCATGTTTTGCCCATTTTGCACTAGCCCTTCCATGGTAGTTCAGATATATTACATTTTCTGTGTAATAATAATTCAAGTCCATAGTTCAACTTGTATTCACCAGGTATAAACAGTTAGGAGTCCACTGTTTTTAAATACAGCTAATCCATTTTCAGATCTGTTTTCTCATATATGAATCTCTTGGCTGGTTTCGTTTTACCTTTGATTCCTCCAGTTGTCTCTGAAGTCAGTGATAACTCAAGTGCATGGAATACAGAAACATACGATCAAACGCATCACCAGAGAGTGATGTAATACATATTTCCATCATTTTAGAACCACAGAAACAGATTCATGATATTAATCAACTTTCATCTTGCACATTAAATAGTAGGAACACTTTGAATAATTGAAATTCACGCCAAAGTGTGATCTGATTTTCGAGTTCCGATTGATTCAAAAGATTTTCTATCACGCTGTATAGAAACGATTTAATCGAAAATCAGGCGCAAATAGAAAGGTATTGAAGGCATTCCAAACCAAAAAAATTCTTCAAATCAATTCTGAAAATATTCTCTTTTGGAATTCCATTTACGTCCCGATACCAAATGATTCGCCTTCGGAATCTTTTCTGAGAATTGTTGCATAAATATCCACCGAAGGTTTTTCCTTAAAATTCGAAATCAGCGCATTATCAGACAATTCCTTTAAGTATAAAATAACAACGGATTTTAAAGTTTTGAAATTTTATCACAAGATATGTTCGACGAAGTTTTTCATTTATTGTTTTTATTTCAGAGGCAATTTCTTGAAAGATGATAATCACTGTTATCACTGTTGCCGTTAGTCTTTTATTCTAACACAACCATACTTTCTTACATAAGCATGATATTTTAGTTACTGTTTAAAATTGCATGAAATTTATCTCAATAATAACAATAATTATTGGGTTAAAAAAATTGCACGCTACTTCAGCAAATGAATTAATGCCCTATTCTAATACATTGAGATTAGGGTTTCTGATTTCCTGCCCTTTTTCCTTCCCGAGATTTACCGGGAAATCCCGGGAACATAACTGCCATTCCCGGGATTCCCGGGAATGCATCAAAATTTGAAAAAAAATTTAAAAATGAGTTATTTTTAATTAATATCAATAATAATAACACAAAAAAAGATATTAACAAATTCCAAAATTTATATTCCTTTATATATTGAGATACAAAATACAAATAAAATATATTATTTTTCATTTTTATTGTATAATTTTTAAAAAAACACAAGCAATCTATGCTTTTATCACTCAACCTAGTTTTCAGCTTTGTTATAAACAACCCGGCAGCAGAAAATGCCCTATCAGCTTCAGCTGATGGTGGAGGAATTGTTTTCAAAGCCTCACACAGTTTTATAATATTTGATGATCATTTATTTCTCTTGAGTCAAATAACTGCAATTCTTGCTTCACTACGTAGAACCTTTCTCTTTGAGTGGATCGCTTTTTCTAATTTTTCGTACAACGTTAAAGATTTCTCTTCCAAAGTTTCTGCTCTCTCTTCTTCTGAGTGTGAAGAGTTGGACAAAGATTCATCTTCCTCACAAAAAAGCCTTGTCGTAATTATTTTAGCTTGTTAAATCAAAGAGTTTTATTTGGTAGACGTGACAGATCAACATTAACTACAGCAACATCATAGTTTCTCCCAAAATTTAGATATTGCATTAATCTAACTAAACTAACATTGCGTCTCACACTAATTCTTTGAAAAAGAAAATATTTCATATTCTTAGCAAATTCTGAGTTTTATTGGTTCAACTCTCTAATAATGAAAGCAAATAATCCTTCGGCAGTTATCGAAGTCGCGTTTCAACTGCAGAGTTTTACTAGGCCTATTTTTACTGGTTTCAAGTCTGTAACAATTGCAGTCAGAGTTTCAAACTCTACATTAGCCTGCTGATTTTATCTCTAAAAATCTGTCAAGCATTGTCGATAACCTATTCCAGCGAGTATTGGTATCTAAACAAACGATTTTTTTCACAGCCAAACTCTTATAACATAATTTTATAAAACATGTTATTCTTGAGAGGTGATTTTCTGAATAATTTTACAAATTTTTGTTCCCGGGAATTCCCAGGAAATAAGTATAATTCCCTGGAATAAAAAAAAGCATGGAAATCTTACGACTTTCCGGGTTTCCGGGAAAGAAACCCTAATTGAGATTTGTGTTTGAAAGATAAACATCAATGCGAAATTCTTAAGTATTCATATTTTAATCAAATGTCAATCTCTATAAGTGGAAGGAAAACACTCGTCGTATTAAATAACAAAACTTGCATGCTTTAATAAGGTTACTTTTATACATTATGGAACTATATTATAAGTCGGAAATTCTTTTAGATGTTTATATCATTATGTCAAAATGTAATCGTATTAATTAAAGAAGATAATTCTACACAAGCCTGAATGTCATACAAAATTTTCTTCTGTTCTGATATGAAATGGAAAACTCTGAACGTAATACATAATATACTGAAGGCAGTTGTTCATACAACTTTATGTATAACTGCGTGCTGTATACAGCTTTATGCATACTCTTCTTTTAAAACTTCGTAGATTAAATGCTAATAACATAGAAAGACATTTTGTAGAATTTCAAAACATGTTTAAAAAAACAAACCCCAAATTACGAAAGAAGTTGAAAAAAATAAAATTGAATTTTCGCTAATTTCTCTAAACAAGATTTAGTTATTTTTAAATAAATGATGTTCTGAAATTAAGTTTTAGAACCTACTTAGAACCTTAGCCTACGAAACAATTCCTAGGTTATTTGTTTTCACTTCTTAATTCTTACCGAAATATTATATGACGCTACGTTAATTGAAACTCGGAAAAACAAAAAAAAATATTAATTAAGACTTCATTTCCTTTAAGGTTGTCATAATGAAAATTGAAACATCGGGATTCAATGATCCAAGAACATTATTTTCTACAAACTTTCATGAATCCTGCAAAGATGCTTATATAACGTCTTTCACAGGGGTACAGAGAAACAAAAGAACAAGCTACTTCAGATACAGAGAATGCCTTTGATTGCAATTACTAAATGCTACACCACCGTCTCAAATGAGACACTACAAGTTTTATCTGGCTGTGCACCACTTGACTTGAAAATAGAATTAGAAATTGAAGTTGCGAAACATATCAGAATTATAAAAAAAGAAGAAATATATGAGGGATTACAAAATTTTGACTGTGAAGAATTGATGAAACCATGGGATACCATGAGTATTGGATGGATCTATTTTGAGTCGTCGGACACTGGCCACCAGATCTATACAGATGGATCGAAGATCAATAATCAAGTGGGAGCAGCATATGTACATTATTATAATGGAACAGAAACCGATTCTTGCTTAATAAGATTAGGAAACCAAAATACAGTTTCCATGGCCGAAGTAATGGCAATTAGTAAGGCAATTGACTACTGTATAATTAAGAATATTCGAAGCTCTAAAGTTATTACTCAACCCTAATGGCTATTGAATCGACTGAGGAAAAAAAGGAGGATTATAATTGAAATTAAGAAGAAATTAAAGTTAAAAAAAACCCAATTGCAGTGGGTGAGGGCTCACAATAGAACTGTAGGAAATGAGAGAGTAAGGATCAAATAGACACTGAATTTGGTCCGTCAAAAGCTCAAGTTAGGTATAGGGGCAAGGTACTACTAGCTACGAAATGACAAGAAAGATGGACTAATTCAGCAAAGGGATCATGGACACTTGGTTATACCAAGTGTTGACAAGTCACGGAGTGCTTGATGCGCATCAACAGAGACTATTCGGTAAAGAAGGAGGCTGTCCATGTGGTGAACAACTTGAGACCATTGAATACATTTTATTAAAATGTAAAATTTGGGGAAAAGAAAGAGACGATTGGCCAAAAATCTGACTTCAAAAAGATATTTCTGATTTTGTATTTTATTCGCCTTTCAAAAAAGGCGCTATTGACATCCTTAAAAAGCTCATGTCTTGAGCTTTTTAAGGATGTCAATAGCGCCTTATCATAAATTTAATATTTTTCATAAATCAAGATAATAAATTTATTTAATATATCATAAATTCAATATTTTTTACTGCAGACAACAATTAAATAATTAACAAAGAAAAGTCCATTGGCTCGGCGATTCGAAATGAAGATTTCTACTTTATTTTTCAATCAACTCTCACGTGATCCTTAAGGAATGCGTAAACATGAGCAATAACTTATTTTTATAGTCAAACATCACGTGACCATAAAGAAAACTGCGATTTTGTTTATCTTGCTGGGAAAATGAATAAATAAAATAATTAACTTGTGAAATAATAACTGAAATTACTCAACTCGATACTTGATTTTAATTTTATGAGTTCGTAGTCTATTTAATTTTAGTTGTTTATATTTGTATCTTTTCCTTATCAGATTTTATTCAAGAAATTGTCGATTAATTGACGCCGGGACATAAATGTATTTACAGATATGAAAAAGTTGCAAGAGTTTTTAGATTAAAATTTAGAAACTAATGTTAATTATAAGTAAAAGAAAATATATGAAGATATATTTTATTTCATGTATTCTTTTGAATGCTAGAAGCGGATGATATATAGCATAGTGGATGATATATTCCACAGATTGTAAGAGCCTGATGAAACCATTGAGTACGATTATGTATTTTACAGTAACGGAGAATATATGAGGAATAGAGAATGTGGTTATTGTATTGGTAGTTTTGGTACTGACTAATGAATGTTTAGGTCAAATAAATGAAAAAAATGTCATAAATGGAAGGAGGTATTGCAGAATATTTATCTGTAGATACGCTAATGGGCAATAACAAGTAACATCATATCCTGTAGAGTTCTTCAACTCCTTAGAATTGTAATGGGTACCTTCCGACAAGCTGAGATTAAAAGTCGGTTTGCCAATACTACTGATACGTAACCTCGATGTCTCGAGACTGCGTATTGCCTCACGGTTACAAATTACACACCTAGGTCCAAACGTCGTGCGAGCTGCTGTTATGACTGGCATTGCGAGAGGAGAGTGTTTTTATTCCACGAATTACGATAATAACGAAGGATTTACTATCCCAGTTCAAAAGGTAACAATAATTGCCTTTAAAATAGCATTTCCCAGGCTCAGGGTCAGACACTCAATGTGGCAGCCGTACATTTGGAAAAACCATATTTTTCGCATGGAAAATATATGTGGCGTGTTCAGTGTGTTGAGACCAAAAAAACCTGTACCCGTGCAGAAAACGTAGTATACAAAAGTATGTTAGCATAGAAAAACAGATTACCTAACTATAACAGCAAAAACTCCTATTAGTCGTCCAATTATATTATAAACCGTCAAAACTTTTAATTTCCTCTTTCAACATGTAACGAGACATTTACATTCTTGAATTAAAAAAAAATTAATAATTCAAATTTTTCGCGCACGAAGTCGCGGGTAGCAGCTAGTAATAAATATTATAGGAAATCCGGCAAATTAAATTTGCTTGCTCCATTGAGCATCACTGCCATATATTAGTTGAAATACTGTAACACTTATCTAGATGGCCACCGATGCATTGTGTTCACACATCTCAGCGGCCATTTTTGTTTGGCCCGGAATTTTTTGTCCATAGTCATAATGTTAAAATAATCTATAGGAATGGTCACTCTAACCTTCATAAGTGGCTCGTTCCACTTCAGTAAAATCCATTCCTTTCGTCTCTTACCTTATAACTTTTATTAAGGGAAAAGGAATGAAAGAAGGAACAAAAATTCATACACTCAAAAACAACACCGGAAATCAGATCGAAATAATTTATTTCTTTCCCAAAGTGAAGGGAAAAGTGCATTTCGACCTCTATCAGTGTTTGGCATTTAGGAATTCATTTATGCCTTTCGGACATTGATTCGAACTCTGTCGAAAAAGCTGTTGATATGGGTTGTGGCCATCAGCAAGTAAAACTTTCATCTCACAACACTTTTTAAAAAATAGATGATATATTTCCCATTCCTCAACAGCTACCAACTAAACGATTACTGATTCATTTTTACAATTAAAAGAGGTATAACTGAAAAAAGCTACCTCCGAAAAACTAAAGATTCAAGTTAACGCAAATTGTATTTTTTCACAAAAATAAATTAGAAATTTTCGAATAAAATACTTTTTTCTTTCGATTATTTTTAAAATTAGCTTAATCAGAAATAATGAATGAGGGCTTGCTTGAATACGCATTTTGTATGAAAACATGAAACTCCTTTAGAGCAGACCTTTTTTCTTGGAACGGATGGCTGCTGTAGAGAGGTTTCACGTACTAATAAATGTTTCTATTTAAGTTCTACATTCCTTTCATTTTCAGTATTTTCTATCTGACTAAAAACAAACCAGAACTTCTACGCTTACAAATTTGACATCTCTAAATGATCAATTATACCTTGATTTGCTTCAGGATTTTATTTTGTCATTTCGTAGTGAGATATTATCAAAGCGATAGAAAACTTTTCAGAATTTAAGGTTATGTACATCGTCTTAAAAATGTCTCAATCTTCTACCTATAATCTTCTTAAACAAGCAAATAAAATAATAATATTATTTGCAAAACTTTTTTCAGTGTATAAATCTAATCTGTTGTGTTGAGGCCAGCGAACTATTTTTTTTTACTGCGCGCATGAATATCTGCGTGAATCAGCGGCTGCCGCCTTTTCCTAGCGCATTCTTTCTTCGAGTCGTAACGATGATTCCAGATAGCAATTTTAGTTTGCAGCAAATTTGCAGCAGACTTGCTGCAAGCTTACAGCAAATTTGACACGACAAGAGTGCAAGTGTGAAACAAGTTTGCAGCAAGTTAACGCAAGCTTCGAAGTCACCATGGGACAAACTTGCAGCAAGCTTGCATTGCAAATTATAGCAAAAACAGAGTACGAACACAACCTGGGATAGAACTCGCGATCTACGATTCCGAAGCAGACGCGCTAACCGTTCGGCCAGTTAAAATCTGCGAGGAGGAGATAGATTTCGCTAATACATCGTTCGATTCGATTCGTATACGATTTATTTTAAACTATTTTCTTGATTTCATTAATTTTTTGAGTTGAAAATATGATTTGAAGTCAAAGAGAGAGCGATTTTCGCTAATAACTACGTTTTGCTAGTAGAATAAATTATGAAATTAGAGTTCAAAAGTAATTACTTTAAAATTGGACAAAATGCTTAAGTTATTATTTTTCAACAAACATTGACTGATTTTTCGGTTTAATTTTGTTTATAAATCTTAAAATTTCAACATTAAGAAAAAGACGATATAGTTTTCTTTAAAGTGCGAGTGTTATATTTAGTAAAAAGATGGAAAATGTTTCCAAAATTTTTTATTATAAAAAAGTTAGTTTTTTTACAAATTATCATTGATTTATTGAATTAATAAAAAGAAGGACGGTCTAGGAGATGCTATTAAAAATCGAATGTTTTTTTAAAACAGAGACAAAGGTAATTATCTCTTTGTGCTATCTTTGCATCAATCTTGTTTTGCAAATTTGCATTGCAAAGGAGGTGGCGCTATTTGTCACGGTGAACTTGCAGCAAGCTTGCAATGCAAGGAAGGTGGCGCTAGTTGTCACGGCGAATTTGCTACAAGTTCGCTTCAAGTTTGACGCGTCAAATTTGCTATGACAAGGTAATATCAAGTCAAAATCAAACTTGCTGCAAACTTACGTGCTATCTGGGATACTTTCTGTGTGCGTAGTTCTTATAATATTGTGTCTTCTATATGTCCCTCTGTATGTCAATAAATGTTCTGTCCTGAAGCTAAGTGATTCTTTCAGAAGGAACAACATAATCAATAATTTATTTCATTTGGTGCATAATACGGTAAAATCCCAGTTAACCGAAACCCTGATTTATCTGAAATGCCTCGGAAATAGAAAATAAAAAAACAAGCACTATACTGCATGGAAATAATCTCGAAGGCGTGTCTTTTTAGCAACGATATCCCCACTTTTTCTTTCAACCTTCCCCAAGACGCTCAATGATTAATTTTAGAATGCCAAGGTTAAAATTAAGGGATATTAAAAATATTAATTACGATATTTTTTTACCTGTGCCTGTCAGGCGCATTGCGCCCAAACACGCTGGTGCGGATACTGTGCCCGGCGAGGGTTAACTTTCATAAAAAACATAAGTGCAGCCTACAAAGAGTTTTACACTCAAACTCAGAATCGCATACTGTAATTAGATACAAAATAGTAATAGATGTTCATGGCTTAACCGAAAAATTCGTTATCCGAAAAGCCCCCCCCCCCCAGTTCGGTTAACCGGGGTTGTACTGTATCTAAAACCATATTCGTTTCATTCTAGAGTTTTTCGTCTTAAGATGAAACGCAGGAAAAAACGGTATTCCTCTCTTCGCAGAGAGAGGAGATTTCTCAAAGTGCTGCTTTTAAACACAGTATCCATTTCTGTTGGGAAGTAGGTGCTGTCGAAAGGAAGAAAGGTCGAAAATAGAGTTCCAATGGAAAAGTGTTTTCTCGAGCCCAAAACTTGAAAATAAATTTAAAAAATAGAGAACAATTAATCCGAAATAAAAATTAATTTAAATCCTGTATACTACCGAATGTTTTTCGTGAATAAATACGAATATCAATTCAACGTGTCTATTTATTTTAATCTTATATTTTTTTTATTGTTGAACCTTAGTTGTGTAAAATTTTATAAAGGGAAACAGGACTGCTGGAAATATAATTAAGAAAATATATTTTAAAGCTAAATGTTGTTTTAAAATTAATTAAAACTTAATAACTGTATAATTACAATTTTTTTGTAAAAACTTACCTACACCAAGTAAAAAAAAAATCTAAATATTACTTTTTATAAACTAGTAATTAAATTAAAAATTTGACTAAAAATGGCAAGATGGTTACTCCGGAAAGCATCACTGCGCGAGTAGTATAAGTTACAGTAGTCCCACGGCTACAATGCACGCACCACCATTGTTCGAGATACAGTTTCTAATGCATTCATATCAACTTTAGTCTATCCGTTTACCGTGCGACAATAGGTCTAGACACCAAACAATACAGACGGCTAGTAGCAAGATTATTTATAACTGTTAGAAGTAGCCACACCATACGTGTTCGTTCGATTAACTGTTAGAAGAAGCCACACCATACGTAACCGTTCGATGAATTCTCAGAAAAAACAAACGAAACGTTTTCTCTCCTGCAAGAAACAATTACCAAACTTTCGTTTCGAGAAGAAAAGATGGTGTTTTTTCTTTTGTTTTGGTTGTTTGTTTATTTTTTATTTCTGTTTGATTGTTTGTTAATACTATTTGTTTGGCCATAAACGTGGTAGGAGACATAGTTCTTCTTTTTATATATATAATAGAGTCTTATTTATTAAAACTCTAGATCAGTAACATCGTCTTCAATTATGTGGAAATAGATTTTTCCCCTTTAAGACTCCATTTTGCGGGTTTAATGTCTTGAAACAAATATACAACAAATCATTTACCAATCACATATAATCACGCAATTTATAAACGTAAATTATGATTTCAACGTGAGAAAAATAACGAATAAAAGGACACATGACAGGAAAAAAACGCTTTTTCTTCAACTGCCATACTGTAAAACACGGAAACAATCTGTCTAAAATAAAGTAAAATTTATTTTCCATATTTTTCGCACAAATTCTCCATTATTTTACAAAGTTGTTAATGAGACTTCAATAATTTTTAATTATTGCAGTTTTGATTTCTCTTAAAACCGACACTTATGCGAATTTATTTTATTTCTACGAATATGCAATTCAGAGAAATTAATTTATAAATATTATTAAATAGCCAAGCAACTGTGAATGAATATATAAACTTTACATGAGTAAAAATAATGAGATATAATTTTATCAATGTGTGTATTCTTTTACTTTAAAAATTTATCTAAGCAAGCCTCTAATGGATCCGCTGACACTTGACATTGATATGTATGGATATTAGAAGTTTATCATCATAACTTGCTTAGTTAACAACAATATTTGCATACCTGTTTTAAATTGCAACCTTATTTTATTTGTCTAAACTATCTTAATTTATTTAAGAAAATTCCAAAGAAGTCTTCTAATCTTATAACGTGAACTTATTACTTGCAGCTCGAGGTGACAGGGTTTCATTAAGTGCTATTGGAAGACATCATTTCGGCACATTTTCGATTCGTACCGACGCAAATTAGATGGAACACAGCAGAGAAAACAATTTCAAGGATTTCTCTCTCCGTTGCCAAGGGAACACAAAGTAGTTTAATTCTTCTTGTTTTCAAGCAGAAAAGGTTTAGATTCGATTAAAATGACATGCCATACTATTCTCTTAAGCGGATATACTGAGATTCTGAAATATATTATAATCTTTGAAGTGTTAGTGAAGATTGTTTTATTTCTAGTTATTTTTTATCAAACATTTTATAGGAATATTTAGTTAAAATCATTGAATTTCATTTTGCTGGAAGTCGCTTGTAATACCTAGAAAATACAAGAGCTGCTCAAGAAGATAAATGCCATTGTACAGGTTTATCAAGAAATAAGTTTCCCACTTCAGAGGGCTCTAGAATGCGTTCTATTGGTCCAAATGAGATAAAATTTGAACTACAGATAATTCAAATGATGCGCTTGACATCTATTAAAGAAAAATATTAGTACAAAAAACCGCGGAAAGTGGCGCTATAATACACAGAAAATCATTTCATATGCTTTATAAATGTTAAATAATATAAAAGTAGCATTAAAACTGTTCAATATGTCCCCCTTCATGTTCAACAATGTGCTCTAATCGCAGAACCATATCTTCCACATCTGATCTGAGTGAGTCTGTCGGAATATCAAGAACATGGCGCCGAATGCTGTCCTTCAGATTTGGCAGAGATGCTGGCTTTTACGGTAGATATTGTCCTTCAGGAAGGTGATATCCGGCGAACGAGGAGGCCATGCTGTTTAAAAATGATGGTTGATCACCCGTGCATCAGTGAAAGACTGTCTTAGCAATTGCTTTACACGACGATCAATGTGAGGAGGTGCGCCATCCTGCATGAAAATGATGTCCTGAAGGCATTCACGCTATTGAAGTTGTGGGATTACAAAATCCCTCAGCATATCACGGTACCGTTGCCCTGTGACGGAACAGGTTTGGATTCCATTTGCAGTTATCTCTTCAAAAAAATATACGGTCGAATGATAAAGGTAGCCGTAAAACTACATCACACTGTAACTTTGTCAGGATGCAAGGGTTGTTCCTGAATAGCGTGAGGGGTTTCCTCTGCCCAAATTCGACAATTGTGGGTGTTAACGTGCCCATTGAGGAAAAAGTGGGCTTCGTCACTCCACAGATTGTTCCATGGCCAAGTGACGTGAACCACCATTCGAGGATGGAACTCAAGTGCAAAAGTTGTATGAACCTCTGAGTCTGCGTCCTGCAATAGGTACACAGGCTTGATTTTATAGGGATGAAAATTCAAAATCCGCCGTAAGATTTTTCGTGCAGTGGAATACGGCATATCCGGCATATATAAACAATCGGCGCACTCACACTACCATGTGGCGACTGATTGCTAGCTTCAACGACCGCGATAGCCACATCTTCGACTCTAGAAGACGGGATTTGCTTTCGTTCTCTACCTGGAAGAATACCAAGTTGCCCAGTTGTTTCAAATTTCTGTATCATCTTGCGTAGGGCACATGAAGACATTGGACCTCTTCGTATCGGCTTCATACTGCGGAATTCTTTTGCAGCTGCAACGGAGTTCTGCTGGTTCAGATAGAACAATTTTACCAGTAGCGCTTTTTCTTGCAGCGTCGGCATGATGTGCAGAGAAGTAACTCATGTTCGTGCAGAATCCCTCTTCTTTTTATCCAAAGAATAATGCTAATAGCATGCGCTGTAACGAAAATGATGTTTCACATTTTCCATATATGCAAATAAATACCATTTGTGTTATAGTACCATCTATTGGTGAATTTTGGTACTAATAATTTTCTTTAATAAATGTCAGGCGCATCTTTGAGTTATCTGTAGTAATTTTATCTCATGTGGACCTATAAAACGCATTCTAGAGCCCTCTGAAGTGGGAAATTTATTTCTTGCTAACCCTGTACTTGAAACTATGTTGAAAACTTTTTTTTATATGAGCATATCCAACAGCTTTTGAAAAGGATGACATATATTATATGAACTAGCATTTGTCAATTTAAGAACTGTTAGAGTCTTTATTAATATCTGTAAAAAGATTTGTGATCAACTTGTCAAGTATGATGAAACCGTGCTATTGGCACCCAGGCTTTTCTAAATCAAAGAAATGACTAAAACATCTGTATTAAATAATTATATTTGTATTATAATATACTAGCCGTCTTTGGCGACCAGCTGTTTGTCCATAATATTAATAGCCTGTGGCTATGCTTGTAACTTGCCGAAATAAATTGGCCAATTACCGGTTTTAGAGGCTGAGGGACTCTGCCAGAGTTTTATTTTGCGATATATCTCGAAAATGGAGGATCGTGGATGGCAGGCGACCATTGGAGACATATATAGACGTCATAGACTTTCATAAGAAATGAAAAAAATTTGAAATAGGTCTAGTGGTTATAGTTTGGGGACTCTGTGAAGGTTGTTCCCCATAGAGAATGTGCAGTGAATTAGTGTTTCTTCGATCTCTAAAAGTGAGAATGGTGGCGATGGTGCGGCCAAACAAACGTTAATGACATATCTAGGGGTCATAAGCTTACATATGAAGTGAAAATTGTTGAAATCGGTCCATTGGTTTAGGGATGGGGCAATCTGCCAATTTTGTTACTCATGGAGATGTACGGTGAAATAGTGTTTCTTTGAAAATGAACTCTCGTAAAATGGAGGGTGGTGGTGGGCAGGTGACCATTGATGACATATCTAGACGTCGTAAGCTTTCATATGAAATACTAATTATCGAATTCGGTCCATCGGTTGGGTCTGGGGAATTATCTCATTGTTTCTCCCTGTAGAGAATGTACAGTGAAATAGAGTTTCTTCGATTCCTCTCGAAAATGGAGGTTGGGAGGACTTGTCCTCTGGTTTTGCCGATTATTTTAAATTTATAGATATTAATAGAAGAAATGATTTTCGAAGAATCCCAAAATCTTTTATTCAAGTTACTGAAGTATTAAGTATATTGTGTGATGATTTAGTTTGTTAGAAATAACTCAAAAACAGATATTATATAAAGCTGCACTCTTAAAAACATGCATTCATTTTGAAATAATCATTACAAGAAAGCTTTCTACCTAAAATCAAGATGTTGCATTTTTATTTTGGTGAATTAACATTTACTAATAAAGATATGTTTAAATTGCTTATAAATAGGTGAAAATATATAAAAGGATAAATTTAATATATTTCCATTTTCAAATATTGTGATAGATTGATTTTTAATTGAAAAATTGAATTGAAATTTTCTTTATCGTTTCACAAAAGTTTATGTCACATTAACAATAAATACATAACTTTGGTGTGATAGTTGGATTATTCTTTCATTACGATGCCAAAAAATGACAAAAATTATTAAGGTTTATCCCAAAACTTAAATAATTACCTAATATTTGGTATTCTGGAATACTACGATATCTAAAATTGAAACACATATCGTCGTGGCAGTAACATACTCAAAATAAGGAGTCACTGGATCCATAAAAAATTCTTACAAATAATTATATTTTTGTAAAAGTGTAATTATATAAAAAAAAATTATTATAAGAAAATTTTGCATTTATTTCATTTATCAGATCCTTTTTGCAAATAAACTCCTTCCTAAATGATATTAGATATTCCACTAATACTCCCCGTGTTAAAAAAGCCCTCGTGTTGCTTCAAAACGCGACGTTAATAAAACTTAACAATCTAAACTAAACGCCATGTTAAAGAAATATTTTCTTCTCGTAATCACAAATCAGTAATCAGATTTTTACTTCAATAAACTGCTTAATGAAGTGTAATATTATTGAGTGTCATCTTTCAAGAACTTTTCCGCTTTCTTATTTTCTTTCAAATTTTAGCATAATCCAAGTCTTTCAAGAACAATCGACTTTTCAAGAGCTTTCATGCATAAAGAAAAAGATTTTAATTAAACTTAATAGGAACTATCTACTAAAATTAGCTAAACAGATCAACCGCTTTCTAACTAAACGAAAGAAGAATTTTCGATTTTAATAAATGAAGACATTGGTGAGATTTATCTCTTTTTTGCGAATAAAGAATATAATTGGAAAACAGCCTTAAAATATTGATAAATAAACTGTTTTGTATACAAGGAGAGCTAAAAAACGAGAGGCTAAAACAATAATCAGCGAATAAAAAAATTATCTTAAAATTAACATTGTTGAATATTTTTTACTAAGACAACACGAGTAAATTTTTTATCTAAAACTTTGTTCATGCTGTTTTCACATTTTATAGGGGTATTTACAGAAAGAGTGAAGAAATGGCAAGAGTCATCTCAATTCATACTGTTGGTATATAAAATCTACCAGGTAAAATAACAATAATTGATTTTAAGAATTAATTTTTTTTCAAAGTTCCCACTATTTTGATATTATTGATTTTTGTGTTTTCTCCAATCAACGATTCAATTATTTACACTGATTTACACAACTACAACTGAAAGAACATGCGCAGTGTAGGATTAGAATAAAGGCCCTAAACTTTATTGCTTATTATTGAAAAATTTACATGTTTTATATTGGATTGCATCTCTTTAGAAATTTTAAGAAACTAAGATATACAGGGTATTCAGAAAAAGACAGAGCGATTTAAAATGGAGTAGTGAGCAAACTATGATAGTTATTTAATTATTTTTGTTGGAGATAATGAATGGAGTCAGAATTTTTTATCTCCATTATGAGATGATTAGGTTCGAATTTCTATTAACCCTTTCACTGTGTAAATTTTGTAAATCACTATTTAGATGCAACATTTGCACATTACAACGTACTCTTAAAGTACTAAGTAAACACATTAGCCTGCGAAAATTCCAGGATGCAGCAGAATATAGACTTGCTTCCTACCCGCGGAAATCTCGGGACACGCAGCCAGAGGGGTGAAAATGACAATTAACAAACAAAGAAAACTGTCAACATGGATTAAATATTTTACCCAAAGTCGTGAAACAAAGCTATGGACATGAGTATATACCAACAAATTAAACCGTGATGCTACGTGCATCTGGTACTCATATGCGGATGAGTACCAGATCCAGTGCTTCGTAGGCCCGGAGTAATCTTGCGTATAAAAACATAAACTAAAATATATTTACTAAAATAGAAAACCTTTGTAACACAAACTTTGTTCATAAAATATCAAAAATATTTTTAGATAAATATATTTTCCATATACAGGGTGTGCACTAAAGTCCTTCTACCCACATTAACTTGAGAACAGCGACAACTATTGCCACGAACTTGACGACTAGATATAGTAAAGTGACCGCTACACGATCAGACCAGTGTTACAACGCCACCTGGCGGCAAACAACGGAGTTAGCTTTCCTATCTCGAAAACGGTACAAGATACTGGAAAAAAGTTAATTAGAAAATTGTAGAGCGTAGACACCTTGAGTGCAATAATGCTAAGAACAAAACTTGTAAAACGCGCATCTGTTTGGTTGCGATTTTCCAGCATGTCACCTGATATGCTAGAAAATGCGCAGCAAGAAATCCAAAAAAAGATTCCAGATGTGCATTGTAGCTGAAGAGCATTTCGAACACCGAAAATAAAAGTATCTGATGATAACTAATTGTTCTCTTTTCTTTCTAAAGCTTTTCTGGAGTAAGAGTTGAGACCAAACAAATACGAGTTTTACATGTTTTGTTCTTAGCAGTATTGCGCTTTTTTTTGAAGGTGTCTTTTCTTACTAAATACAAGACGCTCTACAATTTTGTAATTGACTTTTTCCCGTATCTTGTACCGTTTTAGAGATAGGAAAACTAACTCCGCTCTTTGCCGCCAGGTGGCGCTGTAACTGATCTCACCGTGTAGCGCATGGGCACTTTACTATAGTTAGACAGTGTTTGTGTCAATAGTTGTCGCCGTTCTCAAGTTAATGTTGGGTAGAAGAACTTTAGTGGACACCCTGTATGATCTCCATAACATAAATCTCTCTTTTGTGGAGTCCATTAAAATAAAGAAGACCGGTGAATTCCTATACTTCCGAGGTATATGTGAGAAGAGAATCTCTTTTCTCGTCAAAAATTACCTGCATTTGGCTGTATATAAGTTTTAAGGCACTCCACAGTAATTGATATTATCGTCTCATACATAAGGATTTTCCAAGAATTTTGAGACGATGATACAACTTTTGTCTCACCAACATTTCTTGACAGCTTCGAAATAATGTTGTGAGCAAGAGGTTTCACATTGTCCCTTTATTCTTTTGATACCTATTCATAATTACAGTTTTCGCATCATTTTCCATCTTACACTATATTTTAATCCCATCTTTCTTTTTAAATAATCGATGAATACACGAATATCCAATTCAGTCTAAGATCTTTCAAAATTCAAAAGTTGATCAGTGACTAGCTCTTTATCAACAATTTCTTTAACTTCTTTATTAACATATTATTTATTAGTTGATACTTCAGTTAATAGTTTTTAACCTTTTCATTTTACAATACATTTATAGTTCAAACAGCGATACGCTTTCGAAATTTCCTCTATAATCCTGAATAGATATGCTAATACGCGCTTCGGGCTTCAGAGGCCCGTACACATGTTTTCTGAGACAAAAAAAATGGGGAGAGGGTGTTGTAATGTATTTCAGCATAGCATGAAGAATCGTGGAGCCTTCTTTATCAAAAATAATATGTTTATTGGACATCTTCCACAGCACAAACATGTAAAACAAACACATACACTTACATCACAAACGTTACAACACTGACTGACATAGAATTCCATATTTAATCTCTTTAATCTAACCTTATTCTAAGCCTTATCATAATCGAGCAGAATTAGATAATTTTATGATTACAGAAGATAAATCTGATATTGAAGATATGGATGAGACCTATCCAGCAATTGACTCTGAACCAACTTTGTTCGATTTTGAGGAAATTGAAGAAAGCAGTCCCTTAAATGACAAATTAAATTAATAACAAATTCAAGAATCGCATGATCTGCTATTAAAATTTTCAAAAGTATTCTCTAATAAACCTGGTAAAACGCATTTAGTAAAGCATGATATTCAGCTGATAGAAATACGCCGATCCAATGCTAACTCTACAGAATTTCACCTAGGAAAACTGAAATATTAAAAACAAAAATTAATAAAATGCTTAAGCATAAAATAATTGAAATAGGACAATCAGAGGCCCGTATAAGCCGATTCCCCAATGATTTTAGTAGAAGTAGCCGGTAGAGACCCTAGACCTTGTATTAATTATAGAAAATTGAATAAGTTGACAAAAACACAATTCTTCCCATTACAAAATATAGACCAACGAGTGGAAACTGTAACAGCCGCAAAATATAAATCTGTTTTAGATTTAACAAACGGATACTGGTAAATACCGTTAACAACTAACGCTCAAATATTAGCCACTTTGTCACAATTTTCGGAACATTTAGGCCTTTACGCATGCCTTTTGGCCTTAAAAGCGAACCATTTGCATTTAGTAAAATGATGGCTGAAATTTTTCATGGATGTGAACACTTTCAGTACCTTACTTAGACGACGTTGCAATATACTCCAACTCGTGGGAAGGACAACTTAATCATCTGAATGCTGTTTTGACAAAGATAAAGGATGCTGGTTTAACCTTAAACCAATAAAATGCAAATTCGCTCAAGATAGAGTAAAGTACTTGGGACACATTGTTGGTCATGGTATGAGAACACCTAATGAAGTGAAAGTAAAAGCAGTCCTAGATTTTCCCCGTTCCGACTACAAAAAGTCAAGTAAGAGCATTTATGGGATTAGCAGGATACTATAATTATTATATTCCTATGCTATCGTGTATAGTTGCACCTTTAACAGAAACCTTGAAAGGGAAGTTAAGGAAAGGGAAGGTAAACTGGACAGAAGAATGTACAAAAGCCTTTAAAGAATTAAAAGAAAAATTGTCTCAACAGCCTGCACTATACGCACCTGATTTCAATAAAGAGTTTATACTACAAACTGATGCTTCAAACTCTGTTATGGGTGTAACTTTAGCTCAAAAAGATGATAATGACAAATAACATCCTGTATTATACCTTAGCAAGAAGTTTTTAGAAACTGAGAAAAGTATTCTACTACAGAAAGAGAATGCACTGCCATAATATATGCTGTAAAGAAACTGCAATGTTTTATAGATGGGAATACTAAATTCCTCATCATGACGGACCATAACCCCTTAGTTTGGCTCAAAAATAATGTTAGTCTAAATCCAAGACTTATTAGATGGGCACTAGCATTACAACCTTATAATTATACAGTAGTTCATCGAAGTGGTAAAAACCATAAAAATGTAGATGCATTAAGTCGCACTCCTTGGCCTGATTAGTATTTTTTTTCTGTTTCTTGAAACTCATTTATTTTGTGTAATCTCTTTACTCTCCTTCTGTTTGTATGTTCTTGATATTTATCTGTTGTATTTATATCTTGCATATGAAATTGTGTTGTTTAAATATAAAATATATTTTGTGTTGTAAAAGACAAATGTATCTTGTTTTAAAAAATGTATCTTGAAGAGAAAATAATATATATATAAACAATAGACACAAAGGCAAATTTTAACAAACTTTAATTTAAAAAATGTTGTCAGTTAAAGTTTTTTTGAAGGGGGGAGAGGTTGTAATATTCGTAACGAATAAAATATATATATATATTATAGAATTATTAATATATTTAAAGAAAAGAAACTAATTAGATAAAAATCTCGTTTGGTATTAATTATTTTCTAAAGGTTATAAAAATAGAGTAGCAACGTTATATTTGCCTTTTGCTAATGTTGCCTAGAAATGGAGAAGAATAATTATGATTTAACATGGACTTCGATGTCAGTCAGTGATGTAACGTTTGTGATGTAAGTGTATGTGTTTGTTTTACATGTTTGTGCTGTGGAAGACGTCCAATAAACATATTATCTTTGATAAAGAAGACTCGACGATTCTTCATGCTATGATAAAACAGGGAAAATTTAGCCAAAAATTTGTATATTGCGTTTCGGAAGGTGGTGCAAACAGTATGCAGTAAAACCAAAATAGGACTGCTCGAAAGTTCCCTATTAGCACAAGATATACGACGATATCTCCACGATGTTGCTGTGATCTTACAATGGGAGGAATTCTTGAAATAACTGTCGTCAGCAGGCAAATAACCTTAAATGAAGCTATTGCGAAACTGGAATTTTTGCGCTGTGCGATTAATTTTCTGTATATAGATTTACAGCTTTCAGGTCTGAAAGGACCTGTGCGAGTTCTCCCAGGTTCGGGCAACTTTGAAATATTTATTCTTAAAATTTTTAAGTTTAGCCAAATTTAAATTACTTATTATATCTCTTCCAAATTTAAATTATTTAAAATTGTTAAGTTTAGCCAGATTTTAGTCAAACATTTGCATATTGCGTTTCGGAAGGTGGAGCAAACAGTATGCAGTAAAACCAAAATAGAACTGCTCGATAGAGATCAGTCGAATTTTATAAACCCACTGGAAATACGAACGAGATATATTATGAAAAAGCATGCGATTTATATTCACTGTTCTACGTCACAAAGCCTAAATCTAATATTCAAATTATTAGAAATAGCTCTCATAAACCTTCATCTGGGGTTTAAAAAAGATTTTATCTGAATGAGAAGCTGAATATTTCTAGCAAATCAGTGTTCTTCGAATGCTATTGGTGACAAAATGATGAGCTGCAAATTTCGCATATTGAGAATAACATTCATACGGCCTTAATACTATTAGGTTTAGAACTACAAACTCAGATCTGTTCTTCATAAATATAAATGATAGGAATAAATGTGTTCTCTGGCCAAAGGAAATTATTTATTCCATTCGATTTGAGATTTGAAGGTGAAAATCTTTGTGAATTTTTAAATAGCACGTTTTCGGAATTTCTTTATTGTTCTTTCACACGAATCATTTATTATCTTTAACGAAGACAAATGCAAAAACAAGAGTTGTTTGCAGACTTTATAAAATAGAGTTCTAAAGGTTTGTGAGAAGATACTTGAAAAGAATGCTTATTTTTCTTTAACAGGCGCATAAATAACGTGTTTTCAATTTTGATATCACCGATCTGTCACTAGAACTCAATTCGTCTGTAAGTTCACCTTTTGTTGATCATTAAGAGTGGAAGAAAATGGCAGATCGAATGATATTCGTCTGAAACTGCGAAGAACGTAGCTTCACAAATGCTGAATCCTGCTTCATTTGCGAGAAGGTTTGACGAAATTTAATTTATTATTTTTACTATCACTGTAAAAGAGATAGTAGTTTATTATATGCAAGGACAAACTATAATAACTCATACTATAAATTCTTGATCGTATCCAGCTATTGCTGAATATTATCCATCTAGTAATTCTATGTTGTGTTAGTCGTTATAAAATATGGAGGAAAATTACAAAATGTTACCTTTTTGAATAATGCACTGCCGAAGACAAGTTAGCGATTTCTTTTTTCAAGAATTTCTAACAAAAAATGTTCAGCTTTTTAATAAAATAGGTGCGCCAAAGGTGGCCATAGTTCAGCTGTGACGATTTTTTATAATTTTCTGGTTACGTGTGTGTGGCTGATTTTTTTTGAAAATTTTAAACTTATCTCTAACGCATATCAAGTACACTTTTCTTTGTAAAATAAAATTTAATTACTTTTATAGCACAATTTCAAATTTGTACAAGATCAAATAGTACAAGCTCAAATTAGTAGATAGTTGCAGCTTTCAAATTTTTAGCCACCTTTGGTGCTCCAAAGGTCACATTTAAAATGCGGGAAAAAAATACTCGGCAAACTACTTTCTAGAAGAGTATTACAATGTTCAATTAAAAGAAAGTATTTAATTACAAGGAAAATTTACAATAAACATTTTTCAAAATACACATTTTAATCGGATTACATGAAGAATATGCAGATGAGATTTTCGATTTTTTTTTTTCTTTTTCAGTTAGTCCCTGACGCTCTTCATGAACATATAGCATGTCCATTGTTCTGCCTGTTTTGCATAAATGGCAAAACTATCTTACCTTTGGCTGGCAACCACTTGTTCCAGGAATAGCAGTATCAATTTGTTTGAGACTCTCTTTTGGCAGTGTAAAGGATTAGTTTTTGATTTCCTTATTATGTTGCTTACTCTTATGCTCTGATGATTGTTTCTTTGTTTTGATATCTTTCGAGTTTTTCTTCTTAATCTTCTTATGTTTTGACACGAAAATACTTTGAACTACCTTTTTTGCACATTAGTTCAGAGCTTTTCTTCTGGGAGTTACTTACTTCTTTTGGGGGATCTCTGGTGTTCTCAATAGTGTGGAAACTGTTGTAGAAGTCTCAGAATCACTAAAACTGAGGTTTTTGGATTGATCCGAATCTTGGAAAGAATAATCACTATTCGACTGAAAGCTGGAGTCGTCTTCCCAATAGGCTACTGTTCTCTTTAATCAGAACGTAGAAAATCGAATATTTTATCAATCGCGTTTCTTTCACCACACACACACACACTCACACACACACACACACACACACACACACACACACACACAGATACGGCTTCTTTTTTATACCTTTATAAGTTTATACCTTTTTAGTCTTAGGAGCTTGACACTTTGCTTTAAATGCCTTCAAATAGATGAAAATTATCCTTACTACATTGGTTTACATATATTTGTTTCCTATGGTGTCCCACGTGTTCCTAAGGTGGACGGCACCCGGGCCACCTTGGGAACACATTATATACATGGGAACATTGGGACATGCATATGGTCACCATGTGCAGGACGTAAAACTATTAATCTGATGACTTTATTAGAATTGAAGTAAATGTGGTTAAAGAGAAAGAAATAAGCTTTCAGGAAACGTATCATAACTGAAAGTTCTAAAAATTTAAACACATGTAAATTAAAATATCTTCTTACCTAGAAATTAGAACGACTACTCGTCAAAAGTGAAATCGCTGCATACAATAGCTACCGTTCTAGGTGATCTCTTCAATTTCAGTCACGTGCACTGCAGATAATGATTTATAATGCAGTAGAGCCATTTTGTGATTAAAAATGAAATTATTTCTACTTTTGGGGAGTAGGCTATATTATGAACACTGGACATCTTTGGCTCACCTACCTTAGGAGAACACACAATTTATTCCTCGAATTCCTTGCTTGTTAGATATGTAGAACCTTATCTTTGTTCTCTAAACACTTTAATCACTATTAAGAATAAAAAAATAAATGTCAACAAAGCAGTTTAAAAAGCGAGGTACTGAAACATGAATGATAAAGAATAGTAGTATTTTAGCAAAAAAAGAAAAAAAAGTCCTCTTTTATGTTACACAGGTAAAATGCATGACGTTTCTTTTCTAGAAATTCCCTTTATTCATATCTGTTACACTAACGAATTTTAAAGAAGTATGTTATATTTCAACAGATATTATTTTTAATATTAATGCACTCTATGTAGCTTCCTTGCATATGATAACATAAGGCATACATTTAAATTATGTTGCATGCCTTTGGAAAAGCGTTTGTGAGACAATGAATTTTCTCTCGTATTTTTGTAAATAAATATTTAAAGACACTCTCTCAAGACAAATTCTCTTCATCTGCACACGACAAAAGAAAGTGTTACCGATACGAGTGAAATTTTCTTTAACAAGCGTAGGTTTGAGGTTGAAAGTATTTTTTGTTACCTTTTCTTCTTCTTTTGTATTTTATCATTCCAGCTTATTTATTCATCATTTGTTTTTTTTAGTTCCATTTCAGATTAAACAAGGTTGAACTTGTTAACAAGAAATTAAACTTGTTTTAGTATAAAATCTGTTCTTTTGATAGTCTATTATTAATTCAACTGTGGGATTCAAGTTATTCTCTTGGCCTTTTAGTTAAGAGACAAATGTGCCGTGATATTCGCTTCAAATATTTTCATTCAATACTGCTGAAAGAAACTAACTGGAGAAACTAAGACTGAATTATTAATGTCTTTAATGGTCTGTTTTAGAGAAACGTCCCTCTTTAATTATTTGGATTAAAGTTTAAGAAGGCGATTTATTTATTACTAAATTTTTTTACAGCAACTAAGGTTAAATATTTTAACACCTAACCCTTTCAGGCCTGCTGATGCCAAATGTGATCATCGAAGTAATGGACTTTTAATAATCAACAGGTGTCATCACTTGCACTTACATGTGCCTAGAACGGCAGCATGATCTGGATAAAAATGAATGATAAATGAATAATTTTAAATATGAAGTATTTCTAAATTAGTTTTTATTCAATTTTTAATCCTTTTTAGTAACAAATAATAAATGGGCTGGAGAGAGTAAAATACAAATCATTCTTTAAAACTCATTTTTAATAGGTACATTATCAGTGATATAAAGGATTCTCCTTGAAGTCTTGAGCTTTCCCTCCGCTTCTTAACTTCAGACCGGCGACAGATATAGTGATAAAAATCTTGTCGAGGTATACCTAAGTGGCTATGCCCTACGCGATAAGACCAATTGTAACGATAATCAGCAAGTTAGCGTTTTATATCGAAAACGGTGCAAGATATATATATAATAACAAATTACAGATATCTAGAGAATAATCGATACAGTACAAAAAGACACTTTGTTCATATTTGTGTTAAGTTTAGTTGTATTAACATCCTCTTTTGAAGCAACAAGAGGACTCCTTTGGGACAGCCCTTTTAATTTTGAACTGAGATCAGAGGACGAGGGCTGCTCCTGAGCTGGCACCCCTCTCTCCAAACTTCCGCACCACACCAGCGGCAGTGCATTTGGCCCCCTACGTTTGATTTGGCGTGCAGAAGGTCCCATTCACGGCGGATCAGGTTTCGAGCCTGGAATCCTCCGACCTTGAAGTCGTGATCTTACCACTAGTCCACCGCTGCCTTAATTTGGGATAAGAATAGGACGCAAAAAGCCGCAATTGTTTAATTGCGATTTCTAAATATGTAACGTCATGAAACGTAGAAGAATGGATTATTAACCTGTCATTTAGATCATTTATCTTTCTTGCCTCCACAATGCATATTTGGAAGGACTAAACTGCAATTTCTGAACTGTAATGTCTGCTGCACTGTGTGGAAATTGGCGGGTGCTACGTTGGCACAAGCATTCATAGTATGTCGTCGAATTTCTTGCAGTATTGGAGGAGTGAATCTATCCACCGCCTAGTAATGAGTGTTCTGCCTTTTTACACATTATTACGCCCAAAGCATGCCTCATACGTCCATAGCATGTCTGCAGGGAACGTTGACTTGCTAATTAGTTATTCATGATAGAGCACATCGCTAACCCTTAACCTCTCTAACCCCTCTCTAGAAAGATGTCGGCTATGGTACAAATGAGCATCTATTTCATTCAGGATTTTCCGACCGCGGCTTTTTGAGAAGTATACAGTTTATATTATTTGTCTCGCGGATTTAGAAATCGCGACCAATAAATGCGCATTTTGTGTGCTCTACACTTAACATTAATCTCTGTAAGGCGTCCTTCCGAGTTAAACCGATATTGCTTTACGGCTTTGTCACCGTTTTCGAGCTTGCCTCGAATTTTGCTGGTAGATAGAAATGTAAGTTGCTATGGTATTTTAAAAATATTTCAGTGTATTAGGAGATATACTGGAATAGCTATTTATATAAGTTTTTCTTTTGTTTATAGCTCGTATTTTTAACAACAAAAAAGGAAAAAAAAATCAATAGGATCATATTTCCTAAGTAAGGATTTATGTTGTTCTGATGATTCTAAGAGAATTTGTTTAAATTTTTTGGGGGAATCAGCTGTTTTTGATTAATTTCTACATTCGTAACCAGAGGAATATTTTTAAGTTAAATTATGTGCTATTTCAAAAGGAAGATCCGTATTTATCATATGAAGTCAAGAAATTTTAAATTAAATAATAATTTGCAGTAGTCTGAAAAAAATATTTTAAGTTGAAATTAATTGTTTAATCTGATTATAATTTCTCATGATAATTTGGAAGTAGCCAACTAGCATTTTATGGCTTTTGTGTTTACCATTTTAAACGGAACCTAAAAGTTTGCAGTTTGCTTTTAAAAATGAGTCGATTTTACAATTTGTACTAAAGATTGTATCACGTAATACTTAATTTCCGAACAAAGCAGCATTCGAATTTTGCTTTTTTCTGTAATACTGCACGAAAGTAGTTGCATTTCAAAATATGATCAATGGAGTTCGATCCTAATTGCATACTGCTATCAATTTCTCATTGTATTTCATACGGAAATGGTAGGATCATTGATTTCATATACTGAATAAAAAAACGATTTAAAAAATTCTTGAATCTGATATTAAAAATGCAAAATTATTACTTAAAAAGAACAATAGGAAATACTTATGGCATAAATATATTTGTACTTACTGTAAAATTTTAAAAATAGACCAATGAAACTAGAGTAATGGGAGTGCTCAAAGACATACATTTACAATTTGAGAGCGTTTCCAAGTTTCATTAATTATAATTTTATTCCCTAATTCATTAATAACACTGAAAACATAAAACCCCATGTAAAAGTGGGATTTATATTCCAATAGGGAATGAAGTCTAACCTCCTGGACAAATATGCCCATTACGGCCGAAATGGTTAAACCACTTCATAAAAAATTTGCGAATTCCTAAAAATAGATCTGTCGAAATTTTTCTATTATTTTTTCTCGTTTTTAATGACAGATCTTTATCCAGTGACAGTACTCATGACCAACTGAAAGTCAACTATTTAGTCCTTAGGAACGAAGAAATTATTTAATCTCACATTTCACATGTTTCTTTACAAATAATTTCTTCTGGCTGATGTTAAATTCAGAATTTATGCAAATAATTCAATTCCATTAATAGAAGAAAGCAAACATTTGATAAATATGTTATGAAAAAGTACATACATTATTATTGAGGTGATTCTTTTGTTTATAATGTATACGGAAAAATAAAAAAAAACAGTCTAAGTCACCTTTTATCAAACTACAAATTTGAAAGGCATAACAACACAAGCATTTTTAAAACATTACATAAAAGAAACAACTTTTGCCTTAAAGAGCAGATTCTTTTAAAGTAATGCATATTAAATAATTTGGTTTTTTAAATATATATAAATAGAAAATCAAATAAAATATGAAAACAAAAGCCAAAGAATATAATACAATGTTTCAGTAGAGCGCATGATGCTGCTGCATACGAAAAAACAAAAGAAGACAAAAAAATTTATATCAGCAGACAAAATTTCTTAGATTTAACAAATTATACAGCAACAATAAATGAATCTATCCAAGTTGACTTCATCAAGGGTTACCTACTTAGGCATGGATTCAAAAAGTGGGAACTTTTTCTCTAAGAAGCTTGACTTTCGCCAAAGGAATCCTCTTGTTACAAGCCAAAGTCAACCTTCTTACAGAAAAAGTTCCAATTTTTTTAATCCATGCTAAGTAAGTGAAGTCTACTTGGATGGATTCTTTTATTCTTGTTCTACAATTTGTTAAATCTAAAAAAAATTCTGCTCATATAAAGAATGTTTTGGTTTTTTAAACGGACACTAATTAAAATGTAGAGATATTTTTAATTTTTGTCTTATATATTTTTTAAAAATATGCTTGGTTATTTCATTTCAAGCTTTTTATAACTATTACAAATTCTATGCATAGTTTAAAAAATTTAAGTTCTAAAACCTTTCATTTGTAAATATATTTTATTTTACCTCTATATAGAATAAATGCATAAATAATGAGGCATATTATTCAAGTTAATTGATGCATTCCAACCAAGAATAAAAAATATCAGCCATTTAAGTTTCACACGATTTGGATAATTGGATATCTAAACAAATACGTCAAATCTTTTTAATTTCATTTAATTGAAAATTGTTTTTATCACAGTTATTGAGTTAATTTCTCGCAAATATTGTAAACAGGCGAGAGACGAAAGATTAAGCCGGCACTCGAATTTAATCTATAATCATATTCTCTCTGTTAAAAATGATTCTGATATAATCCCAAAAGATTCGAACTAAAAAAAATAACCGGAGAGTCTAGAAATTCGAAAATCGGAGAAGACATAAAAATTTATCCATTTTTTAGTACTCGTTTGAACGAATGTTATTTCAACAACTTTTCCCGGCAGGAAAACATTTGTGCTTGCTCGATTCTAAAGAATTAAAGGCATTTAAAAGAACTTTCAGGGAATTAATTTTAATTGCGACACCGCATGAACAGTTTCAAGTTAGGCGTATGAACTTATTTTTTATTAGTTCTTGGCGCTTCGGGATTATTTTAGACTTTAACTTAATGCCTGTTTCTTTAAATAATTGCTTATGCCTAAGAGCAACTGACATCAAATTATTTTTACCTTTTGGTTTCAAGAATAATAGATGATGGGTTTTTAATGCTTCGTATGTGTCAAGTAGAAAATGTTGACAAGAATATTTTAATGTCCCGGAAAACGATTTTCTAAAAGGGAATATTTTGTTTCAAATATTTTAAGTGCAATCAAAGAGCAATTACAGTTTGATTACCTGTCGTCGCAGATTCTATTGAACGAAAATGACATGGATTTTTTTAAAAAAAAAAAAGACATAATTTTTAATCAAAATTTCGAAGAACGAAATGAATGCCTTTCGGCTGTCATGAAAAGAATTACAATATTATTTATTTACTATACGTAAAATTTTCAAAATTGCATCCTTCAAAACATATTAAAGATAAATTCCATTTGATAATAATATTTCATATATAATTGGATCTTTAACATATATTATATCATTGTCCCACATTCTGTTGGTAATAACGAAACAAACCATATCTCTTAAGTAAAAACGTAGGAAATTTCATTTTTTCTTCAGGTGATGCGTCGTCAATTGAGGCAAAATCTTTTGTCATAAACTAAATGAAAGATTCTAAATTTTGCACTCATAGAAAAATAATTAGAACCATAAATTCCATTATAAGTTTTAATCGACAGTAAATTTATAATGTGAGGTAGGTGAGCCAAAGGTGGCCAGTGTTCATAAGATAGCCCACCCCTCAAAAGTAGAATTAATTTCATTTTTAATCACCAAATGGCGCTACTGCGTTGTAAATCATGTATCTGCAGTGCACGTGGCTGAATTTGAAGAGATCACGTAGATCGACCGCCATTGTATGCAGTGATTTCACTTTTGAGGAGTTGTCGTTCTAATTTCCAGATAAGAAGATATTTTAATTTACAAATTAAATTCTTAGAATTTTGAGTTATGATACGTTTACTGAAAGCTTATTTCTTTCTCTTTAACCACATTTATTTCAATTCTTATAAAGTTATCAGATTAATAGTTTTACGTCGTGCGAATGGCGACCATATGCATGTTCCCAAGGTGGCAAGGGTGTCGGGCCATCTTGAGAACACATGGGCCACCATAGGAAACAAATTTGTAAACCAATGTAGTAAGGATGATTTTCAAACATTTGATGATCACCCAATTGAAGACATTACAAAGAATCCAGGTCCAAAATTTAAAGCAAAGTTTCAAGCTCCTAAGATTAAAGGTATAAAAAGAAGCCGTTAAAGAGAACAGTAGCCTATTGGGGAGACGACTCCAGCTTTCCGTCGAATAGTGATTATTCTTTTCAAGATTCTCATCAATCCAGAAATTTCAGTTTTAGTGATTCTGAGACTTCTACAACAGTTTCCACAATATTGAGAACACCAGAGATCCCCCAAAAGAAGTAAGTAACTCCCAGAAGAAAAGCTATAAACTAACGTGCGAAAAAGGTGGTTCAAAGACTTTTCGTGTCAAAACATAAGAAGATTAAGAAGAAAAACTCGAAAAATATCAAAAGAAAGAATCATCAGAGCATAAGAGTAAGCAACATAACAAGGAAATCAAAAACCAATCCTTTACACTGCCAAAAGAGAATCTGAAACAAACTGATACTGCCATTCCTGGCACAAGTGGTTTCCAGCCAAAGGTAAGATAGTTTTGCCATTTATGCAAAAAAAGCAAAATAATGGACATGCTATATGTTCATGAAGAGCGTCAGAAACTAACTGAAAAAGAAAAAATCGAAAATTTCATATGCACATTCTGCATGGAATCCGATTAAAAAGGTATATTTTGAAAAATGTTTATTATTATTTTTCCTCAATATTAAATACTTTCTTTTAATTGAAGATTGTAATACTCTTCTAAAAACTAGTTTGCCGAGTATTTTTTCACATTTTAAAAGTGATTTCCACATATGGGCCACTTTTGGAACACTGTGCGTCAAAGGTGGCCCACAAGGTACAATTTTGAAATTGTATTATAAAAATAATTATATTTTATTTTACAAAGAAAAGTATACTTGAGATGTGTTAGAGATAAGTGTAAAATTTTACAAAAAAAAATTTCATCCACACACATCAAACCAGAAAAATATAAAAAATCTTCAAAGCTTAACTATGACCACCTTTGGCTCACCAACTTATTTTATTATTATTGATCTTAAAACTAATTTTATTTTCGAAAGTCTTTTTAAGTACTTGATGATTTATCATTGATCATTAGAGTTTAATTAGTGGCAACGATTACCTTTTCTAATGAAAATTATAAATGTTTTTGAGTTCCACTGTTGGGTTTTGAAATGAAACGAAATATTTTTATTAAAGCTCTGATTGCCAATTAGAGTGGCTGGAAAACTTTTAGCATGAGATAATTGTACGTATGAAAGAAAAAAAGTGAACTATCTCTCTTCAGCGTGTAGTTTATTCATGGATTCCACCAGAATGTCTGAATTGCCTGATGTACCCACATATTTTCTTTTACTTTTGAGCCGCAATTAATATTTGTTTTATAAATATATATAAATTCATGATATATACTAATTATATTTTCAGTATTACTTTTATGATATTTTAGTATTCGAAACTGGTATCTAACATGTATACAGTTTCACATGACATGAAGTTTTAAAAAATAGTTGATTTCATGACTGTCAAGAAACATTATCACAAAGTTTTTTATTGATATTACGAAAGTAATTTTGGTTCATTTCTGCATGACAAACGTTCTTTGCAAACAGTAGATATATTTCTGACTGATAAAATAACTTAATATTAACCATAAACATTAACAATTAACTGTATAGATCATAAATAACCTTTTAGTGCGGATTTACATTTCGTATGGCGATCAACTTGTGTTTGCTGAAACAGCAATCCACTAACATTCGATGATGAATAATTTTGCTCATAGAATCTTGTCTGATTACTAAAAAAACATGGAACATTTTATGCGATTCGTCCCAAAACACGGGACGTAATGAAAAACGACAGCGAAATCAATAACATGATATATATATAACAATTCAGTTCGTGTACAATACAATATCTTAAAAAAGAAATAAAATAAAATATAAGTATGGAAGAAAATTAAAAAGAGTTTCTGAAAACAAACAACAATGATGAAAAATAATTAAATTTAGTGGATAAGACGGAGTAAGAAGAAAAAATAATAATAAACAAGAAAAATCATGAAATTCAATATTAATTATTTTTCAATTTATTATTTTTTAATTCCGTCTTATCTAATTCATTTAATTATTTTGCATTATTGTTGCTAAATGCTTTTTTAATTTTCTTACTTACTTATATATATATATATAAAACAAAACAAAACAGAGATTAACAAATAGAGATATAACAAAATAGAGATTGGGCATTTTAATTCCCATGGATTCGAAAATATAGAAATTAGTATTGTGAAAATAGTACCTAATATTAAAAATAGATTATGGTGGGAAAATTATTTTATGCAATATTATAATATAATTTATCCATATGGACTTAACATTATCTATTTCAATAAAAATGTAATGCATATAATTAAAAATAATAATTCACAGTATGTTTATAGAGAACCTGATAAAGAAATATATAGACACTCCAAGAATAAAACAGCTAAGAAAAAGAGAGAAATCAGAAGTTTTGCAAAAATAAAAGAAGATCTTTCAGTATTAAGTTCAAACTTTGATAATGATTTTAATATTAAAAATTTTAAGCGATACATGTTTGGACTGAATAAAAGGGAAGTTAAAGCTATTAGAGAATTATTTGATAAGAACTTACCATGTACTCATGGATGGGAGTTATATATATATACATATACAAAGTTAGTGATAAGATTAGTGATATTTATAAATATATATTTAAAAGATTCAAATTGTCCAGAGTAAATAATAAAATTAAAGACATAGAATACTGTACTTTTCTATTTATGAAGAAAACCTATGGTAATTGTAACTTCTCAGATATATTGGATAAATATAATGTTCTTTTTCCTATTAAGAATATAAAAATCAAACGTGCTTTTAAATACAATAAACAACTTGGAAGATTGATATTTAACTACAATAAAATTAAAGATAGTAATAATATTGACAATTGCAAATGTAATGTATACAACAACTTTATAGATAAAACGCATGGACATGTTTTAACAGGTGACTTAAATGCAGTCAAACCCCGTTATAACGAACCCTCAACGGACCGACTCAGAAGTTCGTTTTAACCGAGGTTCGCTGTATCCGTATTTGCAAAAAAATGCCCTAACATGCTAAGATACTACTTCTATAATAAACTTTTTAATAACATAATGTTTTCATTAGTAATTATGGACAAATAAAGTATTAAATAATATACTCAATAATAAACAAACTAAACATTTACCTTTTTTACTTATTTGCTAATCTACTACATTGAAAAAAGATGTTATTTTTGGTTGAAAAATTTTCGATTTTATATACAACTCGTCAATTTTTTTATCCACTATTTTAAACAGGTCCGCAACATGTTTGACGATGTTTTCTATGGCAAAAATATTGTTCAAAACGTTTGCAGCTGCTTTTGCATCTGCAATTGAAGGCCCCAGTTCGTCTTGTTCTTCCTCCATATCTGAAGACGAATCTACAATAGAGTTGTTTTTTTCATTTACTAATGCCACGATATCTCCCTCTCTCACTTCCCCAGATGTAATGACATCGTCTTCACAACATTCGAAATGTTCGATTTCATTTTGCGAAAAAGCATTCACTCCGTGCTTTTCTAGCCATTTGGAGAGGGGAAGGTTGTCATCTTCCGTCTGCTGTGTTTTCGTAAGCCCAACATGACTAAAACAATTTCTGATAGTCGATTCTGTTACCAATCTCCATGACTTTTCTAGTAAAACAACATCATCAAGAAGAGAAATGTCACAGACCTTGTTTTTATCATAACATTCCAAAATGCGCAAAATGATCTGCTTCCGGTAATGACACTTCAGGCTACGGATTACTCTCTGATCCATCGGTTGCAAAACTGATGTAGTATTTATTGGGTGGGAGAAACACTACTTTGATGCATTGTAAGTTGCTTGGCTCAATGTGGGCAGCACAATTGTCTATTAATAAAGCGATTTTCCTCTTTTTCTTAGCCAGTTCCTTATCCCACTGTCGAAGATATTTCTGGAATAAATCCGACGTCATCCAAGACTTTTTATTTGACTTGTAACCCACCGGGAGTTTCTTCACATTTTTGAAGAACCTTCGTTTTTGAGATTTTCCGATAACAGTCAATTTCTGTTTTTCTGAACCATTCATATTGGCGTATACCAGAATGGTTATCCTTACTTTTAAGAGTTTACCAACGACACATTTTTCTCCTTTGAACTCTAAAGTTTGATTTGTAGTGAGCTTGTAAAGCAAACCTGTTTCATAGGCGTTGAAAATGTCCTTTTCATCGTAATTACGAATAATGTCCGGCCAAAACTTTTCCATCCAGTGATTGATATCGGAAGAACAAACTCTAGCGGATTCACCCACAACTTTGCCGCTCCTAAAGTTGTGCGGTTTCTTAAACATATCCAGCCACCCATTGGAACAAACAAAGCTCTTTTCTTAAAAAAGTTCTGCAAGTTCACTAGCCTTTGCCTGGAGAATGGCGCCCGTTATAGGAAAATTTTTACTCCTCTGTAGAGTAAACCACTTAAATAAGGCCTCTTCCACATTTTCTTTTTCTGCCTTTCGCAACCTCTTGCATCCGTTTATGTTTTTTTCATATGCAGAGATGATAGAGTCACGATTCTTCCAGATAGTGGCTACAGTTGATTTAGACAGGGAAAATTCTTTACAAATGGCTGATTGACTTTCGCCGTTTTGTAAGTTTCGTATAAACTTAATTGTATCCTCGATAGAAAAAGCTTTTCGCTTGCCAACGTTAGCCATGGTCACTGCAAAGTTCACAGAATGATAATCAATTAAACTAAAATGGCAGAGAAAACACGTGATTGCTCCTAGGTCGTCTGACCAGAAAGTCAGAGACCAGGCCAGGTCCATGCCAGGTGTCCATCGGGGGAAGGAGGGGAGATAGAAACTGTAAAGAGCCTTGCCTATTGTTCCTTAGCCCCACTTATGGGGTTAGCAGCGATTCTAACAAAGGTACAATAGGCGAGGAATGTGGTCTCTGGACGAGAGTATTTCATGCAAAAGGGGCAACTCTTGTAGAAGTTGGATTGACTTGAGCACAATTAGTAAATAATGTCCCTTTGGGCGTGAAAAGTTTGAAGTTTTAGAAATTTTCAGTTCGCTAAAACCGAGTCTTTAGCGTTTTCTGTTCGTTGTAAACGTATGAAAATACATTATTAACATAGGGCTTCATTGGGACTATGTAAAAGGTTCGCTGTAACCGAGGGTTCATTATATCCCGGGTTCGCTATATCGCGGTTCGACTGTATAATAAATAATAGTATATTAAGAGAACTTATGAAATAGGGAACAAAACATAGAATGATTATATCTAATAGTAATGGGAGTATTAGAACACAATTAAGAAAAGATATAGATAATTTATTTTAAAAATGGCAATTAAATATAGTATGCCCTTAGAAGCTTTTGAGGAGCTTAAATATAGAGTTTTGAATGATTTGTGTGGACACAACTTTAGAACAATTGATGAGACAAGATACAAGAATATAAAAACACAGATAAAGGATCTGCAGAGGGAATTTGTTATAGTTTATGTTGACAAAGTACCTAACAATTATGCTATCATATGTAAGTATTATTATTGTAAGATGCTAAAAGAACATATTCTTAATAATGATGCATATATTGAAACTTATTTCAGTATTAAAGAAATAGACAATAGAATTAAAACTTTTCATAAGAAATTAAATATTTATTGTGAGAAAGTGAACTATCCCCATATTTTTCTTACACCAAAATTTCATAAAAACCCTATCAAATTTAGAAGTGTAACGAATAGTAATTATAGCTATATAAAGAAAATAAGTAAATTATTACAAAAATATCTGCAAGAGATTATTAAAAAATTAAAAGAACATAATAGTGCAGTTATTATTAATAATAGCTATGAAATTATAAAGAATTTTAAAGATATTAATGTTGACTTTGTGCATACTTTTGATTTTCAAGATTTTTTCAATAGTATAGATACCAAAGATTTGATGGAAATTTTATTACAGATTTATGAAGATTTTAGCATATATAAAATGATTAATATTAAAAAATATAAAACATTAATAGAAGTTATATTAAAAGAAAATTATATTTGCTTTGACAATAAATTATGCTAACAAATTAAAGGTATTCCACAAGGTGGACCAGCAAGTAATGCTCTAGCTAATTTATATTTACACTATTATGAAAAAGAAATTAATTACAATATTTATTATATCATGTATACGTATATTGATGATTTATTAATTTGTTCAAAAGTAGAAGAATACACGCCACTTATTGACTTTTAGCCAGAATATTTAATTATACTTAAAATTAATGAAGGTTTTTCTTCTGCAGATTTTCTAGATCTTGAAATCAAAATAGTTGATAACAAATTAAGCACTGAAATTCATGATAACACTTAAGTTTAATATAAACACACACTTAACACTTTTCAGTTTAATATAAATAGTCTACCATTTTGGAATAGCAGTATAAGTATTCACATTTATAGAAACACCATCCTGAATTATATCCATAGAAGCACTATTTTAATCACAGACAATAGAAAACAGAGATCTTATATCGATACATTTATTGAAAATGCTTTGAGATATGGATCTCCTATTAATTTCATGCTTGCTTAAATTAACAAAAACAATTTTAACACCTTTAAATTAATAGTCTATTGGAATTAATTATTTTGAAATAATCATATTTATGAAATTCACTTAGATTTTAGTACATCACTAAATAGGTAGATGGCGCCACTATATTTAGAAATAGATTGCATCTTTTATTTTAAGAATTGCATCATATTATTTAAAGTATATTCTCATACTAAAATAAGTTATTATAATGATTTTTAAAAATCAAATTTATAGTTTAGTTTATTAATGATGTTTTTTTAAGTATATATAACCTATTTTAGTAATAATATTTTCAATATAAATGCGTAACTGTATTTGTATATAGCTCTTGGCTTTATAATTGCTATGACTTTGAATTGGTAAGCATTTAGTTATTTTCTCGTTCTTTTCTTGAAATATTTTGGAGATTTACTCCTATTCTTTTTGCTTTTTTCCAACAATTGGCCTTCGCAGAAGGTTGGCGCCTCTAAAATTCGAATTTAATGGGACATAATCCATTCCTAAGATAGATTGGCATTTGATTGTGGGAATTCCAAATCTGGGTTGTCTTTTTCATAGTAATAGTTTATAATCTAATTATCTCTCTGTATTTCATTGTATGATTATTAATAAGGTAATATTATTTTATATTTAATTTTAATTATTGGTTTAATAGGTATATATACTGAAAATTTTATTTGAGTTTTAATTGTTTGTAAAATATTTAACTATATATATATTGTAAGGAATTATATTGTACAGGGACTGAAATGCTTTGTAAACTTGCTTCTGTAAGCGTCGTGATGTACATTTGAGGTGCACGAAGAGTATCTCATGGTCAATGATAAATAATGGATGTCTTTTAACAAACTTATCTCTTGTTGGTTTAATTCTATATTTAAAAACTTGTTCTTTCAATATAACAAATCTTTATTCTGAGGATTTCTAATCAGTTTCTTGTTTAATTTTATATTTAAAAACTTAGTCTTTCAATATAACCAATTTTTATTCTGAGGATTTGAAATCAGTTTCTCTTGAAAGAACATCAAAAATGTTTGAAAAGGGTTTCTGTTAACTGGAGTGCATTTATAATTGTGTCTAAATAGCTAAACTGGAAGTAAAGAAATTGAAAACGATAAATTTCTTGAATGAGATTTTTTTCCAGAAGGAATAAATAATTAATTGAAAAAGTTCCAATTTATGTAACTGCTTTAGGCTTAGCAATTATTTTAGAATTGCAACTGCATAATCAGAAGAATTAAAGTACATCTTAAGAATAGAAAACTGAAATGTGCGTCTCGTTCTCTCCTTATTTTTTTCTGTGTGTTCTATAATTTTGTTTAATTTGCTGCCTCAATTATAAAAACATATTTATCTAAAATTATTATTTCTATTGATGATATAACATTCAAAGAAATTCAATGCAGTTTCATTAATATCTTTCAGTATGTGTATGTGCAATTATGAAATTGATTGTTGCTGTGTTTGATCTGGTTCTTAGAATTATTTCTTATAACTTAAGATTAATAGATATTCCTTTCTTGAATTCTTTGAACTTCCTTGCACTGTGTTTCATAAGAAATTTACGCTTATTACAAGAACCACCGCATCAGCATCACTTAAGCATATGCGAGGAAAAGCGTAGTTAGTGTGCTTTTGTGTGCTTCGGTATTTTTATGCTGAAATATTAATCTTATCGTGGTATTCACGGTATGGCATCTATAGATAGATTCTGGGCAAAGACTTGTTACAATAAATGTGGATCTAATGATAAAAAAGTTTTTTCAAAATGTATTACTGCCCAGAAATAAATAAAAATAGGTTTAACAGATACGTAATGATTATAAATATTATAATATAAATTTTATTATAAATGCGATGAAATGAAATTTGTACATTAGTACCTAAATTGGAAAAAATATATGTTTTGAGAAAAGTGAAAAAAATTGTTTATTTAACCAAAAAATACATTGTTATACTGGTTGCTTTTGTTTACAAATTTATTTTAAAATTCATTCAAGATCTATCGGTATTTCAAATCTATTCAAAATATATATTCCTAAAGTCAGCAAAATGTCCCCTTTTCTATGAAGCTCAAATTGAAAAAAAAATCGATTTCTGATGATAAAAAAATGTCATTGTTCCTTCAAGAAAAAAAAATTCTAGAAACATATATTGAAATTAACGCAAGAGAAAAAAGAAATAAAATGAAATCAGTTTTTAAAAATCACACTTTATTAACGCAATACAAAACGGAATATCTTTATTTTAATAATTATCTTATTTTAATCCTTAATTTATAATTCATTATTATAAATATTATGTACTGTGAAGTTAATTTTTTCACGTTCACTACCAGGTGGCACCACGCCTATGGAATCAATTTTAATTAAATCTATCGATTAACTGGTAATTAAGTTTTGAAAATATCAATATAGTAACAAAAATAATCTAGTTTTATAATTTTCAAAAACTGTAGTACATAAGGAAGTGAATGAAAAATTGATTACAATATTTTATCCGTATAAGAATGAAACTAGACAAGCTGAATAAAACTGTACAAAAGCAATAAATGAATTCCATAGATATTATATTTAAAACTATTATCTTTATATAAATAAAAGTCATTGTGGGTATGTATGTATGCATGTTCCATATCTCCTCCTAAACCACGGCACTGATTTCAACCAAACTTTGCACAATTATTAAGACAAGGGGAAGATTACTGTCAACTTTTCAAAGTGCAAATGTTAATTAAACAGTCAGTTAATTAGAAATTAACCGAAACCGTTTTTCCGCAGTAACTTCAGAGCAAATTATCAATCAAAATTATTTTTATACCACCTTAAAGTTAAAATTTTTACCTTTTCAATGATACTAATTTTATGTCTGTGACATGTTTTCGTCAATTTTTATTAATTTTTCAAAATTTATTAAATTGTTAATTACCAGCAGACGATTTTGGAATTTTAATAAATATATATAGGTATTTTTATAAATATATCTAAACAACTAATAACAAATATATGCAACAAATATTAATAACTTATAGAGAAAATTAGCTATCGGCGGTTTTTAAAAATCATCTGGTTCAATTGATATTCTCATTTTAATTATAAAACGTTTCAGAAGATACAAGAATTTTAGGTACTGCAATTTTCTGTACGAAAGTAGTTTTTAACATCAAAAATATTAAACATAAAAGAATTTTAACCCCTAGCAACGCGAGGCATAACAGCTAGTGTATCACTAAATATGAAAAACAGATGAAATAATGCAAATAATTAGAAGAAATTAATTGAAATTTTCTTTTGAGTCTTTAAATTTTTGTAGTTTTAATTTAATGCATTAGGGTAAGGTTGCTCAAGTCGTACCACTGCCTAAATCGTACCGATGCCATTCGTACTTTGTTCTCTTAAAATCAGCAACGCTGACGGCAGTGCCATGACTAATAGCATAGGCGAAGTTAATTCCATTATTTAGAACGGTGCTTCGGTGCGTTACAACCTAACCTCGAAGAAATAAGTTCTCAGTAGTTTTCTAATATTTTTCGTGCATATTTCGAAAGACGTAGAGCAATAAATATTATTAATAAAATGTTGTTATTTCTTAAGGTATCATTCTGTGCTATTTGAATAATTGCTTTTATGTAAGTATGGTGCTCTGGTTAAATTCATTCCTTTGTAAAGCTTATTTAAAATATTACACGAGGCGTTGCTTAAGTCGTACCAGGTAAGCCTTAAGGATCTCTTGCGCATCTAAAGATACATATTATTTATAGAAAGAGAATATTGTTCTTTTTAATGTGTAATGCTAAATGTGCTTTCTCTAATTTTTAGGTAGGATCCATAAACGTGGCAAAACCTGCCGATAATACTTAGAAACAAGAAGATATGGACGAGGCGTTAGGAAAATGCCAATGGTGATACGGGCTTCAATGAAAATATAACATTTCTAAACCGAAACTGCAGCGTCACTTAGAACTAAATAAACATTATGAATTTGGAAAATTGAAAAGGTTGATCGAGGATAAACTTAAGACCGAACAGTTTACTCAAAGAATAGTAATAGCGTTTTTGCTTCATTTGCTTCCAAGTTATGACTTCGGACATATATGCTGCGACTTAAGAACCGGTTTCCTTAGCCGTACTGATGTTATTATTTTAAAATTTGTTTATTTCTTTCGACATAGAACGTATTTTGAACGTTCTTGTAATAAATAGCTGCAATATTCATAGAAGTTGTGAATAATGCAAAATTTAATCCTTCATTTAGTAAAACCTGCAATTTGTCGACTTTTTTCATTAGGGGGTACGACTTAAGCAACCTTACCGTATTTATTTATTTTTGTTGTGAATGGGAAATGCGAAATTTTCCAACAGCCACTTTGTAATTTTTTCGCTACAAAATAACAGTTGTTTATAAAGTGAGGTCTATCACTAGTTATAAGAAGTTCAATTTCTTGGGAAGAAATTTAAATTATTTTTCGTTGCCGTTTTGCTCTATCAAATTAAAAATAATTGGTAAATGTTTATAATTAAAATGCACTGAAGGAAATGAAGCACTGAATTCTCAGTAATTATTTCATAAATTTCATTAGTCTGTTTACTTTTAATTTCACTATGGAAGGTTAATTAGCAAAATTGCTATTCATTGTGAAACAGATTTTCTTATAGAGGGAACTCAAAATTGAAATTCTTTCTACGAATTCGTAATGACTATAAAAAAAAGTCCGCAAAATTAATAGCTTAATAGTTTGGAAATAGAAGCCGTATGAATTATTTTTAAACCAATCTTAAGATAATACTTTCACTAATTGCATTTATTGCTGCATACCACATTTACATCAACTGCTTGCCATTTATTAAATTAAAAGTCCCCTCATTTACATTATTTTAATTATATGTATTTTTACATGCCTTTATTTAACAAGTCGTGACTTTTTTTGGTTATATTATTAAATAGATTCTGATTTTAAAAAGTCACTTTAGCAAGAACTATTATTTTAAAATAAGAGTTTTAAGATTTATAAGAGTTTGTTTAAACTCTTATAAAATACTTAATTTTTAACATTGTAAAATTATTTCAAGTGATTTATATTTATTGGATTATTGGAAAAAAGTTAGCATGGGATTGATAATATTGAAAGTAGTTTTGTAGCTGAGCCTAAAAATAACATGAAAATTCTAAAAATATTAACTTTGACATTTAAAAAAAATAACTAGAACTCTCAGGCCTAAACCCATGCTAAATCTTCTAGTACATATATATGAAAGTATCTCCAAAAAAAATTCAAGACTCTATCTTAAACAGAAAAAAAGCCTAAGTGAATAGAAAACACTTGCATCACCAAAAAGAAAAATGCGTTTAAAGTTTGTAAAAGGCATAAAACAAAAACTAATAAAGCTTTTAGAGCTCTAATTTTTTAATATGTTATTTCTGCACTTATAAAATGCAATAAAACACTATTTTAACTCGATATGATTGAATATATTTTTTTCTTACTTAAAACATTATGTCATTAGTATACCATCTCTTCACGACATTATGTCCCTTAGCAACTTGAGAATATTTCGGTCGTGGAATTTTCTCAACAGAAAATGAATTTAAAAGCGAAAAAAAATATTATACTTCAAAGCTTTTAAATAAAAGAAAACCCTGTATAAAAATTAATATTGGTCATGACAAAATTCTTTTTATGAATATTAATTAGGTAGTAATGACAACTCAAAATGAACGCAGAATACAAACAGAAATGATTTGAGCAGTGAATGTTGGAGTTATAGTAGATAGTTCATCTACGGAATCGATTTGCCCAAAAATATTTTTAATTATTTAATTTTAAGAATGGGAAAATGCTTCAAAATGAAAACGAAACTAACCACGTCCCCTAAGCTGTCAAGTTTTGAGATTGACAACACTCAGAAAATTTTAAATATCTTTAAAACAATTTGGATAACACACCTAAAATGTGGAGTCAAGCTTCCCAACCATATGGCCATCGATTATTGCAAAATTGTTTTTAGATATTTTTGTCATTTTTAGGGTACTGTGCAGCCTTAAAATTCGAATTTACTTGGAGTATTTTTATCAGTAAACGTAAATGTGTTTACAAAAACGTAAACATATTACATTACGTTTTTGTTTAGAACTCAGTATTTGCTATTTTATTATTTGCAACGCATTGCATGTTTGTTTGAAAGTTACATCTTGCTTTCTGCACAATGTTCACAATCGGTTAACTTCATATAAATTACGCTTTGTTTATGCTTTTGAAGTCATGCGAATAGCTTTGCATCTTATAATTGCTGTTTTTTTATTTTACAGATCATCAATGATTGACTTGTAAAATTAATCCATTTTAAAAAGGCATTCTAGAATGTATCTTCTGTTTGGTGCAGCATGGCTATGTCTTCTTGTTGCGCCATTAAACGCAACAACTCTCCTAATGTCACCTAATTGCTGTAGCACAAAATTGATAAGTCTATCTTTGATAATCTGCAGAGAACAATATGCGGTTGAAGCTGAAAAACTTCAATTAAGTTACTATAATATTTTTACATAAATAAATTCATTAATGGTTTGACATTATGAATTTGTAAAAAATTTGCAAAATTCCATTCTGTATTTTTCCTAAGAGATTCTAAGCCGCGGTGTACGCCATTTTGTATTGCGATTGTTACACATTAAATCATACGTAAGGAGTCAAACGTCCTCCCGCTGGTGTGGTGCGGAAGTTTGGAGAGGGGTGCCATCTCAGATGTCGTCTTTATCCTCTATCCGTGGTTAAAAATTATGAGGCCCGTCCTAAAATAGCCCTCGTGTTGCTTCAAAGCGGGACCTTAATATATCTAAAAAACTGAAACATAAGACATTTGTTTTTCAATCTCGAGAAATTAAGAAATGAAAACACGTAGAGATTTTAGGATTTCAAAGGAATCAGTTTGTTTTTCATTCATGTTGTTTTTGAATTTCATCTATGAGAATAATAGTGAATGGTTCTCTCAACTTCTTTTGAAATTTGACACTGCTTTCTAAAGTATACTTTTTCTGATATTTCCGTGGTTTTTCCTTTCCTGTATAAGCTGTTTTCTTTATAAAATTATTTTTCCAACTGATTTTTTACTGTTTTTCTAAAAAAAGATAAAAGTAGACTCCATTGATTTCCAAAAAGAGAAAAATATCGAGTTGTGGGTCCTTTCCTCTATAAATTCTTTGAAATCTGAATTTGCTTCGTTCACTTGTTTACTTAGAGATTCATCACAATCTTAAATATCATGTTTCGGATTTATTCCATAATAAACACTTATTTTTTCCTAGAAATATTAGTTTCATTTCTCATAGCATTAAGAATCCCAAATCTGAAAATATAAAAAAAATGAAATGAAAGAAACGTACCAAAATATTTGTATATTAGAATTTTGAACACATATACATTCAATTTTGGATGCAGTTGGCTTATAAACATTTAAAGACCTGGCTTTTGCAATGTTTGAGCGGAATAAAAAAAATATTTTTTTTCTCGCTCTAAAATCACTATGATGCATGAGGTGAAATTCAGCCAATTAAAAAAAATGAATTGAAGTAACATAAGTTATGAGTGTGAGTGTACGGATATCATTTCTTTCATCAAAATTTTGAATTCAAATGATTTAAAAAAATACTGGGGTTTAGGATACAGTTCTAAAAGCAGCTGAAGCTGATCTAGTCAAAGAAAATAAATGCCAACCACGTTAATACGGGAAATCTTAGTTTGTCTAGAAATTGTTTTATTTCGAAAATAATCAGGATAATAATAAAATACAAATAATTTGGATAGTCTTTAATTTTGGCCTTTTCCAATCAGATGATCAATTGGGTCCGCAGTCGTCTCGTGATGCACGATTTTTTCCCTGCTCTTGAAGGCACATGTCAGGAAACAGGTGGCTTTATTTGATTTTGTCAAAAATCACAATAATTTATCCGCTGAAAGTTGGGTAATATTTATTATGGTGGAGGTTCTGTTTCACATAACATCAAAACATTTTTTGGAATGACGCTTTAATGAAGTCTTTCGTTGTAAAATAAGTTCTTGATTTGTTTCTCTGGCTAATCTCCCGTCCAATATACCATTTGTTAAAGTCTAGCCAACTTTGACGAAAATGTCACAAAATCTAGCCAACTCGTGACAAAATCTTCACTGTAAAATGTGTCTTACCACGATTGTACGTACTTTGATTCTTCACAATTGATTGTGAACCGTTGTATTCAAATTAACTCCAAATGTTTCGCATTGTATCAATCTTGCAATACTTTTGACCCAGTGTGGACCCACAATTTCAAACTTCTTTTGTCAATAACTAGTAAATAGAGCAACTCATCGTAAAAATTTTGTTCGTGTGTGCAATGGTGGACCTGCTTTAGAACTTCAACACCTTTTTAGTGTAAAATTCAAGCATCTTTTGGTAACATTTCTAAAGTTTTTCTCCATGGTTTCTAACGTCTGCCCAATGTCCGGCTAATTTAGCCGGGAGAAGGTCGGAGTAAGTGTTCTTAACCTTTTTCATCTTTTAGTTTATACCACTGTGTTTAATTAATTAATAATTTTGTTAATTTGATATAAAACCTATAAATTTATGTTTATTGTTTAATTTTTAATGAATTTTTTAAAATTTATCGCATGCTCAGATTAGACTCAATGATTTCTTTCTACCTTCGTCTTCCCCACCTCATATCTCCTAAACTATTATAACCGTCTATTCGAATTTTATTGGAAACTAAACTCCTATCTATAACACAACAAAAAATTTTACTGCAACATTTACAACTTATAAACGTTTTAGTAAATACACCTTTCTTAAAATAGCACCATATTTCAGAAATTTTTCAAAACATGAAATTTTAGACTTTATAATTTAAAAACTATAGAATTTATATCTAAAATTCTTTCTTCCCCATATTATTCAAACGAGTAACTTTGAACCATATTATTCAAACGAGTAACTTTGAACCATATTATTCAAACGAGTATCTTTGAATAATATGGGGAAACTACTATAAATTGAAGAATGCATTTCACTGCCTATCGCCAATTACACCAAAGTATTGTATTTTTTTACTGCTTTTCAGCAAAAATATCTTCTATTTCATGTTCCATTACAACTCGTACGCAGAATGACACATACGTTAATGGCGAGAAGAGCGCAGTATCAACAGTAAACTTTTGGAGTTCTCAAATGCCTTGCAGCCTATACATTCTTTGCATGTTGCTATTGGGTTGTTGCGCTATTATAGAGATGTATTTTATTAAACCTGTGTTATAAATTTCATATGATGTGTCCTTCCCTTTTACTTACAGACAGCCCTATGTAGCGGTCGTCCTTTGCGTTTCCAACCCCATATTCTACTACGAGAAGGACTTTTTACTACATGACTGATCTACCCTTCCAATTTGTAAATGATCTTATGGGATACCATATATACATATGAATAAATACATATGAATTTTGTGCTGTTGTAAATATTGTATGTACGTAGCACATTGCTCTGAAGCAGTGGTAAGGAAATTGATTAAATATTTTTCAAAACATTTATGAATTTGTCCTTTGTCTAAACTTTTATGTTGCATTGCTTGTCTCTCCTAACAACGTTCATAATTTATTTTGCATCCTTAGCTAACTACGTTTTCAGATGGGTTATAGCATGTATTGTATCACTATATTTTTTGTTTTCCTATTAGCTACACGTAACAAAAATGCTAGAAAAATATTAGCTCATTAATAACTGAATTTAAAAATAAATTTCAGACACAGAAATTTCAAGACAATTTTATTTGAACATCTTTACAATGATATTTATATATAGCAACCATCTGTACTTGTAAAAGTACTGTTATTCATTTTTATCATTGTTTAACAGCAAATGATAAAATTCGTGATGTTTAACGTCCTTAAATTAAGGTAACTAAAGTTTTCAGTAAAAACAACTAATATCACATCATATTTGACATTCTCATAAAACATGAATAAATATGCAGAATTTCATATTTTTAAATGGAAAAAAACAGGCTGAGAAAAATTTAAGTGAAAAGTACATTAGCACGAATACAGAGACAGATTGCAATATTGGAAATGAATATCATTAATACACACAGTTATACAAACATGAGACATTACACAGTAATGTTTAACATTCTTAAATAAAAACATTTTAAATGCCGTCGTACAAATTACAACATTTTGCACGATTAGATATTTTGATAACGTTCTTTTTTCGGAGAATAATTAAAGTACAAAGTGATTTAAAGTCTGGAACAATTCTAAAAATCCATGATTCTCAAACGAATGACGATTGAAAGATGCCGGTTGCACATGAAGGATGAAAATGAAACCGGACTGCTTTTGTCACGAATCCAGAATTTAGTGTTATCATAGTTTACAATTTAAACAACTAGATGGCTCTGGAATTTTGGAGCTATACAGCAAAATGGTTCCAAGTGGTGGCTCGCAAATGGTCAGTGTCACCTTCTACTCAGAAAATCAGCCGTCAGATAAGGAACAATATTCTTTCTAAATACAGGATGTACACAATTGAAGTGACACATTTCAAAAATTAATAAAAAAAATACTAAAATGTTGGAACTACGATTTTTTTAAAAATGAGAGCGCATCTCAAAAAGTTTTTTTTTCCGATAGGTAGCATGTCATTTCGATGGTATGGAAGGTCGTAAAATACTGGAAATCAAAAATTTGTTTAGAGCCATTATCTGAGAAATTATCAAAAATGGAAGAAAAATAAATGAATGTATTTGTAGCGAATTTTACGCTCTTTAATTTGTCAATTCACATGTAGTGTGAAAACTGAAGAGTATTTTTGTGATATTCAAGAAAAAACTAAGAAGCGAAACTAGAACACACGCTTCGGCTTCTGCTGATCGGTAGCCATTGCGTACGGAATTTTCTCGCTGTAACAAGTTTCGAGAGGCGTAAAGCCGCGTTACCTATCTGAAGAAAAAAGACTTTTTGAGATGCGCTCTTATTTTTTAAAAATTAGTTCCAACATTTTTAGTATTTTTTTTTATTAATTTTTCAAATGGGTCACTTCATTTGTGTACACCCTGCGTTAAGCAGCATTTCTGTTATTCATGTTCTTTAATACTATCAGAAATATCCTTAAAGCTGTAAAAAGTGTTGTTTCACGTCCGATAGCTGAGCTCCTGAAGGGTGATAAACTGACCATTTGTAAGCAATTGCTGAGACCATTGTCTTTTTCTGTGAAACGCATATCTCCAACAATTACAGAATCATCTAGTTGTTTAAATTGTAAACTAAGCTCCCAAGAAATTCTAGCTTCTTGACAAAAAGGAAAATCTACATTTTCATGTTTGTGTTTTATCCGCAAACGGCATCATCTTTAGCTTTATTCGTTTGAAAATTATCGATTTTTAAAGTTGCCCTGTACTTTTTACTTGTTGATTATCTTAAGAAACAAGACACAAACAAAGAGCTGAAAACGCACGATATATTAATTTTTCTAAAACAAAGAAGTTAGTCATATATATTTACGTAGATAAAAATTGGCATGTGATTTAAAAATGGCGTTTTTCTAAAATTTAAATAAATCTTTCAATGATTCTAATTAAATAGTCTCTTCTCTCCACACGTCATTTACATAAGCTCGATATTGTCATCTCTATTTTAACAATACATGTGGAGATGAAAATCAGTACTCGCCTAAAGTAATAATAAAAAAATAAATTAAAATTAAATATTAAACTTTTTAATCCAGAAATTTTCCATCACTGCATGCACGTTAGTAAATGTAAGAAAGGGATGCCATTCATGATATTGGAATGTAGAGGAGACTAGCTATGAACAAGCATATTTGTGAAAGATGAGAACTCATTTTCCAAATTTTGATAGATATTCATTTATTTTTTCAAATTACTTTAATAAGGGATCTTAATTATTTAAAAATTTGAAAAAATAATAAAGAAGGAATTATGTAAATAATAAAGGAATTTCCTATTATTTTCCTCTTCCTCTGGAAACCCATAAAATTGTTTTCAATCAATATTAAAAAGGGTATCAAAATTTTGCGAAACGTTTGATTTTGTTGTGCTATTAAACTCGTCCTTGAACTATTGTTTTGGATGACATCTTGTATATAATTATCTCCATAGCAAACGCACAATATTTTCCAACCATTCTGTTAAAATAAAGAGGCCTTTTATCAAGCAGCAAAATAACCCGCACGACTTTATAATGACATACAAGATACACAATTACATTTTTTTTCATGCAAATAATAACATAAGCATGCTTCATGCAAATAATAACTTGAGCATGCTTCAGGCAAATAATAACTTGAGCATGCTTCAGGCAAATAATAACGTAAGCATGCTTCATGCAAATAATAACATAAGCATGCTTCATGCAAATAATAACATTAAGTTCTAAAACGTGAATTATCCCTCAAAAAGCCTGCCAGATTTTAGTGCTTTTAATCCATTGTTTTTCACATTTATCGTTCATTGTTATGAATCGCACATAATAAACTTAATGCAGTTTATGACTTCTTACATACTATAGCACATACTCTCAATTAGAATAAAGACAGGGAGAAACATCTGTTTGTTATGTGAACAAAAGAGAATGACTTAGTTGTCTTGTAATAATAAAATCCACGGGAGGGTTCATGGCATACAAATATCGACGGTACCTTGATAATGCACCAAATAATTCGTACGAGATTTGTTGTCCTTGTGAACAAAATGACAACCATAATGGAATAATGATACTCAAAGAGCGTTCCTTCACACAGCTGTGTCACAGAAATTTACGGGACCTTCGTCTTCGCAAGAAAGAGGTCCATCGGCTGTGGTATCAGTGGTATGGTCACCTGTCGTCACCTGCGACGTGGACTGGGATCCGTTGGAGGGAGGATAATCCAGAACGCGGCGGAGAATAAGCTGTTGGTCAGGGTGCTGGACTTTGGTGAAGTTGTTCTTAATGGGATGTGGTGAGCCTCTGTGGACGGCCGGACTTCCTATAAAACAGTTTGGAACATGTTTTGCATTACACATTATTAGGGCAAATTACGATATTTTGTTTAATTAGAAAAGTTAATAAAAGAAAAAATAAGTTAATATAATATTTTCCTAGTTCTGGTTTCCATTGAAATGATATAACAGGATTACTAAATTTAATAAAATTATTAGATTCGCTTACATATTCTCCGGAATAACTCTTTTTGGAATAAACCTTGGAATAAATCAGAGAGAACATGATAAAATTAAAATAATATAAGATAGTAAAGCAGAAATCAGAATAAAGAAACAGTTGCGCATTTTACATTTGGACTAGCCTCTGATTAAAAAGCCAAATTAATGTCAATAGTGAGTGAGAATAACTACCTGTAAATATTGCTAAAATATTGCAAATACACCTATGACTGAAATATTGCATATTGCTGACAGTTTGGGGCATTCAAAGTTTCCGAAAAGCATTATACAATTTAAATATTCTGGCTTCAGCAAAATACTTTAACTGCATTTATATTTAATTCACTCTTGGATATTTATAGATATGAAATCTATCTGTTTCTGAAGTTGAATCTGAATGTCTTTAATAACAAAAGATCGCTAAAAAGAAGAAAAAATGAAAAATACAGAAACTGCAGATATTATTTATATTTTGATTTTATCTGGCTGTATTTACATAAATTTAAATAAAAAGAGTCATGAAAACTAATATATGCTGATGTTCGGAATTTTAATTACAATGCACATTCCTAAAAAATAATTCGGGTGCGATGGCATTCAACATCACAGAACCTAAGAAAAGAAGGCACTTTCTGGATCTGGGCGGAAGCTAGACAGCCTCGACACTTACCTTGGTGCTAGCCGAGACTAATGTGCTTAGAGTCATCTCCAAGCCCCAGAAAAATAACCCTTCCGCTCGATCCTCGGCAGGTTAAGCGACTAACTCAAAAGTCGAATCCATACAACGGGAACTAACAATGCAACACTCGCTTGAAAAGTCGTCACGCACGGCCGACACTTTTATGAGAAACAAAGAGCAGACAGAGAGACAACAGCCACTCGTGAAGAGACCATTCCCTTGCAGTAAGAAAGGAACGGAAAAACAAAAATTAGAAAGTGGAGGAGAGGGTAAACTTGAAAGAAGACCAGATCTCAGGGTATCTCGGGATTAAGATACACGTACTCATCTAAAGAAGCGAGCACTCGAGGTGAAATGCTTCTGTGAGGGAAAAAGAGAACTGCCTTCTAAGAACAGAAACGTTTGATATCGGAGAGTCAAATGAAAGGACTGTAGATCATTAAAAATGTAATCAAAGTAAAAGAAAGGGATTTATGAAAAACAATTGCTTTTGAAGAAGAAACAGAGCACAAAGAGAAATTCACTCTAAGATAATATAGAACCAATGGGTGACAAATGTCTTGGAAGCTGGAATAATTAATAAATAAGAGATAGAAGGCAAATCTGATAGTGCGATTTAAATTTAAGAAAATATGAGCATCCAAGAAGAACATTCATTGATTTATTTAAAAGAAGACTATTATGAGAAAAATGGCGACCGCACCAAATAACAATCAGAATCTTGATTTTAAGAATGTTTTTATATAGTTTAGAACTTCAAATTCCTTAATATCGCCATAAAGCTGTTTAGTTAATTCGAAATAATCCACAGATTTTGTATTCGAGTCTAAAGTATTCCTTAATATATTTTATATCATTCAGTCAAATAAATAATAAAAGAATAAATAATAATTTGTGTTAACAGATTTAAATTCATTGTCTTTCACATTTGCTGTACTGTTTAATTGAATAAACACGATCTTAAGGAAACGTATTACTATTTTTTATTAGCATTTATACACGCGTGTAATTCAGTATATCCTATATCAATTACCCGACTTAAAAACCAGCATGATTTATTATGTGTAATTCTATTGTATTTCTCTTAGAAATTGAAACTATTTGTCCTCAATTTCAAAATAAATTTTAAAGTAATTCGATGCATATTATTTCATATAATCAAGAATAAAGAATATATGAAAGAAAATTTATTTAAACTTTGATTTCACTGTATGTCTTATAAAATTGAAGTTAACTGTATTTCCAACCTCTTATAAATCTCGAATACATCAAGGAACGCCAAGAAACTTAAAAGTTTCTAGTAAAGTAAGCAGGAGAAGTGGGTTAAGAACACTATTAAAATACGGGCTTCATATTCTCAATACACTAGAAATAGAACTGTTGCCATCTAGGCGGAGAAAAGAAATGAAACATATGAGGTAGACTTCTGATAGAAATGCATCTCCAAGGACATGACACCAGGATGAACACAATCAAATGGGGAAGGAAAAGGAATAGATTGGAATTCCGAATTTTCAGTTCAGACACGGGGGAAAGCGTTTCAAGCTCATTGAGTTTATCAAAATAAATAGATAAGTAAAAAGGGAAGAAGATAAATTTTCTTTCTTCGTAGATAAATATTTTATTCCATAGATGTAATTCTTCTTCGAAAAGATTTGGATCGCCCCAGACCAGAAAATGAATAAAATGCTACATTGCCTCTTGTGAATCATTTGAACAGCTAGAAATTTGTGTTATGAACTATGAAGAATATTTTTTTTTGGTAGACAACATCAATATTTTTTCAATAAGACTTGAGTTTACTCGGCAGTATATCAGTTGCTTGACTTTTGTTTGTTTGTGGGAAAACAGAAATAATGAAGTCATTTAATAATGAATCAGAAAGTACGTGGGCATATCAGAAAGTAAGGTTCCCTATTTTTTTTAATTTTGAGAATTTTAATTATGTAATGAAGAAAGTTTAGTATATATGAAGATAAATATGTTCATTATTTTTCCATATAATCGCCTTGTTTGTTGAGGCATTTATCATACCGATAGATCAATGAACCTAAGCCTTGGTAGTAGAAAGACGTGTCCTGATGATGAAGCCAATTGTTGACGGCTTTTTAACGTCAACATCTGAGTAAAAACCGTTAAGTTCAAAGATTTTTTTATGCTTAGAAAATAAATGAGAGTCAGAAGGGGCCGAATCAGCACTATAGGGAGGATGTAGCAGAATTGCCCAGTGCCATAAATCCAACAGATTTCGAGTGGCACTCAAAATTCGAATTACTTATCGCACTTCTTCCTTGCACCATTATCTCTCTCAGTCAGTTTCCCATTTTAAATGGATGCCAAATGCGTAAGCATTAATTGTTCTAGACATAATAAATAACATAATAAATTTGACTCCTATGAAACGCCATCGCCATCTATTCCCAAATATTTAAGCAATAGTTTTCATGGGGGGGAAAATACGAAACCTTACTTTTTGATATACACTCGTAATGAAAAAAACTAAAATATGTTAGTCATAATTATATGTAGGGTATTTCTAAAATATCTGGAATAAATGGAAAGCTAGATCAGGCATACAGAAGCATGTCATTTTCGCAATAGAACATGGAGTTTGAAATAAAAAGGGAATTCGCTTTTCTTTGTCATTGAGTTAAGTAAAAGAAGAAGATACACCATATGAAATGGAATACAAATTTACAATAGCGCAACATCACAGTTTCATTCATAGCAATATGCGAAGCGTATATCCCTCACACGGCAACTCCTTCGGACACTGCCTTATTCTCCTCCAACACTCCCGTATTCCACAGGTTTGTAGTTGATAGTGCTTCCTACTTGCCATTATCCTATCTGTCATACCGGTTACGACTTTTAACATTGTTATTCATGCAACTGGGTTATTACGCTATTGCAAATTTGTAGTCTATTCTAACTGTGTTGTACATTTCTTCTGGTGTATCCTTTTCTTCCACTTAATTCACTGACAAGCATCCCCATGTAGAGAACCCCTTTTTGCATTTCCAATCCCATGTTCTACAGCGAAATTATTTGTTCCTATGACTGACCTACCTTTTCTTTTTGCCACATATTTTTGAAGTACCCTATATGTATTAGTTAGATATGTACTTGATTATATACCTATGAGTAGATATGTACCTGAAACTATGTCAACAAACTAGTATTTGATACAAATGACGAGTTTTAAATAACTTATCAAAGCATGGAGAATTAAAGTGACTGAACAATTAGTTTAAAGTATTTGAAGTTAAACTGTCATATATTCGACAGAAAACTGGCGATGCGGATAGGACAGAAAATGGAATACTGTTTTTTATGGAATTTAAGGGCAAAATAAGTTTTATTTTATATCATTTAATTAAAAAATATTACGGAAAATAGCATCGTTAAAGAGATCATTTTGTTGTTAGTTTTTGGCGGAAATAAAATTGAAAATATGAAAAGCTTTAAAGAGTATTTCATGCATCATCAAAAATACAAACAGTATAGTAACATAATTGCATGCCTGGGTATAAAATGACATTTCGGTAAAATGCGTTTCACTAGCTCAGAAATTAAAACAGTATAGCAATCTCTTGCTTTAGAAACTAGTCACTTGCCTTCTCTTGATATGCTTCCAGAATAATGAGCCGGTGACCGTTGTCCATGAATGTAAAAATCGTTGACCATTCCGTCGTATTGAGCCATGCCTGGTAAGCGTCTGGTTGTAGTAGGCAGGACAACCTAAAAATAAACATTTTTTAACTATCAAATAAAAATTTAAATAATATCTAAGATCTTTGAAATAAAAACAAAAAAAAAATGTCAGTTAGTGATGGATTGTATTCAGATGTGTCGAGAGAAAAGTTGGGCAAAAAGAATGCTTTTGTCAGGGCCGTTAGTCCCATAAAATCAAAGGAACTGACTCTGCACGTATTCCGCTTTACTACTGCCCATTTATTTTTAGAGAACATATTTTCAATCTTCCAGCTTTCTAAAAGATATTAATTAAGAATTTAGGCAGATTCTCAAAGTTTTTCTGCTTGACAATTAGCTTCCCTCCGACCGTGTTGCGAATTAGCGAGACCACTAGTGTGACAAATCGAGAAGTATATTTATTCCGATTTGAAGTGTGATACTATAATTATTAGTGAGGATGAAAAGCAGGTAAAGCCCTTGTATTTCTCAGTAAGACTGATTGAAAATGACGATAAAAATATTTAAAAATAATTACAATAGTAATGCAAGGAGTCATCAATACAAAAAATAAATTCAAAAATTATTTATTTAAAAATTATATCCATATGTGTTTATATAGCATAGGAGAAAAGTTTTAGAATCGTAGCAGAAAATATGAAACGCATACGTCATTTTAAAACGTGGACAACGTCATATAACTTCATTTCTTTAAAAATGCTGAAAATATATAGATAATGTCTATTTAGCAATCTACAAAATAAGTAAAAAAATACTTATTTTGAGCGAGCAAATAAATATATCTTTAAAGTTCTTTGTATCCGACAATTGCTGGTCACCTTTTCCTTAACAGAACATAGAAATAAAACAATATCCCAATTTTAGTCCGTTTTTCACATTTTAAAAGACTTCCGTACCCTCAATCATGAGAAAAAGATTTAAAATGCCAAATAAAATTTTTATTTATAGTAGATATTTATTTTACAGGGTCTCAGATAACTTTATCTGTTTTAATACTCACCTCTGTGCACTAACATTGCTTGCATTTCAAAATGCTTCTTTATATTTCTATTTACTTATTACGAAAATGTTGGCGAATAATATCTTTAATTTTTTAATTTAATTGTTATCAGATACTCTCATTTGTTCTTTCTTTTAAATGTCGTTTTCATTTTGATATTCAAGTTTCATTTCTGTTTAAACATGTTTGTACTTATTTTGCAATATGTTATAGAAAACACCATTATTCGACTGAATTGCCAAAACATTCCACAAGCATGCACAACATATTATACAAATCAACATATTATACCCCTCATCCATAAAAAAAAACCTCCTCAGCTGCAGAATTCGTCCACTTCCGTTTATTATCTAGCAGATAGACCACTTAACTAAAGAGGCCAGGCTACCAGACGTAACACCACCTGTCCGAAGGTCATCGCGGATTACCAACACGGCAGTGGGTTTTTTTTTTTTTTGCTTTTTATGACATTTTCTCCTAACTCATCACTTGTCGTTGACGAATTAACCCTTTCAGGATCATCATCGCATATATGTGATCACTCTTTCCTTGCCCTACAGCCCATCATCACAAACATGTGATCGCAACTTGAACGTTTTATTTGAAATTTTAAACGGCACTAGATGGCAGTAAAAACCGTTATTTTTTCAAATACTGTTGCTCTGATTTATTTTGCACGGGATTTTTTTAATATTTTGATGACATGATGAAAGGATGGAATATTTATTGGTTAGGGGTTGGAGTAGAAATTATCGTTTGCAGTTTGGAGTTCGCTAGATAGTATTTTGTATTTTTGGGGTAAATTTTATTTTAGTTCAATTGTTTTTTTTAAATATCATGAAAATTTTATTACATTATATTTGGATATACTATCGATGATAATAAATTATAAATTTCAGAATATTTACTTGCAGTAATGATTTTATATGAATTTTTGAATGAAATTAGGTTTAACGGGAAAATAGCCCGGTCCCGCGCGTACTCCTTTCGATAGTTTTGAACGGGTTAAGAGAGGGGAGGGCAAGCCAGGAAGGAAACCATATCACTAGGGTAGCTCAGGATCGTGATGTCCGCCACAACTAAGGAATATGCGCTCCTGAAGTCGTTTTCTCTTTTAGAGATGACTGCAGTCGATGACTCATTCTACATTTATGCTCAAGGAATTTAATTATATTTCGAATGAAAGGCCAATTAGTCCAATCCGCGCTTAAGGTAGTATTTTTTACAAAACAAATAAATACATTACATTAAGGTATAAAGAACCAGCAAAATGGATGAAGAAATTCAGATTTGGAGAATCGGATATTTTCATTATGTGAACTGAATGTGGTGAATAAAAATACATGACAGTTTTTCATTTCTTGGAGTTTCTTGCTCTCTTTCATAGAAATTCTTACTAGTTTATAAAAATAATGGAGGAACATAATAATAGGTAACAATTGCTATTATTACTATTAAACTGCATATACAGGTGGGTGATCGAAAAATTAGAACACCTTAGGATCTACATATTTCTTCCGAATATCTCCAGAAATGTAGGATGCATTTTCTTTCAACTTCGACCATGTAAAGTAGAGGCTTGAACTCACATTTAATAGTGAAGATTCAGTTATAAGGGCGTTTAGGGGACCGACCAGAAATTGATGAAGAAGAAAAAACTTGTGCTCACACCGTTTATCAGAAAGCTGATAATGATTTGCAACTTTCATCAATGATTTTTTCCCTGTGCGCAATATCTACATGCATTTTCGTAAAAATAGATCGAATATTCGGAAAGATATAAAGGATTTTTTTAAAAAACATTCCCAAATTTTCCGCATGTCTTTTGTTTATAACATGCAGAGTTTTCAACCAAATTAAATGAGACTTACTGGATACTCGACAATATATTAGAGAAGCATTACACTAAAATTGGAAGTAGGAACTTTGAATATTAGAAGAAATATGAGTATCTTTAGTAAATAATATTTTCCAGCGCAACGCAGCGTAATTTTCATTCAATAACTTCAAAGCCAGATATATTGGGCAAATATTCCAGTTCAATACCGTCAAAATTCAGAAAGATATCGGCATTGTGAAGATGTGAATCTCGGCTGCACTTTAAGAGAAGCTAAATGATCAGGGTTCGTGCACAAACTTATATTTTTGAAACTTGAATCTTTGAGTAACAATATTGAATTTTATGAAAGTTGAATATCCGTGAATACCGTGTATGGTTAGAAATTAAATACAGGGTGTTTATAGACACCTGGCCATACTTTAAGCGTTGGTTAAGTATAAGATAAGCATCCAAAATCATATAGGAACATAGGTGCGCAAAAGCCATCTGGAGGCAACAGATGGCATTTAAAATAATAATTTAAAATAAAAATTTGTGCACTTTCTCGAATATCTAACGAAAGGCTAGATGAATTTTCCTTGTAACTTCGGCCATATAAAGAATAGGACTTAACTCAAAATTTACATTGAAGATTCTGTCAAGAGGGCATTTATGGGGTCGACCAGAAAGTGATCAATTCGAAAAGGGATTTTGTCTCACCCCTCTTCACAGAACGGTAATGATGTTTTGAAACTTTCATCAATTCTTTTGCCTGATGTAAGAAATATTTGTATGCATTTTTGTTAAAATAGTACGAATATTCGGGAAGATATAAAAGTTTTCTTTAAAAAATCCCAAAATTCCGAAATTCTCCTCGCTGCAATGCCGATTTCTTTCTGAATCTTGACAGTATTTAACTAGGATTTTTATATAAGTTTCCACATATATCTGGCTTTCAAGTTTTGTAAGAAAAAATACGTCACGTCTCGCACATGCGCAGTAAAACATTAATTACTACAAACAATCATATATCCTATAATATAAAGATTATTCACATCAAATATTAATACAATGCCTCTCTAAACATATTGTCTTCTGTAAGTTTCGTATAATTTGGTTAAAAAAGTCTACATGTTATAAGTAAAAAAAAATGCTTTAAAATTAAGAATTTTGTAAGAAAATATTTATATCTTCCAGAATATTCATGCTATTTTTACGAAAAAAATTATTTTAAATATTGCGCATATCAAACAAAGCCCTTGATGAAGGTTGCTAACCATTATCAGTTTTCTGGTAAACTGGGTGAGCCCAGACTTTTTCTTCGTCATCAATTTCTGGTCGGTCACCTAAATGCCCTCGTGACCGAATCCTTACTGAAAAATGTGAGTTCAAGCCTCTACTGTACATGATCGAAGTTCAAACAAAATCCTTCCAGCCTCTCGGGAGATATATGAAGAAATGTGCAAATCTTGAAGTATTTACATTTTTCTGACACCCACAAGTATATTATTTATAATAATTTTTACGAATATAGTGCTAACAATAAATAAAGATAATCCTAGTTTTACAATACATTTATTGTTTATTATTTAACAAGATTCCTTTTGTCTGGCTAATTATAACGAATTGATATTTGTTGAGCAGAGAGTTGTCATTATTCTTTTGTTTAATGTATGCATTCTCAGCTGTAAATATAAATTGAGCATAATTGATTTGGATATTTGAAGCAATATGCTAGATGTTAACTTTACAACTATGAGTGCGGATTGCATTTATGCTGGTTGCCGATAGTCTCATTTTTTTACAATATGAGTGACTCGCATCAAATATGCCTGATTAACTCATCGCGCTAATATTGAGTGATCTATCATAAACATTTATCATAGTCTGAGAATTTAGCAACTTTTAATAACTAACATATGCTTTAAACCACCGACTTCTGGAAATTATAAATAATAAAATATTTATAATATTATAAAAGAATCTAATTTTTTCTCTAATTTATCAATTACTTGTCCGGAAGCCATCTTGGAGACGGAAATTAGGATCCTTTTTTTTGTTGTCATAGGCTTCTTAACTAGTTAACAGGTTTCAACAACAAATGGGAATTCGTTGATTGAATTATCTGGGAGCCATTTAGCAGAGGAATCAATATTTCAGATGATATTAGCTGAATCTATCTTCATAATTCATGCCTAATAGGTCAAGATCCATAACACGCGCTTTCTTGAAGTTTATTTTGGGCTGATTAACAGTATTCTATGACATCAAAATGGTGTAAGCCCGTTCACATACATCAGACAGAATTAAATATCGGCTGTTCGGGTATGAAATATCATCCAATTTAATAGTTACAGGATTGGCTATCTACACTGAAACATGCATTCCTAATTACTCATGCCAGGAGTTAAAGTCCTAAATTACTGTGACTTTCAAGTGTCACAAGTTACAGTAAAATTTATATCAATCGATAATGAAATTATTCCAATTAAACTCAGCATATGCGCTAGAAATGACAGAGCTACAGCTAATACAAGTTCCTCTGAGCGGAAGCATATTTCATGTAAATGCCCCCCCCCCCTCCTTAAGCTGAATGATAATATATAGTAATTCTATAAAATAATTCATTCTTCAGACCGCCAAGTATCCTGTAGTCTGATCAAGGAGTGTCTCTCAACCTTTTATACTTCAAATAACTTCTATAAATGTAAACATAACACTTCAAGATGAATCTCTTATAGGTGTAAGAAGCAAAAGAGAAAGGCAGGCGCATTTATCGTAAATGTAAAAAGTGTCAAGATATTTAGTAGATATTTTACCGGCAATGTACAAACACCGGCATTCTATAGAATATCTAGGCATTTTATGGAATGCCGGTCGTTTTGAAGCAAAGTATGAAATATGAGAATTATTATATACTTTCCCTAGGCATTGTATATAATACCTAGGCATTTAGGTAAAGTACCAGGCTATTTAGGTAAAGTATTTATTAATTTATTTGCCCACGCCGGCACAGTCTACCCAGAGGGTGTAAGGCACTGCCTCGGATTAGGTAAAGTGTGAAGAAAGGTCATGATGAGACTATTATTTAAAAGACGTGCATTCCTCAAAAATACAAATGTTATTTTGAAAAATATTAAGTTTATAATGAAAGAGTGCTTTTAACAACTTTTTATTCAAACTAGGTAAAAAATAAGTGAAAGTTGTTGAAAACAAAATTTATGCCTTTCTTATTAAAGAACACAAAATAAAATATGGACCTCTTCATGCATCAAGGAAAGAAATAATTTTATTTTGAATTGGATTTAATTTTATTTCTTATAAAATCGAATCGGCGATGCATTTCATACTTTGCCGGTTTGTCATTTTGCATTCTATAGAATGTCTAAGAAATGTGTGAAATTTTAATGGTTTCATACATTGTCGACCAGTTTTCGGCATTCTATAAAATGCCTAGGTTTTCTGTAGAATGCCGGATTTCACATTGCCGGAAATAGATATAAATGAAACATAAGAAGTAAGTAATTTTATGGTAATCGTGAATTCTTGGATACTTTTATGAATTTTTAATTTAAATTTTAACTCCCACGGGGGGACACCGCCAGTAAACGGATATGAGTTGCTTCCGGATAAGTAAATAGGAACTCGCTTTCCGGTGATGGGCTACTAGGACTCCGGCCTCAGTACTCGAAGCTATTGCAGCGGCTGTCATTCAGAATCCCGGATGCTAAGGCAGGGCGGGTTGATCCAGATCTTTCTGGTAATTTAATTTTTAAAGGGAATTATAAAAATAATAATTATTATTAACACATTTCACTATCTACCGAATTAGATTTGGTTCCTTATAGTAAACTTCAGTTAAGAAGAAACAAGGGGATAGTGCATCATTTGCGAGATTTCAGTTTGCTTGAATTTTATTTTTGAAATATAATCGATGTTTTTTTTCTATAAAAACTGTAAAATAATATTTTTAAAAAAATATTTTCCCCTGAAAACTAATACGCAATGTTTTCTTTATAAAGGAATAAAAAGTATTTTTCATTTTTTAGAGACGATAAATTAAATTAAGGATCTTGAAGAATTAAAGACTTTTTGATACATTTAAAATATATTTTATCAGAAACTGCTAAAAAAGTATTATGATTGTTCATTTAACTTTTGCAGAAGAATTCATGTTCTTAGAATTTTCAGTTTTTTTTTTTATTAAAACTTATTTTGCTGTTATTTAGAAGTAATGTTGGTTTGAAATGCTACCATAAATCCAATCAATTAATTTCTGTATTAATCCTTTTTTTAATTTACTGCTGACTTTCTAAAACATACTGTCCATCAGGACACGGAATATGTCGTCTATAAAGTATGAAATATCTTTCAAACTTTTAATATTTTACTTATTTTTTTAAGCCAGAAATGCATTGTGACATGATTTTTGCATGACTTATAGTTCCTCTGAAAAATGCAAAGTAAAGGCTAGATTACGTTTGGTCAGTGTTTTTAAATAAGATTAGGAAGGGCAGTACCATCATTTGCTTTATTTATTAAAAGCATTTCCTTCAAACTAAATAAATGAAAGCTGATATATCCCAAGGATCGGTTGTGAAAAGACAGTGAGATATGCTGAAGCGCTGTTACTGAGTTAGCAATCTTGACTCGTTTACTGGAGATTTTTATTGCAAGGATAAGATATAAGAAAAAAAATATAAGAATTCAATTCAACACAAGAATTTTTAAAATATAAAAAATACAGAATGGGAGAGATGGAAACTGTTTGCAAGAAGAGAATAATATCAAATATGCGATGCTTGTTTCCAAAATGCAAACTAGAATGGAATTTTTTGTTGCACTTAACGGTCCTGTCCACACAAGAAATCAGGTATGCAAATATATCTTTCGAACCTCTCTAATCCCTACGGTACTAATATGAATTGCTAAGATAAAAGTTAAATTGCACTTTGCTTCTATAAATGAATAACTCGTATTGCATATGCGCACTATATAGAATGTCAGTAATTCATATATTGGTGCTAACCACCATAACCAGAAAGGTCTGAACATTTCAAGAATCCTAACACGCATATTGTTTGGAATATTCTAAACGGATTATTCGCGAGTTTAGTGTAACTTGATTCAACTGTTAAATAAAACACACCATGTCAAACATATTTTAGGATGGCTTTGCTTTTAGTCCTTACTTTACATTTAAACACAGTTTTCTTTTCTCCAGCGAAATAACCATTATACAGATCTACAGAACACCAAAGATGCAGTGTGACACTTAATCTTTGCTGCACTTTTAAGAGATTATTTTACAATTGAAATTTCAAGAGACTATTAGCATACCTGTCTCTGGTTTCCGGCAATTCCCACTGAATTTCTGTACAGAGTTTTCACAGAGGAAACCTGTCTCTGCTGTTGGTGCGTGTTGGTCGAGAGTGTCCTGCCATGAACGCAAGAGCTCCTTCTACGACACATGCCCAGTCTAGCCATCAAAGCCAGGACATCCCGTCTGTACTGTTTGGTGAGAATCGCGTACAGGAACGGGTTCGAGCACGAGTTCAGTGGATAGAAGAACACCAGCAAGATTTTTGAGTTGGTGACATCGATGAGCGGCACTCCAGCCACGGCGGTAAGACCAAAGAAAGCGATGGGGGCCCAGCAAGCAAAATCAGTGAAGACCAGCATGGCCATTCGTTTTGCTACGGACAAGTCTGAACGGACTGCCCTTAAATAAAAAAAAAAGTTTTGCACTGTTAATATTTTGAATAGGATTATATTTTTATTTAGACTTGTTTTCAGAGCTTTATAATTCAATCTAAAGTTAAGATATTTATTATAGCATGATTGAATCAAGAAATTAAAGACTAATGTGACTTACTTCAGTGGCCATCGGAGCATATTGTTACGAATTTTGTAAAGTTATCGACTTGACGAGTTTTTTAGCACCAAATTTGGCTATATATTCGGTGATTTGGTAACAAATTTGGCAACATATTTTGGCAACTTGGCGTCACGAAATTTCTACTCTTTTCTAGAAAAGAATAGAAATTTCGCTGCGCCGATAAGCAGTGAAGAGTATAGTTCAGATTTCTAAAGTTATACCATTTCAAGACCCGGTGATTATTTTGTAATTACTCTCCATTTGTTTTGGATGACTTAATTTTTTAGTAGATATTGGAAACTTTTCTAATATTTAATTGCCTGCACACATGAAATATTGTTTGTATGATCATTTTAATTCAATGTGTTTATATATCTATCATTCAAATGTATTTAATGAGCCAAATCAAACATGTTTAAGCGTATAAAAGATTTTCTTGCATTTTTTTAAAATTCTAATTACATTCATTTATCCTTTCTTTTCAAAAAATGAAGTATAAAAGAATGTTTATTTAAATATTTTCAATTCAGATTGCCAAGAGAATGAATGGATTATTTCGCTTGATATCAAGAGAGAAATGATCGGAAGACTGTTTAAACTGAAAACTGGAATTAATATTAAATAATTTTCCTTTTAACAACGTAATGACTTTTATCGCCGTTAAATGATAAGCATACGATCACCCGAACCGTCATTATAGGTTTAAAATTTAAATCAATTCATTTGGAAATTTTACAATGTGCGTTATATAACATTTGGAATATGTTCCTTTTTTTATACGAAGTACCTATCATTATCAGTTATTTTCGTAGAATAAAATCCATCTATGGCTATGTTACAAACTACAATAAAATTACATAAATTGAATTCAAAACTTATATTTGAGCTACATTATTAAAATATCATCTTTACTTCCTGATCCCAAAGGAATTCATGCTCCAGAAAATAGCTGAAATCTGAAAAGATCAATCGTAAATTGATCCCAATGCTGAAACTTCTTTTTTGGTTCTCTAAATGCCAAATAGAAGGTAGTTCTGAATAAATTGGCAACATAGCTTCCATAATCCGCAACTAGGTGATTATACAAAGAGAATGGTGAAGTGAAAATAAAAACAAATTCTTATTTTGTTTCGTAAGCTTGCTTGAACAAAAAACCTAATAACGAAAATTGCTTTATTGGAAACGTTTGGAAATTGAACTTACTGTTTGAGACAGTCTCTAGAGAATCTATTTTATTCGTTGTATAACATTTCATTTACTGATTAAAATAATAAGATAGAATTGTGTTATATGTTTTTATCCGATGACAAATAGATGTTTTTGTAGATAACGATGAAATTAAAATTCTGGTTTAAATAATATAAAATAACGTTTCTTTTAAATGTAGCAAGGAAAAGATTCTCTTAACAGCATTATATTCAAATAGCAGAATGTTTCTTTTTATCTCTACTAATAACAGAGGAGAATGTGTGTGTGTCTGTGTGTTGGCGCTCTACAGGGCAGACCACTGGACCTAGAGCTACGGAATTTGGCCCAAACGTACTTTGGAGGGTGGGAATGTGCATCTCCGAGCTCTTTTGGAAATTTTAATTATAATTTTAATTAATTAAAAATTAAGCGAAATTTTGGCGTTTTTACTTATACGAAAATATTGCAGCACAAACATCAATTTTACGCCATCTGAAAGTGCAAGAAATTACCTTTTCAGTGATATCATTAATTAATATCATTGATTGATTGAGAAAAATTGTACGGCAATTTAATGTTGCCGTACAATTTTTCTCAAATTTTAACAAATATTTAAAAATATATTTTGCAAAATTTATAACAATACTTTTCATTGTTGCAACGCAATTCGAACGTTTTCATTGTTTAAACAAACATTTATTTGGGTTACTGTTGAAAACTAAGGTATTAATTTTCTTAATGTTTAATGCTATGTTTTGATCAACATATTTTTTATCCAGCTAATATGTGGCTGGAAATAAAATGCGCTGCGTCATTTTGAAGTTAAAATCAAATGCATATTTTGCAAGAAGAATAAGAGTGTAGTTGATGCCGACAAGTGCAATTTGATGTTGTATGACACAGCCAGTCACATGACTCTATTAAGGACATTCATGCAGACAACGAACAGAAAAGGTGCAAAGCTACTGAAAGAACATGCGTTAAATGTCTACAACAACTTGAAATTTAAAATTGTTAAGGGAACCATGAATATCAAATTATGCGTAAGAGATTCAATTGAAATTATATTCCCTGCGAACAAGCTGGTCTCCGAAGGAGGCTAGTAATGAATAACGCTTGCATTAAAACAAATACTTGCTACTACAATTTATTATGAAAAGTACTATTTGAGGACAGAATAAACAATGTATTTCTTACTTGATTTAGTAGAAAATCATTATACTCCATGTTCGAAGTAGCAAAAGGCCGAAAGAAATTGCATTTATTTCAGTTTGCCTCTTTTATTTCATTGTTTACGGAATTAGTAGTTTGTTCAAAATTTGTAAAGATGTGAAAATGTGCAAAAATAATGTTCATCATAAATTTCAAGACAATTGAATTACTTGTGCACATTCTGAGACTTTTACGAAGAAGACTCATTCGAAGTATATTTATCTAATATATTTTCTGGAAGTTTTAAGCATCGATGTATGTTATCATATTTTTATCTTATTTTTAGTTTGAAATATAAACACTGTATTAGAACATTATAAGGAATTGCGCAGTGGGATTGAATATTTTTAATGACGTTTTCTCACAAATAAAGCAGCGATTTTTTTAAAAAATTCTAAAATCAATGATTTTGATTTTAGAACACCTCTTTCCGTATCAGATTAAATAGTTTAGACATTTTTTACGTGCGCATTGTCATTCGGTCAAATATAAGTTTTTGGCACAAAAGTTAAAATCAGAGAAAAGATTAACAATAACACTGTGGAACAAAAAAAATACTTTTTTTTCACTCTTGATGAAGTCCCCAGGCCGGATACTATGCTTATTTTGCTTCAGTCATTTTGTCGCTTAAGTTTATTTAGTTTGTTGCATTTTTGTTGAATGCATAGCAAGAGGTTATTTAGGTTCAAAAAATATGAAATTTATTTATTTTCTTTGTTTATCGTAACACTTCCAAAACTAAGCTCCAAACATAGAATATTATTTGTTAGTTCAGAACATATGTCAAGAATACAAAAAGTAACAAAAATTAACACACCTTAAAAATGAACTTCTGCTACCAGGATATCAAAGTAATGGAACAAAGATATCAAGGGAGGTGGACACACATATGGTGGCAGATTACTGCTATAGACTCCAACACGAAACTTGCACCGTACGCAAGAGGAAATCATATAAAAGCTTTTCCATGAAGTAACTGAACCAGCTTATTTAATTTTCATATGTTTGGACTTAATGCAACATCATTATATATTTTTACCATACCATTATGATTCATCTATTTATTTATTGAAATTCATTTCTTTATTTCATTCATTAATATTTTTTAAAATTTTATTCTTAAACTTGCATTTGACACATATTTTATGTGATTTCTGCATAGATTTATCTTGTGATTTATATATTGAATTACTCTTTAGGATTAAGTTGATTTATTGCAATGATTTAATTTTATTATTGATTTATATTTGAGAGAGTTTCAATGCGATTTGAGTGGTGCGTACATATTACTATTGGATTATAATTTTCACTTTATCTCGAAAACTAAAGCCAATCAATCTGACAAAAAGAATGTTGGTTTAGGAATTACCCTAAAACCACTGGAATATCGTTGGCAAAAAATCAGTGTTGACCAGTGTAATTAAACTGTCACCATTTATTTAATTTATTATTGTATTTCTTCGTATTTTATTATGACAAAAACTCTTTTCCGATGGTGCATTCTTCCGATAACAAGTTCTGAAATTATCACCAGTACACATGGAATACGGAACCAAAACAAACATTTACGCTCGTCGGTGGAAATACTATTTTTCACTGATTGGAGCTATGTCCTGTCTTAACTCCTCCGTTCGGTATTTTGTTTCTTTGCATGTAAGTCTGCTTGTATCAAAGTCACAACCAAATGCGTTGTTCTCTTTTCTTCGAAATTGACATAAATGTTCCTTGATGTCATACGAAAAGACTTATGTGTAAGAATTTTTTTATTCCGTTGCAAGCTGAAGGACGTTTAAATGGTGCAGATTCATATAATTTTCAGCTTTTTCCCAAAAATTCCTTGCTTAATCTAAAACTGTTAAATATTTTATGATTCAAATCATTTGCAAAATAATTTTACGAACTCTCACGCAACAGGGCAAAGCCAGTTTTACATTTAACACATCCAAAAAACTCTCGATCTTCTAGAAAGTAACAGACTTAATTTGAACCACTTAAACCGATAGAATGAAGACATGTTTGTTGTCATATCGCTCTAAGACAAATTATACAGTGGTTCATGCAGAAATGCTCCCTCTTCGTCTTGTGAGAAAGTCGGAATCGATTAAACAATCCATGAGGGGAAAAAATTATTAAACAAGCAATTCAAAGAAAGAAACATAAGGACTCAAAAGACGGCGTTACAAATACATTTCCAAGAATTCTGTACTTAGGAGTAATAATGCTTAAGAAACTATCGCATTCGTTTTATTCCGGAGAAGAAATGGACTTTGTCTTGTTTGGGCCGATATTCAAGCTATTTTTTATTTGGCTGCAGAGAAATTACTTTCTCTCTCATTCTGATGGGAACACAGATGAATATTTTCTCTTAAACGAGGTTTCTGGGAACCAAATTCAATCAACTCAAAACTGCAGCATTTCTTGCGTATATAAAGAATTCGAAATGCGTTTTATTTGTCGATTTAAAGAAGATTATTAAAAGGTATCCGAACACGTTGAAAAGTCGATTTTCGGCCAAATTCCCATTTTTTAATTTTTGATGGTTTGGATAGTTCATTCATTTACCTTTCTAAAACATATTTACTTTTGTCGGTACGTTAATTAGAAGATGAGATATTAATTGTTTTATAACAATCCGAAAACCGGAAGTGGGCGTTTAATTAACCGGAAGTTGTCATTAAAAGGGACAGAAACCTGTCAAAAATTGTTTTAAACTGCAATTTTTCTAGTTAATATGATGTTAGTATATTTTAGGAATTTTTTTTAAAGTTTAGATACTTAATTTAAGCGCGTGGCAAAACTAAAATTTGATTTTTCTCAGAACTAGATTTTATGCATAATTTTCACACTTCAAACATGATAACTCAAGATATTATCACTCGATTGTTCTGAAATTTTGTGAACACTGTCTTCAAATGTGTTTCTAGTGAATGTACTAGAATAATGTATATTGTAACAATATTTTTTTAATTATGGTCTTTTATTTGAAAAATGACATAGAAAATTTGCTGAAAATCTTATAATGTTGTTCGATTAGCTCTAAAATTTTTATTTATACAAATAATGTTAAGATTCTAGTACAAGCACTAGTCCATAGTATTTAGTTTATTTTAGTATTAGTTTTATTTGAATTATTACAAAAGTGTGACCTCTAACATGTTTGAAGTTTTGGGGAATTTCCTCTAAAAAGAAGCAGAAATTCAACATTTTTGTAAATTTATAATAATTTATACTCAAAAATCATACTCTAATATTAATCTTTATTAAATTCGAATCTAAAAAACATATTTTGGTGTTTCTATTTCACAATTTTTAAAAAAAGTGCTCCGAACGTGTTCGGGGACAAAGCATACAATTAAATTCAAAATAGTCTAAAATATATTGCAGTTTACATATTCTTTTCAACATGGGATAATTAAAAATACTTTTCACAAAACTCATTCATTTATGATTCATGTAAATTTGAATTTGTTACTGAAATCTTATTGGCATAGATTTAATTCTTGGATGCACTTTGCATGTGAGATATACGTTCTACGAAACCAAATCGATATGAAATGCTTTATGCTGTATAAATACAAAAAAATATTTGTCTACATGATGGCAAGAAAAATTTTGACTGATGATTAGAGCATGTTGGGATATGCATACATAACATCAAGATATCAATTTGGTTAATATACCAAGAATAGATCAGAATATATTCGGCATTTTGTGTCCACAATATAAAAGGGGTCGTCTCCCCATTTAGGAAGTGAATTTTTCGTTTTCATAGTTTGGCACCTTGGAAGATATGAAAATTATAAAATAGTGATTATTTTAAAGACAAAATTCGCGTCAAAAAACATTGATATAAAAGGTAATACTACAAATATCAATATGCATGACAATACCAATGAAAAAAAAACGTTACTTTTTTCAAAATATATGGATGCTCCCCTAAGTGCATCGATTTACAGCGTAAATAGAAAGTTTAATGTAACTTAAGAAATTACTCGTACGAATAAGCTGAAATTTTGCTTGGAATTCTAAAATAGCCTTCTGCGTGCATAGATTACTGTAAAAATTTGAAGGTGTTGTCATTTAAAAAAAATTTAAGCATCAAATTTGATAAAATATTTCGTGTGTTCAAATTTAAATCAAAAGTACAGGTGCAAAATGTGTATAATACTTCATACTATACGACTAAAAAATTCTAGGTGAATAAATATATTATATCTCAAGATATAAATAAAATTTCAAAATTTTACTTTAACATTAGAGAATCAAAATTTTATTTGCTTATAATTTCGAAACAAATAGAGCTACGATGATGATATTTAGTACCCGAGCATAACTTTTGATTCAGTTTTGAAATCCGCAGACAAAAATGTGTGTTGCCTATGAAAATTTTAAAGTTAGTGCAATTATAAATATGTAAACGATCGCTTATGAAATTTTTAAACTTGAAATCGTTTAGTAAACATTATTTCCTGAAAATTGCTACCTTTTGTTTTAATATACGATGAACGATGGCAGAATAATGCTCGATGATTCGTTTTTTTCTTTGACTGTACCCGTGGATATCGACATCTGTCAGGACTGTTCTACTTCATTACTTCCCTGGGGTTTATTTTGGCACTTACCGGTCGTTTTGTGATGTTGTAACCCGGTTAACATCTGTACTGAAGTGTATTCTTAAACTTCCATTTTAGAACCGCAGACATAGCCTAAATATGACGTGCGCTTCCCTGTTTCTAGGATACCGGCATCTGCGTCCTGCCACATTCTAACCAGCACACCACATTAACTATTCTGTTATGTATAAAATTGTTCATATGGGTATACTGGGTCAAAGTTACTCATCTACGGCAATCTCATGCTTACACGCTGGATTTCAACTGCACTACAGCACATGAACAATTCCTTTCTTTTTTTACGATATCACATGCCAAAGCTTAAAATTCTTTATACAAACATTTACAAAAATAAAAGAATAATTGTATCCCTCATAAGCAATAAAAAAACATGTAATTCGTTGGTTTAGGACGATGGATACAAGTTAGAATGCATTGTTATGATAACGATAATAAAAACGTAAGTATGAATGAGGTAGCTGCGTTCTTTGCATTGTTAAAACAGCATATCGAACACATTTTCTATTCTGAAAATTAAGGACAATTCTCGGAACAAAATCAACATCCCTTCCGAAATTAAAATAAGCAGCCAAATGAATGAAACCATCATTATATCCGGCCGATAAGTGCATTACAGTAAGAGACAGATAAATAAGGAATTGATTAAAGGCAACAAACGTATGGATCTAAATGAATGGAATGTGAATAGCTTCATTGCAAAAGCGGCGCAGAAGATATTTGAAATCAAGCTATATTAAGAGACAACAGCTTGTTTCGACAAATCCATTCAAATGTTTGCGTGCGGTTGAATTTCTCCGCATTTTGCTAATGAACCGAGAAAGCTTTAACATTCAGGTCGTGTTGCATGCAGAAAAATCGATCAACATATTTCGTAAGACTTCCTTTGACCTTCACGAGGAAGGAAACCATACATCCGGATTATTAAAACTTAAGAAAAAGTTGCGAAGTTAGAAGATTTTCTGGTCGGTGGAAATCAATAATTCCCCAATCATCTGAATAAGTTTCTTCTTTAATATTTTATATTTTGTCATAGTTGATGAGTATTATAATGCATATAAAATATTAAATAATATTTTTTAAAAATGCTCCCTTCGTCCAACTTTAGTTCACCGTTATGCAATTTTTTCGTTTCGTTTTTTCAAAAGTACGATTTTTTTAAAATCAAGGAATCCAGCGTTTATTAATAAAAATAGACCTAATTGCTTTTTAAATTTGACTGAAAATTTTAAATCGCATAGAAAAGGAAGAAATATAAATTTCAGAAACATTCGTTTCATGTAAACCATAATCCACTTTTCAAAGTTAGGATCTAAATAATACTTATCTATGATTTCATTCCACATTTTAATTACAAATTTTTCTAAAATGTTTATTATAGATTATTCCATCTTCTTTTAAACTGAAACTTATTACAAGGCCATTTTACATATCATGGAAATTTAGAAGGACCAAATATTCATAAGGAAAACAATTCTCAAAATTATTATTCTGAATATTAATACACTTAAATCAACGTTTCAAATATTTAGCAGTAATAATTTATTATCTATAACAATTATTTAATGTATTAATTTAACCCTCCGTTAGGCTCACGAAATTTTGTCGCACAGTTAGGCGCGTTGGGTGTATATGTCCCCTATTTTCTCTTCCTTTTTTTCCTACAAATATTTTCTTTTGAGAAAAGATATATCAACTGAAATTAAAGAATAAACATATAAGAAATGCAAAAAGTAGCAAAAATAATTTTGCATGACTATTTTGAATATTTTTATAGAGATTAAAAAAATACTATGAAAAATCACAACATTTTACATAAGCTTCTAATAAATGCTCATTAGAGGCTTAATTATGGCATTTTTAACCGTATCTTTGGTCATTTTTGTCCCTATTTCTTCTACATCTACCTTTATTACTCATTGATTTTGTTTTTAGGAACCATTGATTTCTAATATAAGATTTTCTATTCTTTTTAATTCCATCGGAAGGCGGGCATTGCAGCTCTGCATAAAATTTGAAGTATAATAATTATGAAACTGAACTTTTTGATGGCATCAAATCTTTTTATATCCTTATCGATAATATTGTGTTTGAAAACTACAAAAGCGACAACATTAGAGTTGTTTCAAAGATTGGAAAAAAAAGAACCATAATTCAATGAGAAGTATTTCTTGAGGCATCAATTTCTCTGGCAAAGCTGATCTAGAATATCAACTCCTTCTCTCATGTTATAAAATGTAACAATTTTGGGTTTTTTGTTATCACCTGTAGACAATAGAAACTGAAATGCTCATGGTAAATAATTATGACACAAGCGTAGCGAAATATTCAAGACTTTACTTCTCGCTTCTTATAGGGTAAAAATTCTTCGAATGATTCCCGTTTATTTAAATGAATTGCATCAACAAAAATAGTTTAGAACCCTGTTAAAAGCTTTTTGGCAAATTCGAAACAAGAAAACCAATTATCCACTTTTAAACTCTAGATAGTTCTACTATTTTTTTAGATAGAAATTCACTGAAGTTTAATAAATATTTAAAAAGTTAAATTTTAAACGAAGCTAAGTGACAGAATTTCACATGGGAAGCATAATAAGTCGTTAAGAATGTGAGCATTGTTACAGAACCAGCGAAAGAAGAACGATCAACTACGAATTCCTGTTACACCTTTAGGCGCGTGGGTACACCTGTCCCCCATGTGTCCTTTTTTTCTCTTATCTCTCGTGCATTAACCTTTAGAACTTAAATGGCTGTGGCATGTTGTCCCTAAGTATTTCAAGGACAGGTGCTGAAAGTTTGGTCTTTAAACGATGAATGGAATTTACAGCGCAGCATTTTTAAAACTCATGGAGAACACCTGTACCCCGCTCGACTAACGGATGGTTAAGAGCAGTTTTTATTGAATTTAAAACTTACTTTATTTAGCAGTGGAATAAATCCATTTTATGTCCATGCACGTCAATGCATAAAGCCGATTTAGTCCAGGAAAATATAGAGCATATTGAAGGCACGCGACCTCGCATATTAACGTTGACAGTTTTATGACATGCGCCTTTGCCTTTGATATAAAACTGTGACCTCACATGAATTGACTCCATTTCATTTGACATTTACTCAAGTAAATTCACTCAGAGTAAATACACTGAAAAGAAACTAATTTGCATCAACTGCAACTGGGTAAGCCACATGATGAAAATATCACGTTCCTAAACTAGCAGGTCTGAGGGATAAAGAAACAAAATTGCAGGGTTTAGAAATTCACTCAAGAATTTAGAATTTTGAAGAAATCTGGAAATTCCCCAGGGGGATTTAAAAACTGGAATTCTTTTCACATTCTGTGCTCTAACTTCCAAGAAACACTTTCATTTCTCGGAAGCAAAGAAATCAAAAACTCTTTTTTGGCTTTAAAATACCCGCTTGCTGGGATTCACTACAGACTTCAGTTCACGCATCCCAAAACAGGTATCATGTCATGGAAAAAAGTCACCCTTCTCAAGAAAAAATGCTGCCTTCCTCAGAAGAGGTTTCATGCTCTTTTAATGGATGAAAAGGAACAAAAATTACAAAATGTCCACAGAGGAGGGTCTTTAAGACACATTCAAGGTGACATTTTTTATGTTGACGGCATAAACTTAATATATTCAAGGTTTAAGTATGCATCACTCTAAAGAGCATTTAATTTTAATACATTTTAGAGATATTAAATAATATGATTTTCAACTTTGAAGTTCTTCAGTTTGATAAACTGTACATGATCTCGGATCTTCAGCCTTAACAATAACTTTCATCCATATCTTACTTGAACTTATGATAATTTTGAGTTTACTTCTAATATTTATGCTTACTTATTTCCCAATAACATATTTTTATGCAAGATATATATCTATATCTTTATAAAACTAAATTAAATTCAGATGAAAAAAATCTAGAATGTACAATAGTTGAGTGGTCATGCGCTATTATCCGTTGGGATTGGTTTATGTTAACGAGTAAGATACAACAAACAATATGTAAGCATTTAAATGTAATATACATTATAACATAATCAACATTCATAACATAAGTTCTGATATGAGATGAATAATTGAATGAAATTCTCGTTCTCTTATTGAAGTGCAGAGAATTCAGGTTGATGAAATAGGAAATTTCATCATTTTTTTCGAGTTTTTGAACAGCTATTTAGAAAGATCTATCTAACTACAGTTCTCTATTATTATGGGATCTGGAAAAAAGTTTAGTGTTGTTTATTGCAGAATATGAGTGCTTATAACCTTCTATTTATTATCAGGAAGTCATTGATCTAAATTTATTATAGAATTGATTCCATAATTTAATGAATAACAGTGGTTAAACTATAATCAAATCTACATTTCAAATTAACTTAAACATTATGTCAAAACTTTTGAAGATTTTAAAAACTGTGTGTTTGCGAAAAATGAATGATTAATGGACAGCAATACACTATGTGATGTTCTCAAATCTGGATATTAAGATTCCAAAGAATAATTGTGCAGTTTTTTGCAAAATCCATTCTAAAACTTGAATGGATGTTTGCACTACTAATAAATAAATATACATAAACAACTAATATATTCTTTCTTCGAAATGGCATTAAAATGAAGATGGAGTTATCCAAAAAAGCAAATATTAAATAATTCGTAAAAATCATCACTCATTAAATAATAATTAATATCACATCTTAGTAAAAAGGTAATGACAGCCTTTTTCTATAAAATTAAATTTTCGTTTTATGCGAATAATTGGTAACTTGCATGATAAACGTAGAAGCTTATACAGCTTATATACCTGTTAGCATGGAGGTCAGGAGTATCTCTGTTTCCACTGTTACTCGAATCTCTAATAGACAAATACATCTTGGCATAGCATATGCATATGAGAAAAAATGCAAAACCCTTGGCACTCAGTAGACAAATGATGTAAGCTAAATCTGCTATACCCCGATTTTCCATGGGTAAACAAATGGATGTTTTGGCATAGCTACTGATACCTAGAATGGGCAGGGCAGCCATCACCAATGCGTACAACCATCCGAGGGCCATCACCTTCGCTGCTGTGCCTAGGTGCAATCTGCGATTCAAGTGAATGGCATATGTTATGGCGTACCATCTTTCCAGAGTTATAACAGTAAGGGTGAAGATTGAAAGTTCACTCGAAAATACTGTTAGAAAACCAGCCATCTGACAACCAGCACCTGAAAAAACAGTTTAAAAATTCGTTCATTTTGCTGTTTTAAACAAGCATACTACTAACAATATACATTTAATTAAGACTGAATTATGTTAGAATGTTCAAATAAGGGGTTTTTAGAAAATTCAGAAATATATATGAGGAATAACTATTATCGTTCTATTCTTTTCTTAGCCAAGTTAATTTCAGTCTCAATAAGCTTCGAAATATAATAAAAACTAGCTGCATGGCCCGGAGTTGCACGGGCAATCTTGAATAAAGGGATATTCCCGGGCGGAGAGAAGTGAGATCACGTGAGGCCTTAGGATCCATATTTTTTCATATTCCCGGCTCCGTTTTTTTTCCATCAAATATTGTCATTTACTTTCCCCAACAAATGTAAATATTCTTATCTAGTCTTTTAATTACTAATTTTCATATGCCCGCCTCCGGTTTGTTTTTCTACACATACTGTCACTAACGTAAACCTTACGTTCCCCCCAAAACGTTAAAATATCCTTTGAATCCTATATTGTTTAATTAAAATTTTTAAATCCTACCTTTTAATTACCTTATAGTTAATAACCCAGCGTTTCTAGGAATCCACATTTTTTCATATGCCCGCCTCTGTTTTTTCCCCTACAAATATTGTCGCTAAGCTTCTCCAACAAACGTAAATCTGTTTTGAATCATCTCTTGTTGGATCGAAACTTTCAGTTCTAGCCTTTTTACTACCTTAAAGCAGTTTGGTTTGAATGAAAACGCGAGAATTCTTATGCTTATCAATTAAAACAGATTAGCATGATATTTGTTTTGTAAAAGAAAAATAAAACGAAATAAAAAACAGAAACGATAAACGATTTAATAGTACACCAAACTGATAAATTAAACACCAGAAACATATATTTTCTTCTTGCCCGTATTTGAATAATAATGAATAAAAACCGGATGCAAATGAATAAATATTTTCCCCAACAAACGTAAATGTTGCGAAACACCGTGCGACAAAAAAGAAAGAAAAATGCAGGAAAGAGATTTTTTTCCCGATGTTTATAAATAAAAACTCGAAAACGCGGAAGCTCCCAAAAAAAGAAAAAAATAAAACCTTTTATACAAACCAGATGCAAGAAGAACCGATGTGACAGAAAGTTATAGGAGCTGTCGGTAGATGGCAGCAAGGGGGAATCATTCAATATTAAGTTTTTAGTTAATATCTTTTTAACTAATTACAATTTCGGAATTTAAATAGTCGACATGGATTCCTTGGATTAATTTCCATCTTTTGGTACTTACGGCTAGTTTCAGGATTCAGTGGTTCGTGAGAAGATAGAAGGACATACATACGTCTGTTGACGTTCGAATTTTAATATATAAGATATACATTCTATTTATAAGATACAATAGAAATAGCTCTTTGATTTTACTCTAATAATTTTTGTTAAAAATTCAATAGAACAGCCTTAACACAATAAAATTACACTAATGATCACGAAGCAGTGAAACTGCTATTCAAACAAAAACATCTTGCAAAAAACTCATCATATTATGTTCACATATGGTCATCAATAAAAATTTCCCAATTAGCTTAGAAAAGAATATAAGACCTAGTAAATTTAAAGATAAGATGAGCCTATGACCTCAATGACTGAAAGTTTGCATATACAATTTCATCTAGCAACGGTTTAGAAATTAGCAATAGTCATTTTGACCCAAGGCATTGATTGCTTCATAACTTCCCCTTGAGGATTAGTGAGTAAATCCGCATAGTACTTCCTACAGTAGAGCCTCGGAAATCCGAACCCCAGGAGTCCGAAATTTTGGATAATCCGAACATCTTTTTTTTTTAATTTCCGAAATTTTTTTATTAAACAATGATGGAAAATAACAAAAAGAAATCAGAAACAAAACTTTTTAACAAATATTTAAACTTTAAAAGAAACATTTGAATTGGTATATTTAAGAATGAATACAACACCTTAATGAACAGAAACAAAATCTATTATCTTCTTTTGACGTAAGGAACTAAACTTGCTTGACGATGCTAATCGCAGCTAGATCTTTCTGTACTCTTTCATAGAGTATCCAAATTCAATACTCTACTACTACATTTGGTATATCAAGAATATTTTACCGAATTCCCCAGATAATCCGAATTTCCCGGAATCCGAACAGAGATCAGCTCCAATTAGTTCGGATTTCCGAGAGTCTACTGCATTACTACCAAAAAAATGTGAGACAAATGAATTTAGAGACTAACACAATTATGCTTTGATAAAAGTTTGGGAATACTTGAGCTCCTAACAACTAACTAATGGAATGCATCTTGAATTTAATCATGGATGCATTTATATTTTTTTTCTGTTCACACAAGCAAATGTAATGTTTAAACCGAAAGAGAAATCTCCTGTGTACTACTGAACTAATATTGCGCACTAATAGTAGACTAATAAAATGTCTGGCATTTTGCTGTCTATAGTCCTATTTACTTGAGAAAAACTTCGAGAAATACCCGAAAAAGAAAGGCAGTCTAGAAAAACTTTCATTTCTGAACCGTCCCACTTGCACTATGAAACTAAATCTTCATAAGATTCTTAACAGTTCGATATCGGTGACAAAACAATAGAGTTTCGAGGAACTCAAAACAAACTAAAAATTCTTTGCGACGCACTTTTCCTCAAGCAATATCTCGGATATAATACAATCTTTTGACTGTCGTCTCACCATCATTAAAAGAGATGCAGTTTCCCTGTGCATCAAACAAAGATAATTAAGTGCAGGTGTTCATATAGTCAATGAAACCGTCTCCACGCATTGGCACGGAATGTTTTGAAAAATATTTTTCGACGCATATATGATGTGAATAAATATCAATATCCTGCCAAAATGAGACTCAACGGAGACATAGAATTCATTTTGGAAGGTAATTTAAGAACGAGAAAACCTTTGGCATGGCAAAAGTAGGAAGAGAGTGTGTTAATACGAAGTCGTTATAACGTTCTGTAAGCAAATTTTGAAATATTTTTATTTGAATATTTGTTTGCTCATATAAGATTGAAAACTCAAAGAGTTTCGATCTATAAAACATAATTAAGATATATAATTGTTTAGTGAGGAAACTTTTCCTGCAACTACAATTGGAGAAAGTCGAATTTCCTTGAATTAATGAAATTAACAATAAAGAAGCATATATTATGTATGCGTTTACTATAATACAACTTCTAGAATATTACATTTATTTCAGTAGTGAATAATCAAATGCAAAAATTTTTGAAATTGAATTGATAAAAATAACCTAAAAATGTTGAAATTAATATATTTTGCAATGCAAATTTATGGTATACTTGTTTCACGGGATCGATAAATAAATCGTAAAATTATCTGGGAAATGCCTATTAACAAAAAAAAGTTTATTTGCTGTTTATGGTAAACCATTCACAAGTTTATATTATTTTTCTAATTTTTGCAAAATATTTTTATTAACGTGATACGCAGACTAACCCTTAAATGCCCGTTTTTTAGAAATGATTTTAAAATGTTTTACTACTTTCATTTCTTGAAAAAACATGGGGAAAATACTTTAAAATATCCTATTTTGATTTAAGTATGGCAAAGAGTTACTTATGGTTAAGTTGTTACTCATAAACAGCACTGGGCTTTAATTGAGAAAAAAATCTCCTTTATAAAATTCTATAACTAAACACAATGAATTTTAAGAATTAATAATGTGGACAAAGGATTTCCTACAACATTGTAGAATAATATATGGTATTCACAAGCGCACAAAGAAATAAAAAATGATGCAGGCTCAAGTGACAATCATCAATTTATTTTCATTTTTTCATCAGCACTCAGACTGCCATCTATATGTCGGAAAATGATTTAATAACATTTTCAGTAAGTATTCCATCGACAACAATAGGCATTAGAGCTTCCGTATTATTCTCAAGATTTTAGAGGACAAAATTGGGTATTTGCTTCAAGGCAACTCTGGGCGTTTAAGGGTTAATTTATGTGATATGTATTTCATTTTTAAGCTTCACGATGATCTCAAACGATTATTTTACCCTCATCTTTAGGCGATGAGTTTCTAATGCAAAAGCAATGAAATCAATCGCAGGAAACAATAAACTATCCGATTCTTCTGTTTTCGTCTGGTAGACTTTGTTATTGTTTCACTTGTTAACTGTGAACTCCTTTTGTCTGAGAAATAACGTGATTCTTTTTTGGTTTCTTCCCAGATCTAAACTCCGGGAAAATTCGGATGAGTAGTTATTGGGAAAAGAAAATTGATTGTTTTTCCAATTATAAAGATATTGATAATTACATCAATGAAGTAAAATATTAATTTTCTAATGCGTTCAAGAATGGAAGAAAAATCCTCCACGTTCTCAAGGAATAATCTTAATTTATTACAAAATCCATTTTTCCCCTAGACGTTACTTTTCTTGAATATTAAACAATTAATACAATATAGATGACGAAACTAAGAAGTTCTTTAACTATCAGACATGAAATTTCAAATGAGAAAAATAATATTACTAATATTAGAGAAAATAAAAACAAAGTATTTTCAGATAATCAAAATTAATTTTAGTTTAAATTAATTTAATTTCTATAAGAAAGATGCAGTAAAATCTAGTTAACGTAAACTAGAAACAAAATCAGTTTCAGAAATTTAAACCTTATAACTGGAGAAATTTAATTTATTTTATCGGTCGCAAAACTTCCACTTTTAGTAACTTAATATGAAGCTCTTACAATCAATATAATGTTCAAGTAGCTAATTATATCTATATGTTTATTAATTAAAGGAAATTCTACCTTTTCTTACAAATTTGCTAAGAATATCACTCGTTTTGCAATTATATAAGAGATTAATTAAACAATTTTTTTTCATTATTTTACAAAAGCATGATTTATTTCAATATTTTCATTGATAATTTTTTTTTGAAATTTGACAATGATTTTGAGAATTATGCTTAAAACTTAAATAACGCTAAGCGATAAAAGCGAATATTTTTATAAAAAATAACTTTTTAATGCAAAGAAAGAATAAACTTTTCGAAATTTTTCCTTTTTATTTGCGTATTTATTTTTATTTTTTCGTGCATTTATACAGATTTTAATAAAAAAACACTTAATATTCACAAAAAAATTTTGTCTTTTTTTCGTTCCAATTATCTGGCCTAAAACAGATTTTTCTAAAATGTCAAAAAGTCTAGTTCAAAAAATTATGTATATTCTAACTATTTTTATAAATAATAAGTTTTATCATCCAAAACCTGAAATTTTTTTTAAGAAATCCTTTAGTTTCGTCAGTATACGGATTACGGGCGTCAATCATATTTAAAATTATGACCAGGTACAGAGTTTTTCCTTTACTTTCTCGTATTCTTTCAAAATATGGCTAATTTTGGTTTAGATTCTCAGCATAGTGAAGAAAATAGAGAATGCGCTATTTATTTCTTCTCTTTCCCGGAATGGGTTTAAAATTTGTTATTAATCAACAATTTTTGTGCGAACACCACACACCAAATTTCATTTATCTAGCTTGATTTGAATATGAACTATAAGATTTAAATACAGATGGAGGTACCAAAAAAAAAATAGACTAGCCGTTGATGTACTTAGTACAAAACTAGAAGATCTAATATTTTGGAGTAAATATCATACACTAATATTCCCCAGTTTGTTGAGTTTCTGAGTCATAACCTTCACATATGCATAACTAAGTAGAGGTGAGTGGTGTAAAACCGGGTACAATAGATTTTAGCGTTATTATTTTTCCCATCTACCAGACAGAAACTGATTTACACTCTACTAGTCCAGAGAAAGGAACAGTCATAGTTGCGTGTTGAAGCTGTCGAATGCACTGCATTTGTGAAGGTTTATTTGTTTTAAGACGTCAACTCTCTAATGTTCGAATGATTTTAAACTGTCCTTACTTAAAAACTATTACAGTTATAAAAACCCCATTTAGTCCAGCTTATTATACGTTTACTAAGGATTCATACCCTATCAAACAATCAGGATTTACTCCAATAATTGCGCGGCACTATATAATTTTTTATAACCTCTGCATTCGGGGTAAAATCGGGTACTCCAATTGGCCTAATACCGGGACAGTCAGTATTAATGATTCCTCCAATGAACACGATAAAAACACATCAATCGTTGATTGTTTATATTTTAAGGATCTATTTTCTAATTTAAACACAGAAGAAGGGTTAATCCAATGTAAAAACTGTCCTAGCTGTGCCCAAGAAAGCTGCAGTGGCGGGAGGAAGAAGACAACTGCTTTACATGCGAATTTTGTAACTAATATTCTTAAATTGTCTCATAAAATAAAAATGCTTGCAACTTTTCCTCTGAAAATCGAGTTTTCTTTATTTCCCACAACGTTAACATGTGCACCTGGTTTTACCCCACTAGTTGGTAAAATCGGGTAGTTTGAATTTTTTTTAAATTTAAGTAATGATTTTCTGAAAAGATATATTGTACTACAATAAACAATAAATATTTTAATAAAATTTGACAAGCTCTATGTCGAATAGTTAAGCTCCAACAGGCCTTCGAACATTAGCTACCCGACTTTACCCCACTTTCTCCTAGATAGATAAACAGTCATCTTGGTCCAAAATATGATACAGATCTACAATTCTAGAACTAAGACTAAACTAAACTATATATATATACTAAACCTGTAGCCTCCTGCATGTTAGACTTAACTTCATAGGCATAGTCTACTACTGTAATCGTTCGGGTGTAAAACAACTTCTTCTCGAAAAAAATGAGTTTAAGACGTAGAGTTCACAATATTTCTTAATGAAACTTTGGATGAAACTATTTAAAAAATATTAGTTTGAAAAGAAGAAGATGGACTTAGGCGAGCTAAAGAACGTTTAGATCGACGTCAAAATATTTCAAATCAGAGTAGGTAAAAATCGTATTAATTCACAAATTGAGGTGAACATCATGGAATTTTCTTTTTGTGAATATTGTATATTGGGTACTTTTCCGTTATACGCACGCCACTTGGTGCCTTTTTTGTCATGGCGAATTTTCTTGGAGCGCTGAATCGCCAGCTTGGCTCAATTTCTTTGCTGGCGATTATTGACGTTTGCTAGATTTTTGGCGAGCTGGAACGTCAGAAGCTTGAAAGCGCAAGTTTCGCTGAAGATGCATGGTGCCCGTATAACGGACAGCAGATGTTTTGCATGGGATCAGCTAATATGCCATATTTCATCTAACCACGTTCTTGCCTTTTGAATTATCGTGTTCACATGCACATGGATGAACAAAGAGAGAGTTTTAAATTGCATCCAGAATATCATAGAAACCTATAACTTTGGTGTAAAAACAGCATGCCGAAATTCATTTGTCTAGCTTGTATCATCGTTGAGTTATCGTATTCGAAGTCAGACAGATATAATTCAATAAAAATTTTTTCGTTAGACACGGTCGACCTGGAACCCTCCGGTTCCGAGATCAACACATTACCACTTGGCCACCACCGCCTTAGATTGCCATTAAAACCATTTCAAACATAAACATTTGTTATTTTCTTCTTCAAAACTGTTCGTTGTATTGAGAGGCGCACTTATCATACTTTATGTAAGCGCCAAGAAGCCGCAGTCAGAGTCACCAGAGTTAGCTTGCCGCTGGTGCAACGCGATTATCTAAGAATGCGGAAGAGAGAATTATCAGACATCAACGGATGCAGTTGGCTTTTTAAAAACTTGAACGGCAAACTATTATTTTAAAGCGACGGCATTACGTTAACGATATTAAATGTTTGTAAATATTGTATATATAATTTAAAATCTAGTTATTAAAAATGTTTTAAATTTTAATGTTTTCTATTTCTTGAAACCAAACACTGCTGTCAAATAACAATAATTTGGGAAAATTTCCTAGTAAATTAGTTTCAATATTTACTTACCATGTTGCCACTCTATGGCATGGTTGAAATATGTACCCATTGTGCGTATATCTACGCTGGCGATGATGAGCAAGTAGATGCCCATGCAGAAATCGGCGAAGGCCAGGTGGCACATGAGGAATTTAGAGACGGTCATCGTCGATCGAGCCGTCAGGATTACCAGGAGGACAGCCAGGTTGCCCAGCATGGCCGCTATCAGCACGAACCAGACGGCCACCCTCAATGACCACTGGCCCATGACGTCTTCGCAGGGGTTGAAGGCATCGGGTTCTGGATAGCAGGTCACCTGTCGGAAATCCCTCGCAAAGTTGCCACACACGGCTCTCAGTGGATCGTCTGGACGTATGGTAACGGGTTTGGGGTGAAAATAGCCTGGAAAGGACACCGAATGATGGAATTGTTTCTTCTAATTTAAAGTATTGACATTTTTAATTAAAAATAAAGTAATTATTTTCTTTGCAATTTTTACAAGATACAAATTGGAGTAAATAACATATTATAACAATTAAATAACTTAAACTTCTTCAGTTTGCATGTAGTAATTATTTGAGCTCTTTCAGTTCAATATATCTTTGAGGCCATTTGATAAGGTTGACGTATGGTAACGGGTTAATGGTGAAAGTAGCTCTGAAAGGACACTGCATGATGAAATTGTTTTTCTGATTTAAAGTAATCACATTTTTTATTAAATATAAAATTATTATTTTCCTTTTTAATACAAACATATCAGGGGAAATTAGATCATATGACAATTATTACATATTTGAAATTTCTTCAGTTTGCATACAGTATTAATTTGAGTTCCGCCAGTTCAATATAAATGTTGAGGTCGTTTGATAAGGCTGATGTATGTTAACAGGTTTGGGGTGAAAGTAACCTGGAAAAGAAACTGAATGAAGAAATTACTTTTTTAATTTAAAGTAATACCACTTATCAAAAATGAAATCAATTAATTATTCGCTCTGGAATATTTACAAGATACAAATTAGAGGAAATAAGATCATATTGTAATTAACGCATCGCTGAAACTTCCTCAATCAGCCTGTATTAATTTGAACTCTGTCAGTTGAATACAACTTTGAGGCTGTTTCTCTAAATCTCTATTCTCTATTTTTCTTCTAAAAGCATTACTACGAAGAAAATTTCATCTCTAAGACATCATAAATTTTTTCAGAATAAAAACAAGTAATATATTTCTTTTTTTATATTTTTATTTTTTGTAGGAATTGGTTTTGATTTAATTGCTTCTTGAATATCAGGAGTTCCACCAAAGTTTTATGAGCTTTAGATTTAAGAATCGTATTTTCATTGTTTATACTTACATTTAATGTAAATTTTGTTGGCTTGCAACTTTTAAGTATTAGTTTTCATGCAAGTAAGACTTTATTTATTGATATATTAAAAATGTTATACTCTCATGAGCCAGAAATACTAGTACAGCAGTATAATACTTCGTACTTTCGTTACGGCAGTAAAGGACTGTAGAAATACGATAACCCATGAATTATACGAGTTTCTAGAAAAGTGCTGCAATAAATGCACACCTTATTTACCAAATCTATTCTATCACGTTCAAATATGAGAACTTGGGTGAAAATTACAAAACTCCAAACTTACCTAAATGGACATTTAGCTATAATATGATGCCCAAACTCTTGAGTGGAAGTGATTTTCTTGCTGTAAGAGACCAAATCCAAAAGTAGCAATGAAAGACATGGATGTTTGTACCTCTTTAGAAGATTGCAGACATGCCATTGGCTTGTAAGAAATGTCTTTAGACTTATCAGTGGCCCTAGTAATTTCCAGATAATCGTTACCCCGTTGCCCATACAATTATGCCCCCCATCCTACAGTGGCGCAACTAGGATGGGGCAAGAGCCTTGGGCGCAATTGCAAGGAGGTGCAAAATTAAGGAATTCACTGGTTGTATTTAATATAAAAGAAGGATTTTTTGAAACTTTTATTCTCAAGATTCTTAAAAATTGAAATAGCTTCAACAAAGAATGGGGAAATCCTAAGGAAGGAGTTATTTTTACAACCCGGAAACCTCAGGCTGCCGCAAAATAAGTAATATTATACTTCAGAGCTGAACTATGATGTTACTTATTTCTGACCGAAGCCCTCATCTCGAAATTAAAAACTCGTTTAGAGCTCCCACCCTACCGGGACAAAAATGAGTTTCTCGATGGGGTGAGAAATAAGGGAAGATGGTTAGGGATATTTATCTCCGCAGGGTTCCTCTTTCCTTCTTCTGACCCGATTCCTATGGTTTCTCACGGTATGCATGCTGCATACTGGATGATTGTCAGCTTCTTCGGAAATTGGTCATAAATGGTTAGCAGAGGTGTTATTCCTATTTTCAATCAGCAAAGAATGAAGAACGGAAAACATACCTCCATTTTTGCGTAGTGTAAGAGGTCTCCAGAAAATTTGAAAAGACGTAAGTTTGTTATATTTATATTGTTTTTAGTACTGAATATTTGCATAACTTTTATGATTAAAATGACATAGTGTCTATTTGAAATTTTTATTTCGCAAAACCTAGTTGCAATTGTTCTGCCAAACGAAAAAAAAAACTGAGAGAGAGAGAAAAGACCGCATAAATTCTGCAATTGCGCAATTGCTGGTAAAAATTAAACAGATCTTGCAGACCTTGCAAACAGATCTTAAATTGACATGGAAAAAAATAATTAATTTCCTTTAAAATAGCAAGGATTTTCTAAAATAATTTACATTTAAAATGATAAAGAGTTAAATAAGCATGTAAGAAGATTTAAATTTAAATTATGAAGTATATCTCAAATGTTCTGCTACGTTTACAGCAGATTTTTTCCTCAAAAAATGATTTTCAAATAAATTTATTATGCCCTTGCCATATACTTTTCTTTTGTATATTGCAAAAAGGTAGTTTTGAAGATTATTATCCTGAACATGATAATAATTAATTCTAAGAAATGATAGCGCCATGCCCAAGCCTGAAGTTCTTTTGGATATGATGTCGATAATGTATATATTTTCATTTATTTCAGAAAATTTTATTCTAAATTTAAATTTTGGACTGATTACTTCAATTTTAATGTTTTAGTTATAATTAAGATGTCTAGTTCAAGCTTTGGACTCTATAAAATCTGGAATAATGTCTTTGCCCATGACACTTTCGGCATTTAGAAGTTTGATCTTACCAGTTTCTTTCCAGCAAGCAGACTTATAACTTTTCTGTCAAATACCCCCTCCCCCTCCATTTTTTTTGAAAAATACATTAATTTGAAAAAATTTAAATTATTATACTATTATCAAGTTAAAAATTTTTAATTTTCTAATCTGATTTAATTATAAAATACGAAATTCCTCATGGCAATTTTGTTAACTTCAGTTTTACACTGCATAAAATGAATGAATCTGAATTTATAAAATTACACTTTTATAATTCTGCTGCTTGTCTACTAAAATAATAAGGAAGTACAATTTTTCACATCATAAACAAATTAATAATTTAATAATTTTAATTCATGTTTGAATCCGCATTTTATCTCCTAATCACATATAATGAATTTTAACTTTGTCATAAGATGCTAGATAAAACATTAAATTCATTAGTTTTTAATTTTGATTAATAAATTTAAAGATATATAAGAAATTATCTGATGAATTTTATTGTGAATATTATTAAATATATTAGTCAGTAAGGTTTCTTGTATGATTTTATCTGTATTAGCAAAACATTTACTTCAATGTTTAGAGTTTTTATATACTGACTATGGGAAAAAAAGTAATGTACATATTTTTTTCATTATTATCATATGTGTGTGGTTTTTTTCTCAATGGATTAATTTGTGCACATTTTATATTATTTTCCAAATACGAGATAAATGGAATGCACCTTTTATTTATAAATTTCTAATACATCTAAAGTTTCTTACAAACTTTGAATTTCTTATTTAAGCTATATTTAAGGGATTAAGGTTAAAATGCACCAAATTTTCTTTGAAAATTCAACGAAATTTTGTTAAAAAAAATCTGTAATGTGTAAATCCTATCAACTCAAAAAAGTTTCATATGTTATTTTTTAACGCCACTTTTAATCCGGCATAAACTTTCCGAAAAGAAAATGAGGATCACATTTCAAAAGAAAAAATAGGGGAGGGGGCGCAGTTTCGGTATTTGCCCTGGGCGCCATTTTATGTAGGTACGCCATTGCCCTCCTACAAGCAGGTTCAGTTCTTTGTTAAAATTTGTTGCCACAGTTTCATTTGATTTGCGCCACAGACGGACACAATCCTTCAATTTGCCTAATACATTTAGAAATGCAACTCGTCGGACTTAGTTACTTGTTTTCTGTCATCAAGTATCTACTATTATCGGTGTTGCATGCTCCACCAAGATGCATATCTCTGTGTCGTGCAGTCATCTCGGACATTCGAATTGACCATCACTTATAGAAAAATTCCGGCAGGGTACATTGTCCGGATGTTGAAATTCGACATTACGTGCGAGTGTTGTACGCCTGTGATGTGAAATGATTCTTGAGAGCCAATGATGGTCACATTCGCCCAATTTCTTTTTAACGGTCATACTAGTTTCGTAAACTGGAAATCTCGACTGAATTCTTGCATTCGCGGTGCATTCTTGCAATGATCATCCATGAAATTTAGAATTTAATTTCTATCTCTGAAATGCTATGTGCAACTGACAAACGAAAGCAAAGACACAGAGTTGAAAATAACTTAGGTCTTTATTACTTGGCATTCTCGCATAGTAAACAAATCAGAAGGCTGGTAGGGCTGTCTATCGCTTCATATATACACTAGCGGACGGAACAGAGTGTGCGCATATATGAAGTTGCCATGTATTTCACATAAGCTCCTCTGTACGAGTTTCCCTGACACTTCAGCGTGTTGTATTTGCAAGACAAAAGAGCTGAATACGTGCCAAGCGCGAAGCATAAAAAAAATAACACTTCTCGACAGGAGGATTATCGTAACGAATCAAAACTCAGATGCTCTTGAACCTCAAGAAGAGAAAAAGCTGTCATTCAAAGAATTATAAAAAGAAATGTATTTATAGATATTTTTTCAAAAATGCACATGCGCACACACAACCGAATCGCATCTTTCTTAAATATTTCCGACAGAAATCATCCCTTTGTTAAAAGCTCTCCGTTACCATATTTTCTAAAAGAACGAGAAAGGCCCAGTATTGGAGTCATTTTACGCTCACATGATCTTATGACTTGCATTTCGTCGCTTTACCTATCTCATTTTTTTTAAATTTCAAAGAGGAAGATAAACTGAATTTTTCGCATCTAATAATGAATATTTCTGAATTTGGTGGCCTTATGATATAAACATATAGCCACATATCATACCAGATATGAAAAAAATTGAGAAATATTCGTTATTGGTTGCCGAAAATTCATTTTTTTCTTCGTCTTTGAAATCTCAAAAAAATTGAGATAGTTGATGTTGCTTGCTAAGTGACGATTTACTACTTGTAGTTTAACATCACAGCTCAGCGTAATACAACTTGTAATTAGATGTTAGACGACTTGCACGTTTACATTTATCATGCGATTTCACGTCAAGTTTATTGACACCATGAAAATTAAAAGGAAGTATTCAAAATAGCAAAAATTTTCTCAAATGGGCATTATGAATTAGCAAAATGCGATAAATAATCACACAAGATCTAGATGAAGTTAATAGTGTGCGAGGAGATATTTTAAAATGCCCTAATTTTTTAACCATTTTATTTAACTTAATATATTTCAAGAATTTAAAAGCGTCAACTATTTTAATATCTCTTAGATGATGTATAAAATACTTTCAGCATGCTTGATAACCGTTTGTAGTAATGCGCACAATGCCACAAAAAATAAATGCTGAAACGTTTCTGCCTCTTTTCACCGGAGCTTTTATTTCTGCATTTTTATTCTTATTTTTTTACTTTCATTATTTTTGCGTTAATCAGATTTCTTTTGTAGCGATTTGATTACGCTGCTGTAATTACAAAGGTGGATAACTTAACCAAGTTAATATAACTGAAACAATGTAAATATATTTTTGGTGGACTTATTTTCAACATTTAGTTTTTCACTGTCAATGGCCTCCCTTGTTTCGCAGCTATAGTTGCTAAGCTTTTATTGAACATTAAGCTTATGCGAAAAAGTAGGTAATGAAGAACTTTCGGGGATCAGAAATAGGTAAGATGAAATTTTAAAACAGAGAAATTTTCTAAACCATGAAAAAAGACGAAACAATTCATAACCGAAGTATTTAAGGAAGAAATGTCATAAAGGCCTATTTCTAAGAAGTTCTTCATATCTGTGAACTCAAAACGTACTATTTTTACACACTTTTATTTAACCTGACTTGTTTTATGCTTGTAAAGATTGAATTTTGTAATCGATTTTTCTTTCATTTCCTGATGTATCAGAGTTTTAAAAAATTCTACCTTTGTGTGTTCTTGATTGAAATACACTATTTTAACATTTCACAATTTAATTAGCAGTTAATCGATCAATTTAATGATATTTTGATTTCGTACGAGTGGCGCTATCTGACAATAAATATGAAAAAAATTAATTTCAAGATTCCTTAATATTGATAGTAAGGAATTATTGTAGTCTATTTTTAAAGAATTATTTTTATTTCCCTCATATAAACTTTTTATATTTATTTGAAAAGTAAAACAATGTTTTGCGTTTGGTCACAAATGGTAATAAATATCAGTGATTTATAAATCTCGTTCAGACATTCAAGTTAAATTTTTTTTTAAAAAAAATCAGAATTAGAGTAATTGCGTTTTAGAATTTCATATTCGGTCATAATATTAAAAAGGGTTAGACAAATAAAAAATTATGGATGCAAGATAAAAAAAAAAGACTAACAGAATTTTCATTTCTGAGTTTAAAAGTCTATATTTTGTTACTGGTGGCCTCGAGGGGCAATATTTTTGCAGCAAAATAAATTAAACAAAAAATTGTTGTTTTTGTGCACCCTACTGCAATCATGTTTTGAGGTCGACTGTACAAATGAAAAGTTCGGCCACTAGGGCAATTAGGGGGTCGACCAGAAAGTGATGAAGACGAAAAGAGATTTCAACTCACCCGTTTCACAGACAGCACGCAAGGTTACTAACCAAAATGCATTTTATAACATAGAAATATAAATTATGTTTACAAAATAATTCTTTCTTAACGCATAAAAACACGTTACAAGCTTTTCAAAGGATTACTAGTACCTGAATAGCATTCTATTTTAAAGAAAGAAGGTTTTTTTCTTTTTGCTTGGAAAGTAAATTTTCCGAAGAGATGTGATACACATGAAAAAGAAATCTCGATTTAAGCATTCATTTTCTTTTACTCGTGAATTATGAATCCATCTCAGATGAAAGTAAAAGTGTTCTGTATATCTTAGGTTAATGGGAAGCTATTATTCAAATAGAAAATACGTTTGGTTTATAATTGAAAGAGCACAAACATAATTAAATATCCTTCCTATCTCAAATTGCTTTCTTTCCGAAGCATCTTTTGAAGTATTAAGTAGCGCATTTCCTCACCATTAGCGATTAATAAGTGATCAGGACGGTTGGAATTAAATTATTCTTTTGTTCTCTTGCCGGCTTTCACAGCTCTGCGTTACTTTCCTCTTTAAAGATTCATTTTTAGCCGCACTGGGTTGCCGATTTCGTTCCCAGTTTATTTTCTTCTGAATGGGAATTTAAAGCAAGAATAAGGATAGAAGCATAGGAAATCTTTTGCTCGAGTTTTACAAATTTATTTAATTTTTTTATTGAGATCACGGAATTTAATAACACTATTAGAATTTATTTACATGTTTGAAAGAAGCTATTAAGTAAGGAGAAGAGAAGAATTGTTTTTTTGTTCTTCTAGGAAATTTCTAAATATTTATTGAGCGCTTATGTTCCATGATTATTCTACTTTCGAAAAGTATTAAATAGTGTAAAATATGAAAAATTGAACTGGTTATTTCTCTGTGAATATTAAACTTTTGACTGATAAGTATGAAATCTAATGATCCTGTTGGTTTATCTCTACAGGATCATAAAGTTTCAGGAGAGAGTTTTAACAATTAGAATAAAATCCTATTTATTTAATGTTTCATTAAAATGTCATAGTTTGCTTAAGTTTCTCATTTTTGATTTTTTAAAAATTCCCTAATGAAATATTAGCTGCATTAACGTACGAGAAAGTTTTCTCTGTTACTCTTTCACAGGAAGTACCAATTGATTTAGACCAATATAACATTTCAAATACTTACAATTTAAATAAATATTATATTTGAATTCTCGCATCTGAATTGCATTAGATTATATTCCAGAAACTTCTACAAAAATTACACTCCTTCAGCTGCTTATTCAAGTGAACAAAAGCAGACACAAATTCAACCTGGTGTGTTGTAAATGGAATTTTTTACTTGCAAATCATACAGAGGTAAAGAGAATCACAAGGAAATCCTGAACGGACTTTAATCCTACAATTATTAAAATTAAGTTCAGACACAGTTGAACTATTTCCTTAAAATGATTCAGTGTCGTAAGGTCAGCTGCCTCTCTCATAAATAAAGGAGCCGTGATCGTTTGGTAGCAGTGTTTTAGATTAGGGGCCGGAGAGTCGCTAGTTCGTGATTCTATTCGATGAAAGAAGTCCACCGCGTATGCGGGCTGGGAGCATCTAAAATCTGACGGAATAGAACATACTTCCGCTGCTGAGGTATTGAAATTTTGATATTGGGAACTTAATCAGATGGCATCCTCTTTCTCTAACCAAGAGTTAAAATGATGAGGTCCGACTCAATATAGTCGTAGAGGAACTTGAACTCCTTGCCTTATGATTTAAATTCCAAGAAGAGCGTGCCATAAACAACGATGTCGTTCACACTTCGGGCCAGTTCAAGGTTTGGTCGAACGTTCGAAGTTGTCCAAATCGCACATGTCTTTTGATATGTAAATACATGTGTAAGGTACAACTAATTTTATTTTGCAAGATGTTTAATAAATAATTACTATCAATTGATCATTGAACAAGAAAGATTTCTTATCTTGAAGTGAATAGTGAAGTAAATGAAAATTAGTAAGTGTTTGACGCTTGTAGTCTGAAAGACGTACCACGTCTCTCACACGTGATGTTTATGTTTTTCCCGATCGTTGTACCACACCTCTCACACGATATTTGTAGTTAAGGGGTTGAGACGCGGCATCAATCTAACTAACCTAAATAAAGCCTTATTATAAACAGACGGTGCCAATTATCCGAGTGAGCATTTTGAACCGCAAATTAAAACATTGACCTTGCCGCCAAACCTCAAAGTGCCTGTTATATTAGCATAAGATATCTTACGATTATCTCCTCGATGTTGCTACGTGTGCAAGATATTCTTTACGCCACACAATACTGTAAAGATATCATATGAATATTGCAGAGCGTTTCGTGCAAATAAGGTAGACAGTCAATCCTTTGTCAAATACCAGTCAGAACTGGCGCGCTTACAGCAGGCCTAACCTAAATAAAGATGATTGAAATAAAATGGAAATGAATTGACATGTTTTTTATTACCTCTCCTTAAACATGGTAAGACTTAAGCAGGCCTCCTAAAACTTAAGCAGGCAATTCCCTTATAATTTGAATCGATTTTGCTGAACACAGTGGTGCTATAATTTTTCATTACTGTGCCGTGAGCAAGGATTTATGTATAGCAATTTTACGAGGACGTATACCTTTTTCTGCTTCAGTTTTTATGGTTATCTATGGTCTTTACATAATGTGAATAACCATGAAAACTATTAAAACAGAACCGAAGATAATACTGATTTAATCGATAACTTAAAGGATTACGTATAGAATTAATTTTGTATTAAACTGAGGTAAGAAATTATTACGAATTTTTCTCTATATTACATTGTTGCATGATAAATTAAGAAAGTCCGGATGATGGCATGGAGTTTTCAGTTGGGACAATGTTTTATCAATATAGCAGGTTATTCTCGCTGTAGCAACAATTTCGTTTGGCAATTGTAAATGTTGTAGAGAGCTAGAACTGAACTTTTTGATACATCTACATATATCTTAATACATTTTCGAATGTTAAGCAAAGCATTCTTTATTACCATGGAAATATCTCCGAAGCAGAAATATACCGATCTTTAAATTTAGGTAAAGCTTCTTTGCTGCTTCTCTATAATAAAAACAGAATTCAAATTAATAAAAATTGCTTGCGTTGATTCGATTTTTAATCCATTATTAACACTTTTACTGTGCATCCCGTGATTTCCGCTGGCTGGAAGAAAGTCTATTTTCTGCTGCATCCTGCGATTTTCAGAGACTAATATGTTTTCTTAGTATTTTCATAACGTCGGCTCATATTACACTCATAAAACTTTGCATATAAATAATAATTCGCTTGGTTCAACGGTATTTGAAGACGTTTGGAAATGTTCCATCTAAATAGTGATTTAAAAAATTACACAGTCAGAAAGTTAATAATAGTTCAGTGGACGGTATTAGTGAGTGTAAACAAAAGAAGTAAATAAGGGGGTACTGAAGGGAAGCAACAGTCGATGTACATTCGAAAGGAGACAACATCGATAGTACATTCTAAAAACAGTGCATCTATATACAATCTATAAAGGCTTTGAATCTTTACATAAATACAAAGAATTTCTTATATTCTAACTAGCGTGTTGCTGGGAATGAAAATATTTTCACGACCAATATTTTTAATGTAAGGAAAAACTTTCATATAAAATATTATAACCCTCATACCATCTGAAGCGTATTTTAATTAAATTGAGAATATCAGTTGAACCAAAATATATTCAACGAATTATCCCCGTAAGTTATTAATAATTTTTATAAAATAATATGAAATTTAATTAAGTATTGAAAGTTGCAACTTGGAGGCAAATAAATTAAATTGATTAAAATATCTGTAATATTTTCATTTAATAAGAATGGTAACACTAATGATAAAATAGTTTTTTCTATACATGGAAACATCGTTTTTAATTAATTGTCACGAAAGCTTCTCTCAAACCTTCCTAATTAATGAAAATCGATTCATTAGCTTGAATTTCTGTAGCGTACAAAAAAATTTAAGTTTCAGTTTTATTTATGTAGATTGTTTAAACTTCTACGTCTGTAGAAGAACATGAACTACGCATGCCCAATTTAAACATAGTTTTTAACTAATAAAATATTAACTATTTATTTATTACTTCCAACGAAACCTTCACTAAAACCTTTATGCTTCAAAGTATTGGTGAACAAAATTTGGAAATTTATGGATTGATTTGATGAATTGGCGTTTCAGTTTTATTTATACAGATTCTCTATATATCGCACAAATGTCTTCTTCCTTTATGAAAGTTTACCGATTCTAATATGGCGGAAATTTTTGGTTTCGAAACGTTCTTGCTTTCGCTTTGCTCTGGATAGCCTCGAAGCAGAAACGTGACAACGTCACTTTAATAGTAATTCTTAAAGTGATCATTAACAACAATTAAATTGCAGTTATTATCTAAATCTAATGATTTTTTGATAAAAAAATGAAGCCTTTGAACTTCCTGTAATTATAATCATAACTAGCTGTTTTAATTAAAATAAGTATCATACGACATTCAAGCATACCATATCCCACATTTTCTACTCGTTATGAAATACAAACGAGCGTAATGATAAACAACCTTAATGACGAAAAAAATAATACATTATAAATAACGCAATTCGGGGCATTTCTACATACTTACACAGTTCGTTGCATTGTGTCGTTACGCAGAACACAATAATATTTTTTATGTTCTACGTAACGAACAAAAGCCAATAATGTTGATCACATAGTCAAAACATGTAATTAAAGACGGAGAAGCTCATGAAGCAATCGTTAAGTGACCAATTTACTCATGCATAAATTGAATTCTGAATGTTGTTTTAATAGCTTTCGAAAACAACGACAATTCACTCATCCTTTCCAATGCGAACTATGCTAATAGCTCATTAATGAAATTTAAAGATTTTACTTTCTTCATTGTTATCGGAATGAGAGCTTCGTTATGCTAACTCACGGAGCTAAATCGTTTTGGATAAATATTTCACTATTCTATAAACATTAAATTAATGAATTTAAAAAGGGCAAATTTTGAATTGAATTTCAGTAGGAAATAGTTGTCAAAATCAGCTTCCACAGCTGTGTACGAGAGCTCCATTAAATTGGATGCCTTCTACGTATGAAGAAAAATCGTTCTGGTTTTTAAAGTGGTGATTGAAGTAGAGGTCCATATAACGGTAACTCTTGAGTTCAAATGAGGCAGGAACTTTACACTCAGAGTTTTGTAAGTTCGTAAAATCCAAGTAACAGAAAGATGGAGTGTTTAAAATCCGAATTGCTTAATCTATAAACTCTTGACAAACAAATTTATTCAACCTTCTAACAGATATGCATCCTATTTTGAACATTCATTGTAATTTCATTCCGTGGTTTTAGATTGTCCTTGATGTCCGACTGTCAGCTCGCGATGAGAATTTATTGAGGTCACATGGCCTTTTACTTCGGCAAGAAATTGTTGTTGTAAACATGGTCATACTCATGCAGAACTCCTGTGTTGATAGTATTTCTGAAATCTTATTCTCCTGGTGGAGGTTATGATTATTTAAAATATTTCTTAACGAAATTGTCATTTTTAAGAAGAAAACCAAAATGATTTTTATATAATAAACTTGTTGTTGAAAAATAACGACAATTCCGGAATGTAGCTTTTCAATTTTAGCAACTATTTTATAAAATCTTTTTTTCAGCTGATAACAATGGGGAACAAAAACAAACTGTTTTTGATTTGCCAAGGAAATTTTAACGATTTTAGGGAATCTTGATGCTGCTGATTTCAAACTAATTTTACTTTTGCCGAATTGGCTTTAGATTTTTAAATAATACATATTATTAACATTGTAATATTGCCTGTCGTAGGGTGGGACGAAAAAAGTTGATTTCCTTTCATGACGCTATACAGCGGGAAAATTTGCGAATTGATGAGAAATGAAACGTTGAAAAAATTAATTAAATTCATTAATATCTCTTGCTCCCGTATGGGCCTTAAAAGTCCTAAAAAGGAGCGAAATGAGTCCTTTTTTCGTTAATTTTATAATTTAAAAAAATTCTCTTAATCTGTTTAGTATAGCATTAGCTGTTAAGTACTCAACTTCTTAAGTGTAACAAATTTTATATTATCAGAATCGGTCTATAATTTCGTGTTTCAGATTCCTTTCAAAGTTGTCAAAAATATGTGATATTACTTCAATATGTAATTTTTAGTTCCTAATCAACACCATAATCTTCACACATTATTTTGTCGATGAAATGCAGCAGGTCAATGTATATGTATTCCAAAATGTTATTTAGGTCTAAAAAACATCAAATTTATTTATTTTCTTTGTTTAGGGTAACACTTGCAAAACTAAGCTCCAAAACTAGAATATCATTTGTTAATTCAGAACGTATGGCAAAAATTAACACGTCTTTAAGAAAAGACTTCGGCTTCTGCATAGATTTCTTCTGTGATTTATATATTGATTACTGATTCCTGCTCAGATAGTCGTCAGTGAAGGACGTGTTTTTCACTCCTCCTCGACAGCTAGCTAAGCCTTGACTGCACGCGGCCTTAACCCAGATAGCAATTTTAGTTTGCAGCAAGCTTGTCACAAATTTGTCATGACAAGTGTGCAAGCTTGCAGCAAGTTAACGAAAGCTCCGAAGTCACCATGAAACGAACTTGCAGCAAGCTTGCCGTGCAAACATATTGCAAATTACAGCAAAAACAGAGTACGAAACACAACCCGGGATAGAACTCGCGACCTCCCGGTTCCGAAGCGGTGACGCTAACCATTGAGCCAGCTGAACTCTGAGAGGATTTCGCTAATACATCGTTCGATGCGATTCGTATACGATTTATTTTAAACTATTTTCTGGTTTCCATTAATTTTTTGAGTTGAGAATATGATTTGAAGTCAAATAGAGAGCGATTTTCGATAATAACTACGTTTTGCTAGTAGAATAAATTATGAAATTAGAGTTCAAAAGTAATTACTTTAAAATGGGACAAAATGTCTAGTTATTATTTTTCAACAAACACCGACTGTTTTTTAGATTGAATTTTGTTTATAAACGTTATAATTTCAACATTAAGAAAAAGGCGATATAGTTTTCTTTAAAGTGAGAGTGATATATTTAGTAAAAAGATGGAAAATGCTTCCAAAAATTTTTTTATAAAAAAGTTTATTTTTTTCACAAATTATCATTGATTTTATTGAATTAATAAAAAAGAATTACGGTCTAGGAGATGCTATTAAAAATCGGATGTTTTTTAAAACAGAGGCAAAGATAATTATCTCTTTATTGTGCTATCTTTGCAGGAAGCTTGTTTTGCAAAATTGCAGCAAGTTTGATTTGCAAAGAGGTGGCGCTACTTGTCACATCGAACTTTCTACAAGTTCGATTCAAGTTTGACGCGTCAAATTTTGCCATGACAAGTCAAAATCAAACTTGCTGCAAACTTACGTGCTATCTGGGAGCGCACGTGTTTCGACTCGTTGGAAATCTGTTAGCAGATGAATTGCTATTAGCGACTCAACTTGAGATTGTGCTCCAGATTATTTTATAGTCTGGGGTATGTTATTCTACCTCATTATTGAGATATTTTAGTCTATTTTAGGCACTTCTGGACTTTGTAATTTTCGACCACGTGTTATGATGTCTGAAGAAAATTTATCACCAGGAGACCTAACTAAACAGTTGCATGCTGAATACCGAAAAGAAAAAGAAGGATGCCCGCCTGTGGTTAAGCGAAATTGAAATTTGCAATAAACTACAGGAATTAGAGAAAAGTAAATACGATACCAGGAAATTGCGGAAACGCGCCAGGATGCAATTAAAGGAATCTGATCCGGATACACCTGAAGGAGCCAAATTCAAGGAAGAACTCTCAAGGTACTATGACGAAGTAGCAGAATGGGATCGTAAAATTGCACGATATGGGAAATGCAGTATCTGGAACTGTAACAAACGCACGGAGCACTACCATAGTATTAGAAATACCAGAAGTGAAACAGAATCATGCATCTGCACAGAAACAAATATGGATTACACCACACATGAAGGAGATAATGAACGGGCCACCACGAGAAAAAAAAGGCAACAGAGGATTACTTTCAGATGGTTTCTCCTCGCAAGTCAGCTAGAGGGACCCATTTGGAGAACGAACTAACATCTGTGAAAATAGCTAATATGTTTAATCACCCAACAGAGGAAAAAATTCCAGGAAGCAGTAATTAAAAGCTTTCCGGAGATCAGCCTACAAACCATTGAAAATAGAACCTGATCGTAAGGGAAATCTGCCAGCAGTACCCCAAAACTGAAAAAAAAACTCAGAAGAGGCTTTATTGGAATAAAAGCGGACACAGAGGAAAAAAGACAAACGATTATCAATTTCCTAAATCAGAAAAGATTAGAATTCGTACTTAGCGAAGCTCAAGAAGATAGACCAGTGAAAGTAGTAGTAAGAGATCTCCCCACTGACATTGAAATAACAGAAATTATTCAAAACCTGAAAGAAAAAAGATACAAAATTTGAAGAGTCTCTAAGATGAAGAACCTCAAAGAAAAGAAACCCCTCCCTCTCTACCTGATTGATGTAAAGAAACACTGTAACTACACCAATATCTACAATGAGAAGAAAATCTGTTACTATAAAGTTAAAGTTGTACCTTACAGGCAAAGTAAGAAAGCAGCAATATGCTTCAATTGTTCTGGATTTTACCATTTGACGAAAAACTGCTGCATGCGTCCCAGTTGCATCAAGTGTAATGGTCTACATGCAACATCAAAGAAAAAATAGAAGAACCAACCTGCATCAGCTGTGGAGGAAAGGTCATTTGGCGGCTTGGAAAGGATGCAAGGGCCTCCCAGTCATCAAAAAATCCTCAACCAGACAACCCGGAAAACGTTACGCTCAAGAAGCAGCAGACAAGAAAAGGAAGGAAGAAAAAACAGAGTAAAAAGAAACAGAAGCGAAGACTGACGAAGACACAGATTTGGCTGACTTATAAGACTCTCTACAAGCACTGAAAAAAGTGAAAATCCTACTCCAAGAATTTTCAACCTTGCTGGAAGCAGCTTGACGTTGAAGACAAGCTAAAACCAAGCAAGAAAAAGCGCTGATAGTGCTTAGTGCACTTATGGGCGATTAAGCAGCATGCGGACGAATCCAACTCCCCACTCTTCCTCCAGCTTACCAGGTATGAGGCGAACACCACACAGTCTGTCACCTTCGTCAGGCGGAGGAGTTTATCATCAGGCATGGGTCGTATGATCCCACACTCATGTCTACATCTTTTTTGTCAGACTCATCGTTGCTATTTAATCAGGCTCGATGATGGAGGCCCTTTGAGGCCATGTACCTCTTTAAATTCTCATCGCTGTGTGTGTGTATATTGATTACTCTTTAGGATTAAGTTGATTCATTGCATTGATTTAATTTTATTCTTTATTCATATTTGAGAGAGTTTTATTGCGATATGAGTGGTGCAAACATATGACTACTGAAATATAATTTTCACTTTATCTCGAAAACTAGAGCCAATCTGACAGAAAGAATGCCTGATTCGAAATCAGCTCCACGAAATCACTCTAAAATCATTGAAATGTCATTGGCGAAAAATCAGTGTTGACCAGTGTAATTCATCAATGACTTTATAAAAAACAATGAAGATTATATCTCTTTCTGTCGGCAATATTAAAGTTGAGGAAAAAAGCATTTTCAAAACTAAAATAAGTTTTTGAAAATCGCCTTCCTAACAATTGGCAGAAAGTTTATATTCAAGAATCTGAAACACGCAAACATTTATCAGGTATCAAATATATATTAATGCATACACATTGGCGGAAAATACATGTGTCTGTCTTTCTGTCGGTCGATCACAAGAACTCCTCCTAAACGGTAGCGAATGAAATTCGCATATGACATTCTAGGGTGCATTTCTAGGTCAACTGTGATTATTCCAACTTTCAGAATTAATAAAACCTAAATATATTTAATTAAATAACGAAAATTAAACTATTTTTAAACATTTTTCGCCAATAACTTCTGAAATATTTAACGCACGAAAATTACAAACCATTTTAAAGAGCAAAAAATTATATTTTTAATGATACTCATTTCATTGAGGTACCAGTTTTTTTTCTAATTTTAATTAAAATTTCAAAATTTATTTTAAACGAAATTTGTAACAATGCTTTCTAGCCTTGTAAAATAAAATACAGGCCAATTTGTTGTTTGTATTTTCCATTGTTAAAGTTATGATAAGAAAATATTTCTTTCTTTTGACATTAACTCCAAGACAAACATTTTACTTCCTCTTTTATGCCGCAACATATCCCTCTTTTAATATGGTTACACAGTAGGATGGAACGAAAAAAAACCCTTTTCCTTTTTTAACTTGTAATAGTGCGCGAAAGTTGCCTTTTGATGCAAAAAAGACAAAAATGAAATTTAATGGCAATCAGAACATGTCTTGAGGTGTGCCGCAAGTCCGATCAAGTTTAATAAATTCGAAAAACTTTGTTCTATTTCAATCTAACTTTTTTCTTAACATTGTTAGGGTCTTAAAACCTATGGTGAATATATAAAAATATTTATTATTAGCCAAAAATTGCAAGAAATCGGCTATAGAGAAAAGAAACATGCTGTTTTCTAGTCTGGGAATTATTGCTCTGTTAAACTTTTAACTGACGAAAAACACTTATAAGTACTTTATGTATCTTTGTCATTAGCATCAGTAGCTGCGATTGGAAGTTATAAGTGGGGAGGGGGGTGGCAAAGAAATTATAGACAACTAAAAGTATCTGGAAGTATAGAAGGTAAACAACAAATTTAAAAATTTAGCTACGAAATTAACTGGTTTCACAGGATTCCTTTGCTTTTTCATAAATCTTCGTTTTAGGGAGTAAAAATGAATTAAAATTTAATTTCTCCCGGGGTTTAGGGAGAAAGCACTCCCGACTCGCCGCCATTGTTTACTATTATGTAACAAAACGTATTTGTGTTTTGCCAATGAAATATAACGAATAAAGTTAACTTTATTGTGCGTTAATCTACTATTTGTTTGTGCATTGCTTGCATTTGGATTTATTATGGCACGTGAAACAGAGGATTCATATTAATATTTTGTTCTTATCTTGAAATATTGTATTTCAATTGAAGAAGGATTAGTACTGTGAGATTTACATTGAGATCTTGCCAGATCAAAAAATGCAGTCTTTATTATTCTTTATGGCTTTTTCTATGATGCTATCGACTTAATAAGAACATTTATAATTGTTTTTATTTTTCTTACAAATGAGTCAAAATTTTCGGTCTTGTTGCTATGCATAGTAGCAATATTCACCCCCATGGCGTGAAGCAGTTGATGGATAAGACACCTACGGACTGAGTAGAATATCTCGTCGCCCTAAATTATTTGGGAAACAGATTCAATACCACATTAGATAGCTTCCAATCCCTACTTTGTGTGGATTGTGTTCAGGTAAAAGATTCTATTTTCAGCGAGTCTTTTCATTATTTTTGTTGTAAGAATGGTATTTTGCTAGACATCTGTTTCTTAGTGGCATAGCAATGAAGGGCAGGGGTATAGTTGTCTATATAGTTGTCTACAACTATAACTATGACGCGTCAGAGAGACTAAACTTCAGTAAGGTTTTGTCACTTTTGAATGCCCAATATGCTAGAGAAAAAAATGGGTTTTCATCTACTGCTAAGGATGTTATTTTAATTTGCATTAATAGTAAGAAATTTCATTATTAAGTTTCTATAAATAATTCCTGCTCAATATTTTTTTCTTTCATTGACACTTCACGTTCTCATTTTTAGTATTTCGTGTTTGCCCAAGAGGGAATGCCCAAATTCCTTGAATATATCATCTTTTGAAATATTTGTCTTTCAAATAAATGCCCATCGTTCCCTTCTCAATAGTCCTTATTTTTGATTAAAGATGTTTGCGATTTAAGACTTGTCACTGTAGATTGTTAGTGAAATTCATTAACATTTATATAAATGAAGAAACTGTATTACAGAAGATATCATTGCATTAAGACATTTAATATAAGGAAATAATATTTAACTTTTTCCTGCTTGAATTGTTAAACTTTCTAATGCACGCTGTAATCTACAAAAGGAGCCTTAAACCTTCAAAAGAGAAATGGAAGATATTGCATTGATGCAGAGTATTCCAAATCGATAACTAGTTTTCAGCCATTATTTCTGTATAATGAAATACCTAGCGTCTCAAGTCGTCAGGGTAAATTTGATATGGTGGAAAGTGTTACAAATTAATTAATACAATGCGTCACTTTCTCTTTGCTGCTTGACAGAAAATTTTCATCATAAACACTTATTAATGCTCTCGATGCTTTATTAAAATGCATCGGCATTGACAATATGATTAAACAATGGCGCATCATTAAACTCTGTTTAAATAGAGTAAACAAGTGTTCATATTTTAAAATGATTGTATTGGAACTCACTAACCATCAAGAAATGTTTATAAGACAAAATAATACTGGAATGCTGAAAAAAGACCAACAGTAAAGTTTATTTAAGAGTTTATTGCGGTGTTACTTTAAATCACATTGTGAAACTACACGAGGGCTATTTTGGGACGTATCTTTTCTTTAGAAACGTTGTATGATAACAAGAAAAACAGTTGAGCCGGCATTTTTATCACCAAAATATCGCGCCACGCCAACACCAGAATTTTTAACCTATGATAATATATTTTACGTGCACCAGACTGATATACATCGCGTATATTCTGTAGAATAGATTTTAGAGCCTAAGATCCTCGAATCCCTAGATCATATTACTCGGCCACAGCCACCCTGATTAAATGCGAGAGATTATAGTTTAAAAACAAATAAAAATTTAATTAAAATAAAATGATTTTAAATTTTAGATTATCCCTATAGAACAATTAGAAACAATAGAAAATTAGAAGGAAATAATAAATTTTACACTATGAATATAGAGAACGTATAACTATATAGTATTAAGGAGCAATAGTGAAAAGAAACTAAATAGCAGTAATGAAAATAGTAATGGTATACAAATGCAAAGTAATAAATAAAAAGGCGCAAGGAAGAAAAAATGAACCTGATTCTGTTGCATTCGCTGACTGCTTCCGCTTTTGACGAGAAACAATTCGAAGTATCCTCCCACTATTACATACATCAACAATTTGTATTTTTATATTTAAACCTTTTTCACTTACTAACTTCATTGTAACTTTTTCATATCTTTATTTTCACCGAGCCATTATGTATTCGTTATTATTGTTAATATGTAAACTATTAATTAATGTACCGAGAAATTATATTGAAGAAGTTAAGTTTTTTTTATTATAAGATTTTATTCGATCAATTAATTTTTTTACCAGAGCTCAGTTTTAAGTAAGCAAAAATGGTTCTATAAAAAGAATTCTTAAATATTTTATCGCCTGCTCGGCACTTCGTTTAACTCTTTAATCCCGAGGCGACTTTTTTCTTCTAGCCCCTTTAAAACAGAGAGTTTTGGGGAGGAAGCGACATGAATTGGACTCTCCCAACCTGGGTGGTTATTTACCCCACCACCCCGCTCCCAGCTATAACCTTCCCTTAAGGCACACGGAAATGGCTGTGGTTGGCAAGGATAATTGGACCCCCTACAGTGCTTATCTCCTAAGCGATCTCAGAACCTCCCCTCAAAAGAAGCCAACCGCCTGAGACCGTTCTTCATCTCTGTTAAAGAGAATTTTCCGCCTCTCTCGGTTTGAGAGGGTTAAAGAATATTAAATACAAACTTAGAATTGATAAAATATATAATTTTGCGCTGGAAATTGTTTCAGAATATTTATATATAACTGAAATATTTGAAATACTCCATTAAATTAAAATATCTCTAATTTCGTAAAATATATTCCGTCTAAAATCTAATCATATTTATTTTAATTTAATCTAAAAAGTAAAAACGATTTTTAGCTAGGTCGTAAAGAATCTTTTTCATTATTAACTTCCATTTTATGGAATAGCAAATATTTCTCGAAAGTCAAAGTATTTGAGAAAAGAAAAAAAGAAACTTTATCTTTAAAACTTACGTATTTTTAAAGTGCGTGATTTTTTCTAAATGATATTCCTATTTATATTAAAACGAAAGCATAAAATAATAAGAAAGCTATATATTTATATATAGAGTGAGTATTAGGAAATTCACAACTTTGAAATGGAATTACTTTTGAGTCATTACAGATAGACTTCTATATTTTTTTTATTGAAAGAACACTGAAATAGAATTTAATGGATAATGTTTTAAAAGTGATTTCTTTCAGAGGTAACGCATTAGCGCAGCCTAGTAACAAAAAATCCTTTCCAATCATCTTGAATATAACCAAAACTTTCGAATTTTCTTATCAGATCTTTTACCATTGCTAATGAAAGCTTGAGTGGATTTTTTAAGGTTGAAGACAATTTCCGCAGGATTAGTGTTGCATTTTCACAAAAAAATATAAGTTTTTAACAATAAAAACCTGATCTTTGGTTGAATATGACGGTTTGAAAGATACATTATATTGAAAAAGGTTGGAAATTTTGTTAAACAATTTCCTTTTATGCCCTCTCTCATTTAACGCACGCATAGCGACATCTAGTGAAGCTTGAGAAATTATTTCAGTTCACATCTGTGTGTTAATTAAAATTCACCCTGTAAATAGAAATTTCTTATTAAAATTTCGAGAATTTTCGATATAAATTTAATAAATATTTCAAGAATGTTCGATATAAATATGTTTCCAGTAAGAAAATATTAGCATAATCCTTTAACATTTTTATAAAAGACCTAATTCTAATTTTTATCTTGAGTATACTCACTGCATAATTAAAATCTACATGCTATTTTCTAATGAACACATAATGAAGATAAAGTTTTAACTTCATCAGAAAATAAATAAATAAAACATCCCATGACATATTAAAAATATATTTTTTATAAATATCGAAATTATATTAAATAAAACACAATTATCAAGTAGAAAATTGTCGTTATTTGATTTGCTGGAAACACAAATCATTTTTACTTTTTTTTATTTTTTTACAATTTAGTGAAAATAAGTTGAAATGCTTTAGGTATAGATACTTTTTATAGGTGGTAGGGTTTCAGATTCTAGTTTAGAGGACGACAGGTTCTAGACCGATATCAATTGGAGGTCCACTGTGTATTCCCGTCATGCACACGTTAAATTGGTTGTGGCCAGTGGCGAATCCAGGGGAGGGGCTATCGGGCTGCAGCTCCCCCCCCCCAGAGCTGAACCAAAATTCTTGATTTAATTTAAAATCATTACAACTGTTTGATCCTAATTTTCATTAAAAAAGAATAGTAATAAAATCGTGACAACATTGCTTTCTGACTTGACAGGCTCGAAAATTTTCCTACTTTTCTAGTCATTCCACTTGCACTTGTAGCGTTGGCGCGGTCGAAAACATTTTTTGGCCAGCTATTTCATTGTATTTTTTATTAAATTATCGAAAGTATTGTGGTGTTCTTTATTACTCTTATTGTCAGGAGAGGAAAGCCTGTAAAGTTAAAGTGTTTTGGTTTACATAAGCCATGAGGTTTGACATTCGTCACTACGATACAAAATTTTTATGACCTCCTGGCGGGCCCCAGAACCGAATTCTGGATTCGCCACTGGTTATGGCTTTAAAGCCCTTGCGTTGGAGTAACGTCAAAGTTTATAAGTTTTCTTTACGAAGTTTACATATGGTATTGTGCTTTTCTTTAAAAAACTCAATTTTTATATTACTGACACACTTTTGCATTTTTGTTAATTAGAAAATGTATTGTAGTGAAAGTCTGAATATTTTTTATCTTTTCTATACGTATTTTCTTTTCTTGAATTGTGAAAGAAAATTTTAATATTTTCAGAAGACTTTTTAGCTTAATTTTGTTTTTAAAAAATATCATTTATCATAAATTATTCTTATTTCTTGCTTTCACTATTTAATGTCTTCCAAGAAGTAAATTTTTCCTATTATGCTGTCGCTGCTTGATTGCGTACAGGTAGGAAGTAGGCAGGCTATGCAAATAAGTTAAGATCGGATTTGTTTGAAGTAATAAAATTTTACTCCTTTTTGCATAGGTTATGGAACATTATTAGCCAAAGATTTAGTGCGAAATTTAAAGATCGTGAATAACAGGGGCGTAGGAAAACAATGAAACTTGTACTCTCTAGAGAACCATGAAAAATAATTATCATTAGCACTTTGAAAATTATGATATAATTAATTCTCGGTGGCATTTTAATGTCTAATTAAACAATGTGATTTTTTTCTAATACAGTAAGTCAATGTGCAATGACTTTTTTAGTCTTATCCCATTTTGTCGTTACACTCATCCCATTTAACACGTCTGGGTAACTTGAAACATCAAGACTTACCCGAACTTTACTTTTTTTACTAGTCTAGTATATTAATAAAAAGTTAGGAATATACAAAATAGTTTTTCACTTCTAATAATGATATGCAATGAATATGAGTAATAACATAAAACAATTTCTTTCAATCTGTTTAAAGCTTAACATTTCCTAATTCCGTGAATTTGTTGGGTTCTTTTTACGCTGATCAGAACAGCTAATGTTATACTCATCTTTTCGTACAACAAATTAATACACTCTTTTAAGTTTTCATGCTTCATGGACTTCCTAGGTATATTGACGGTTGGTAAGCAACGTTATTTATCCATTTTCTTGATTTCAGTAGGATTCTGAATTTATACAAACTGCAATTTTATGGGTGTGTAGAATAGAGATTATTATTTTTGAAGAATTTTGCTTCCATGTCAATGTTTTCTTTATTTTGTTAAGGTAAAGACCTATGCAATTTTTGATTCAACAGTAACATTAAAAATTTGACGATATATTTCCGAAAATATTTCTATGATCACAAATGCAGATTTTCTGAAGCGATATGAATACTCAGAATCTCAAAAACATAATGGATCAATCGTGGAATTGCAAACATATGTTAATTACTGTTAAAAAGAAAAGGATTTTATCATAATTTTCCCTTAAAGAATATTGCAAATTATCCGAATACTGTCACCGAATTTGAATTGAATGTTAGAAAAATGTTCGATTTCATTAAGTTCAAAATCATTTGAATTCTTTTATGAAATGATTGATATTATTAATTATGGATATAAATTTTCTACAAAAGCATTGAGAAATTTTGTTGATTCCAAAATTTAATCTCTTTTGAATGAAAATTTCTTCATTAATTTTAAAAACTAATCAGCAAAACCAAATTTTTATGATGGCTGATATCCTCGCGAAGACCACAAGTTCCCAACTTTAATTTATTCTTTCGCATATATGATAATGATTTCATTGTAAAATCACACATATGAACTAACAGGAAAATGAAATCGATAAATCTCATGTACTCAAAGAATAAAAAAACCTTTGCAAATATTTTGAGAGATAAAACTGAATTCAAAACAAATAATTTAACACTTACTTTTGCTATAACAAAAAGGAATTGAATTTTTTTCTGCATGTTAACAGATATTGTAGTGTGCATTATCAGTTTTAATTATGAAGGTCTAAAACTAAATGTGAAAGTTTTCATTTTGTCTAAAATAAACTTCCTTTAAGTTATAAATATTTTATTGAGTTAGTATCTATCTAATTACTGAATTCAATATTACCCAAAACAAATATTGTTATAATAAATAAATACTTTCTTTGCAGCTTTCAAAGACCTCACTTTTTTAACCAAATAAAACATAGTAGTTCTATTTCTATTCACACAAAAGAAGTGAAATGATTCTCTGAATAAAAAAAAACTTAAAAGAGCAAGCCTTAAACAGAAAAATTTCTCCGTTATTTCTCTCGTCTTTTGAATTCTGGAAAGTAATGTCAAGTTCTGTATTCAAATGTATTTCAATGTCATGAAAAGTCCACATTATTGCCGAAATTTCTTTCTGTCAATTGGAATGAAAAACTATTTTTGAAAAAAAAACACTTCTTTAAAAATATCACGCTGGGAATTATATCAAAGAGATATAGAGGTGGAGGCAATAAGAAATATTTCAGTTTTCCAATGTCCTTTAAGTTTGCTATTCAACTGTATTTTTTCTTTTATTTTGGACTTTTCCTTTCATTTATACACCATTATTTTTTTCAAACTTTTATTCAATTTTTTTTTATTTTTAGCTTGTTTAGTTTAAAAATTATTACTTTCTTCTGAATAAAAGTGTTTCACAAAAGAAAAATTCTTTTGGCGTTTTCATGATGCAATTATCCTATATCATTTCTGTTATTAATATCCATTTTTCTGAATAAAGATAAAACTTACAGCGATGAATAAGGTGTCAATGGATAGGATTTTTTTAAACACTTCTGAAATAACATACTTAATTTACGTTAAAATACATTGTTTATTTAAAATTTGAGTTAAAATAACGTTCACCGGTGGCGGGACGTGTCGTATTGTACCCGCAAATCTTATATATTATTTCTGTTGCCAAATCCCTTTTTCTCAACTAATACAAAGCCTACAAAGACGAATAAGATGTCAGTGGACAGGAGTTTTAACCAACTCTTGACATAGCATATTCAGTGTGGGGAGGAGTTAAAAGTGCGAAAATTTCGCACGAATTTTCAAATATTGCATTTATTTGTGCTTTATATATTTGCGCGTATTATTTTTATTCGATAATTTTGTTATTAAATATATATATATATTCATTATTTTTGAACATTATATTATTTAATTTTGCGCCTATTATTACTTGTGCTATTATTGCTTCCTCATCATTTCTTACATTTTTCCTATAATAAAAAATATCGACAAAAATGTTATATGGTTTGTCGATTCTCTTGTCACTCAATTTTCCGCCAAGTTTGTTACTTATCCGAGATTTTTCTGTCAGAACTTTATATCAACTTTTAAAGTTTTCCAAATGAAGAACTGGTCATTGGGGTAAACTAAAGTTAATTCATGGGCGGCTCGTGTATCCCCATCATTTTTAGTCCATGAATTTAATCACTTATTTATTTAGTTTTGCATGCAATCTTCAAATCCATCAATAAAATTAACTTTTGACGCTTTCAGCTGAGCCGAAAAGCTGGAAAAAACCAAGGTTATTTCAGAGAATTATCCCTATCCGCTGCCTTCTCAGAAAGCTTTTCTCTCTTCGAGAACTATAAATTTCCTTTGTCCCCTTTCTTTCTGTTTGAGAATGCGCATTTACTTTGCAATCCCAGTCTTCCTTTTTTCCCAGTGGGCATTTAATTAAGCCGAGAACTGCCTGCGTGGTAGTACCACGAGACAGGGTATAACGATTCCCTATCCCGCGAGAAAGGTAATCGTTTAAAACGTTTTTCAACTGCGGAAAATGTTTTAACGAGATGGAATTTGAAAACAAATATCTTTAAAATTGAATAATAAGGGAAAATGAAGAAATAATTGATTGTTCAAAAATTATTTTAGATAAATTTCATTTTTTTTTTCTTTTTCATTCAATATGATGTAAAAGGAGTGGCTTCAAAAATTTAAGCATCCAATATAATTCTGTACGATCTATTTCTGAAAAATCCGAAAAGAAGAATCTCTGACTTAGGGGTGGCTTCAAGGAACATAAATTTTTAAAGAATGTCAAATGCAACTGCTCTAGTACCTTCTTCATTCTGTGTTATCCACTCAGAAGGAAATGTAGGAAGTTTGAGTGAGTATAATTTCTCAAAGAGCTTCAGCAAGCGCATTCACATTGAAAAACATCCCAGCCTAATTATCGGTAGGTGTATTACCATAAATTAACAATTTTCCTTTCTTTCTCAAATTCATAAGGAACAAAAGACAAGCATAGTAATTGCTAAAATGTTAGACGTCTAGATTTCGAGGAATCGTCACGGTTTAAAGCTCCTGGAGTCCGCTTGTTCCTCCCACGTACAAGAAAAGTTTAGAAATTATGCCTTTCTGCCCGTGTGTATATAAACATTATAATTAAAAAACCGGAACATCTGGAAGAAATATATGTGGGATGAGATCTCAACACCAAATTTGTGAATCTGGCCAATTTTGGACGAAATCCATCAAAGAAATTCTGTTTGTTTATCTGTCCGTGAGCGTCTCCATGAGATTTTATGGTCGTACCAATAATGTGGAAAACGTTATTGACAATTTCGCTCGAAATAAAACCAGAAGAACCGATTTCATTTTAAGAAGTTTTATTAATACCTATAAACAATTCCTTTATCGCCACATATGTAATTTCAACTTACAGCTTTCAATGAAATTTTTTTCATGTTCAGTCGATTCTCTAAATCCTTATAAATCAGAGTAAGGGATGTAGTAAAAATAACTGCGAAAAATCATTTTAAAAATTTTTGATTAATTTTTAAAAAATTTTTTTCTAGACATGGGAGATTCTGGCCAAGGAAAGTATATGTAGAATCGTCCACATAATCAAATCATGCCCAGTGCATGTATGTGCAGATCTAACCTTTGGTCCAAAAAGACACGAGTAATCAAAACTTGAATAACCAAGAACTGAAACAAGTGTAACGCCCTACATGGGACACACCTAGAAACAATCAATCGTACTCAATCCTACAAATATTAAAAATATAATTCTTCCTGTACTAATTATTGGTTTGGGATTTATTTCAATCGGATGAACATTTAGTACTTCTATCTAGTTTTGCATTATTCTTTTACAGTAATCATCGTCAACAAATTTTTGAAAATAAATTTCAGAATTTATGGCAATCATGTGTAGAATGCTGTATTATTTTATTTAACGTGACGCCAGCCTAGTTGTTTCGAAAAGCATTAGGGAAAACTAGGGATACTTGACCCCTAGGGATAATTTACCCTACGTGATTTTCTCAGATTGTGAGATAATTGGTAATTTTTGTATGCCATTTTTATTTGACCCTTGGTCATATGGTCTATTGGAGAGTATTTTCATTCCAATCTGAAAATACATCGTTATGGTGTATGGGTAAATATGTTTTGGGGGTCCAAAAGTAAATTTTCACTTTCTCATTCCTCAGTGGAATGAAAGTTTACAATTGAAGATGTGTTGAATTAAAATATTTCTGAGATTTAAGTATACTTCTAGCTATAATTTGATATACGATGTTATTCAGTATTCTAATTCTAAGTGGTTTAATTTTTAGATTAAGAAAAAGTCAAGTTAGGGTAACTTGACCCTAACCAGTTAGGGAAACTTGACCCTACGAAAAAGCTATTGCAGCTTCGATATTGTAGCCGATCGAAGAACATTGTGTTGTTGGGATCAATTTTCTGGTACGGTGGGGTTTGTCGCCAATATGACAACTCAAATAAAGATAATAATTATTTAAAAATGGTTTGCAAGTAATTATTTAATGAATAAAATTTATTTTTAATGTGATAAATTCAAATAATGCAAATCATAGTTTTAGTAAGAATTTTAAAAAGAATTGAAATTTATTTGTTCTATTTTTTTTCCTTGCTTTCGAAAGAACGACTTTTATTTATTTATTAGATTAATAAAAAATTTTTCCTCTAACTTTTTGTCGTCGTTTGGTTTTACTGTTCAGCAATGGATTCCGAGACTACCACTTTTGGACGATTTTACACCCGGAAAGGGTGTGAGGCAATGAGTCATATGAGCGCATTTCCGGAGTTCTTTGTTAGATCACGCTCAGTAAAATGTAAACATCACCCTTCCATTCTTCACTTTCCCCCTATTTTGATGAAAATAACTTCGCCCAGCGCATGCGCAAAAGTGCGGAGGGTTTCCGAATCCGCTGCTATACAATATTTAACGTTTTGCCATTTCTGTTGGGCTCGTTTTTCTTTGTTGATTTGAATTTCCTCCTAAAATATATTTTATTCTTTTGCTTTTATTTTTATTTAAATATTAGAAGAACCGAGGTAATCGATTAAAATTATCAATTTCTTGTTTTGTGCAAAATTTTTTAGATCCTTTTTTTCTATTTTAATGCTATTCTGTTGGTGTTTTTTTTCTAATTTTCCCACACCGGCAATTCTTCAACGATCTAATGAAGTTGCTAGGTTTGCAGTTTCATTTTCTGTAATTTTTATCATGTAATAAAATCAATATGTTAATTTTTTATTAAATTTTGAACTGATTTAATTTAATAACTAGATTTAATTTATTTAATGACTAGAATGATTTAATTTATTAACTACATTTTATTAATAACCTGCGTTTTACAGATACCATATTATTTAATTTTATTATTATGTTCATAAATATTTTTTGATAATAAAGACGTTTTCAATTCAGTAGTTTTAACTCAATATATGAATTTCGCGCACATACAAATTATCAAAAGAATTTAAGTACTCTTCACATGTAGGGTCAATTATTACTACCCCTAGCGTCAACTATCCCTAGCTTAGGGTCAAGTATTTCTAAGGTTAGGGATGCATGTCCCTAGGCGATTTCGTGAAATATATATATTTTATGATTGAATAAGATATCAATTTAGCATAAGTATATATCTCATTCTTAAAAACTAATCCTTTTGTGATGCTAACAATTCAAATATTCGAGAAATATAAAAAAAATTAAAAGTAGGGCAAGTATCCCTAGTTTCCCCTTCCCAAGGGTGCAGAAGAGAAGGTAGCAAGGTCAGCCTATAAGCATTTCGAATTCTTCACTACAAGCATTTTAAAACATTTTTGAACAAAAAATTGCTTTCATGTATTCGAGCTTGGCTTTCTTATTTTTTTCTTTTGTAATTAAAATGCAGTTTAATATTTCTTCTAAGGCTACTACATGTCTGGTAACTATTAATTTCCATTTGAGAAAATTGGCATCTGACTTGAATCAATACAGTGGGAGATGTTATTCCTCAAAGAAACATTCAGAATAATGATGTGACAACTATTGAAGTTCCAAATAGAGATCTAATATGACACACAGTTTCATTCTTATATATGACATCCAGGGCACATCTAAGTCTATGAAGACTTCAAGAAACCTCCTATAATAAATTCCTCGGCATAGGATATCAGTTATTCCATTTGATCGCCATACTGCCAACCCGAGTATTGTCGAGTGATATCGAAACCTTTTTCTTCGACCAAACAAGTTAACATTCCGTAATCTCTTTTACAAGAAAACTATATAAAATAATGTTTTCTGAAGTCCATTGGTATTGACTTTCATATTGCTGATGGTGTTAATGAATTAGGTATAAAGAGTCATTGAATGGCCTAGAGGGTCTATGCATGGCATGGCTGAAGGGTATGAATAGGAGGAAGAAGGCTGATGGTTCCATCCTGTGGCTGTGTTCTTCGCCGACATTATTCAAAAACATCTACACCGACGTGCACTTTAGCCATTGTGACGTATGCCCTACTCCGACAGCTGACATTAATTAAAGACTGGGTGTGTGCGTTACCAGGCGCTGGTCACTTTCAGATTCATCTGAACAATAGACACCTGCCCTTACCTTTCATGCTGGTGGTCCTTCAAACACCGGGAATCCTCACCCCCTCTATTGACGGGCTACTTACTGCCTTTCATTACCGACTTTCATCTACTGATTGCACCATAGGCAACATTCCTAAACAGGTGGCTTTTGTGCTGACAAGTGTGTTCCCGTGAGAACGCACAAAGGGTTTTTTCTTCTCTGTTGCGATATAAGATCGGGACTGAGAAACTAAAGAAGAGATGGCATCCCGACAGCCAAACTGGTGGTCGCATTCCACGAAGGTCCGATTTGGACGATTTAGTGAAACCCGCTAATTATTTCTTATCAGTGAATGGACACCCCGCCTTGGGGCTTAATTTATTATATTATTAATAATTTTTATATTTGTATATAACTCTATATTTACTCCAGAAGAATTATCAATAAATTAAGTTAAAATTTAACATAGCTGTAATGTTCTTTTAAGCATAACTGCAAGACGTTACACCATAAATTGCTTTCTGGGGTCCGGCTGGCTACTGGAAGTTTTACTGGATTTCCTTCAACGAAGCAAAAGTTTGACCCAGTTTCCCCTGACAGTCTTCCAGGAAGGCAGCATTCCCTCATATTCACTCTTCTACCTCCGGGGCGCTTTGACCTGCAGAAGATGACCCATGTCCTCTTTATCATGAGTACTTGACTAAATAACAAGATCAAGTGAGTTTTGAATGACTCTCATGATAAGAAGAGATAGCTCCAATTTTACAAACATAACTATAGTGGTTGATTAGTACTGTCCAAGTAATAGCAGACCTCAAAGCAACCTTGGAAAACAATTTAATTTTGAAACTCTACGGCGCATTTAAAAAATAATATGGCAGTTAAGTTTATAATCAACACAAATCTTTCAAAAATACTGTTTCATTTCGAAATAAAGCACAGCTGCTGAATGATTGAGCTGTTTGCCTGCTAGAAAAGAACTTTTTTCCTCCTTACGAAACTGTTAGTGTTAATAACCCTAGTAGCACAAACATATTGCACAATACTTTTACGATATTATTCAAGATTTATATTACTGTCTGTAAAAATACGTCACCATTTATAATTTAACTTGTGTTACTTCTGTTAGGAGTTTATTACCATAGCTAATCGAAGCACAGTTTCATCTCCACAAACAATAAAAAAGATTTGCAATAAAATTCTCTATTAAAATCACTTTTATTTATATCTATATATATTTATTTTAGTAACAAATTAGTATCACTAGAAATGAAAACAATTTAGTTGATACACACGATGTTTAAAAAATATATAAGAACGGAAAATATCACTTAAAGTTCCAACATTTAGGCTCTTTAAACATTGCAACAAAATACTGATTCAAACTAGCAATGAACTATAACATTTGACATATTTTCGAAGCCTTTTATGCCTTTATTTTAACATACAGAGACAAATAAAAGAAATCAGATGCGATTCCACAGAGCAGTTTTCAAATCAAGGCAAAAGAAGAAAGAGGACGTGGAATTTATATTTTAAAGAGTAAATGGAAGAGGTTTATATGCCATATTTTTGTTCTTGAGCAACAGCAAATATGTTTTAAAATGTTTCGGGCTTTTAGATGGAAATTCAGTGAAATACGCCTTTTATCGAGTTGTTCACAGACTGTTTTTAAGAATTCTAACATTTTAAGAGCTTTGTGACAGCTGCATCAGCAGACTTGAAAGTTGTTCTGAGCCGGCATTCCTGAATTCCCGCTTTCTTCAGAAACACGACGTATTGAAGAAGGAAAGGATTTAGTGTTGCCGGGCGGCAGCAAAAAGTAGATGTTTGAAATCACCCAGATCGTGAACATAGACACCCCATACAAAATGCTCTGAGAGTATTTGGAATGAAAGGTGCTGAAGGTTTTTGAAATTTTCTATTTTCATATTCGGAAAAAAAGAACATTTGAAGCTTTTGAAAGCTTATCTTATGCCTTAAAATATATAAGTATCAGTTTTTGAAAATACATAAAATAGATGTAGTTGTTGAAAACGTCGCATTTCATTAGAGAGGACGTAGGAAATCTTCCTTAAAGCTACGTACGTAATATACCAGAACGTCATTGTGAATTTTTTTTATTAGACTATTAAAACAATACCATAAAATGTTCTACCTTTTATAAAGCCTATGTATGCCAAACCTATAAAAGTCTTCATTTATCCAGTCCGTTTGTTAAATTCTGAGAGTTACCTTTATACTTATCAAAAAGGCCGATCTTAAGAAAAGAACATTTTAAAATTTCAAATGTGTTAAGATTAAAAGTTAAAAAAAGTTGCTAGAAACTAACCCTTTTTTATTTTTTTTGTAGACGGAATATGAAAAAAGATGGTATTATAATCGGCAAAAAAATTCGACCTCGAGAGTTTGATGAATCCCCACGTTTCAAACCTCTTTTAGTCCAAAAATATCATTTTTGTTAATATGTCTGTTTGTTGGTGAACACGAAAAGTCACAAATGCGATGAATTAGACGAAGTAAGTTCGGTATGTGGTCTTTCTTCAAGAATTCTATAGATCTATATATATATATATATAACTTTGGACGAAATTCGTCTAGGGAAAGTTTGTCTGATTTCCCAAGTTTTACAAAGATTTGTACAATATTGTACGATATTGAACAATATTCGCAGTAATGTATAATATTGTACAATATCATATAATATTATAAAATATGAAACAATATTATACAATATAGTGCAACATGTTGTGCTACTTGGGTTCCTCTCCGTGCTCACGTCAACACGGTAACAAACAAAAAATACGAATGGCTAGATGGATGAAGTTAAGTATATGGTTTTGTCATCAGAATTGTCGTTCTATTATAGTACCGAATCAACTTTTGGACCAAATACGTCTAAGAGTTGGCCGTTCTCGGCATGCTATAGATGTGAATGCAATCACTAACAAACACCATAACTTAGATGAATTAAATTTTGTATCTTTTTTTCTGACCACAAGTGCAAACAAGTATCAAATTTTTAACAACAACTGCCTCCAGCATGATTTTTAGGACATGATAAGAGCAAGCCATCCAGAGCATATCTTTGTTCATCTTTTGCTGAATAAGGACACATTCTCCACTTCATAACCATGTGTTTACTGAAGTTGTATAAACACTCAGACATTTTACTTGATCAATAATTCCCCAGGATTCTAGTGTTTCGGGGAAAACATTAACTATTGCTTCTCTTGTTCCTGATTGAAGTTTTGGTATTGAAAGTAATTGGTCAGTGCATTTCCCTTAAACAATTATTGCTATTCAATCAACAGTTTCAATACTTAAAATTTTTGTCTTCTAAAATTTTTCCGTTTTAGTGAACGATTAAATAAAAATAGCTCAGAAATCTTTTTTAAATCTTGAACTCTATTTTCTCTGCTTTTCATTCTGACCTACCAAATAGAAAATTTTTCACAATGTACTCGGATGGATCACGATAACAATAATACTTCACTAGAATAATAGTTAAATAACTTTTGATTAAACCTAGTATAACTTAACAGTCAAATATCGACAACAAAACACTCAGACAAGTATACAAGAATCAGTACAGTAGCTGGCTACAAACTGATCTGCTTGAATCAGGTTCAGGCTGGGAGTGCGACTGTAACATGCGCGAACACGTCTAGGCATGAAACACTCCTATTTCAACATGAAATCTTACTGTAAGTTGAACTTATAGTAGAGATGAGAACCAGGGGTATTGTACTCTCCTACATTCAGTAATTGTTATTGATTATTATTTATATATTTACTAGTTTGTTGTGAAGTTGATTCAAATTTTGAATAATTTCTTGATTTTTCAAAACTTTAAACCTTTGTAGCGACCCCTAAAACACATAGAATCCGTAAAACACGTGGAAAACATTGAAATCTTTATGGAAGTCTTATTTTAGGCCATAAATTAAAATGGGAAGGAATCCCATCAAAATTTCAGAAGATTATTTTTAAGGGCCGCCCTAATGGGGATATTAACCACTGTATTCTCAAGCGGAAAATGTTTTTGTTTGAATAACAGAGGACGTTTCATTTAACTATTCTTATAAATTTTTCACGCTTTTCTGATCATTACTTGTACATTTTAATCCTTTATGAATGACAAAAGACTACAGGCAAATGTCATTTTCTTTGTCACGGGCATAAATTAACAGAAATCTAATATATTTAGCTGTATTATCAATTTCTGACAAAGATGTAAAGTCCTGAAGAAGTTTTTCAGAGACCAAACAACGTGGAATAGTGTTAGGGTCCCGACGGCACCGCCGACCAAGGAGTCCAACAAGAAAAGCGATTGGCGTTTCTGGGTGTTGCAAGCCTTGATATCTGTCTTGGTGCAAGCCAGGAGTTATACGCTCAGAGTCACCACCCTTAACGCCAAGCCCCAGAGAATGATGCTTTAGCTTAATTTCCAATAGGTTAAACATTTAAATGATTGAGTTACCAGCAGAACTGATACAACGCCGCCAATAATCCGTCTTATGGTGCGTCCCACGTACGGAAAATACGTGGGAATTTTAGTTGTCCATGAAAATCAAGAAGCAAACAGAGTGGAGACAGCTTCTCATAGTGAGCTCTCTCGCTTTCAATCGAGGGAGGTAAGTGAGAAAGCAACAAGTCGAGGGGAAGTAAATCTAGAAGGAGAACAGAACCTTGAGTAGCTTGATATTGCAACACCCGTACTCACCTAAAGAAGTTGAGACTGTAATTTCTTAAAACAGAAGAATAAACTATTTTCTTCTTCTTTGGTATGCAAGAATAAAGACAGTTTACTTTTCCTGAGAGTGATCTTGCCCCAAATGATACTTTCGCACATATAGTTATACACAAATAAATCCAAAGTATATAAAATATTCGTGCATCATCTTCGAATTCAGCCGAAAATTACCTTCGATTTCTAGGTTGTCAGTGTCACTCAAGTGCTGCAGTCGTGTAGGATAGTCTCCGTCGATTGGATGGAAGCAGCCTTCTTTCCGCAGTAGCTCCTCGAGATCTGTCTCCCAGCCTTCGCTCTGATTGAAGTCGGAGGAAGGAGTGAACACCATGCGCCCGTATACTACCTCTCCTTCGTCTTCTGCTAAAAGGACAAGAAATATTGGAAGCAATGTACCACACAGTAAATATGTGCTAAGTACAGAATTGGTCGAAATTGTAGAAATCTTTTGAAGAAAAAATGTATATCTTATGCTTGATGGCTCAAAATATCACTTGTTTTTGAGTAAGAGCTTAAAATTATATATAAATGTAAATGTTACTTAAAGATAAATATATTGCTTTAATTGAAAAAATTTGTTAGAACATCAACACAGAGGAGGAAATTGAGTTCATATAAAATATGAGATACAAAAGGAAACACTTTCATCATATTCGTAAATCTTCCGTTGGGAAACGTTCAACGTTCCTTATAACTTCCTGAAGTGAATCAAGATTATTTTTAATTCGACTGCTGCTAAAAGTTGAAATAAATATATTAAATACTAAATTGTACAAATATATTAGTACTAAACTGTATTTTAGTATCACGCATATTATATATATTTGGTATCACCTTCAAGCATTTCATTAACATTATACGTGATTAAGTCACCTAGATGATAAAATCTATCATCGTTTCTTGTTGTCAACCGTGTGTCAGAAATGTTGGAGAGAGTTTCTTGATTAGGCTCCATCGATTTCACATTGAATTGATGCCTGTTTCCCGGTTATTTTATTTGTGTCAGAGGAACGCCTTGAAAGCATATTCAGAGAACATTTTCAATTAGACCTGTGACTGTATCCTGTTAAAAGAAAAAATACTTTATCGCCTTAGAAAACTTCAGATAGTTTCTACTAGGAGTGAAGCATTTCATGTTTGTATTTTGGTTCATCTTTTGGGTTGTATGACATCTTTCAATGTCACACAACTCAAAATATAGTGTTAACTTAGGGGAATGTAATCAGTATGCAATGCTTGTTCGATTCTTCTCTTTAAATATTTTTTGTCACTTCTGACAAACAGGTAAATTTAGGTCTCATCACATATATATTACAATGTCTCATTTCTCATTGTCCAGTTAGCACGGGCTTTAGCACCATTTTGTCCTTTCTGCGTACGTTTTCAGACCATAAAGAGCTATTTCTGAGTAAGCCTTATTCTGGTTTACTTGTTTTCACTAAGAATTTTTGTATAGTGCAATGATTTTTTTCATTAATTTTTTTCCTTTGTCTTTCAAATTAAAATCCTTGCCTCTTTTCAAATTCCTCAAATTATTGGCTTATTCTGTAGTCTCTCCACCGGGGAGGGGCACCGCGAGTACAGGGATGAGTGGCCGCTGGATAAGTAATCGCTTAATAAGCTTCGCCTGGGGTTTATAGTAAAGGTGGGAGGTTGTGTTACCTTCCTCCAGTGGTAGTACGTACCTCCTTCGAGAGGGGTCGTGCCGAGGCAGGTGATAGACTATTAGGACTCCGGCCTCAGTACTCGAGCTATTGCAGCGTCTGTCATTCAGCCGGATGCCGGTCTATAACCTGGGTAAAAGTTGCTTGTTTTGAATTCAATATACTGTTCTTGGGTTTAGTTCTTTGAATAAATGGGCTGTTAATTAACCGCAGTGTTTGTTCAAATTACTTAAATAAGCTCCTGAAAGTCTATCCTTAATGATATTTATCCCTCGAGGGATTAGAAAATTTGAATGCGGGATGGTAACCGTAACAGTAATATTGGGATCTGATATTAAAAAAGGTGATTGTAAAGTCAGAAATAATGGTCGAATCTGTGAACATAAATTTAAAAAAAACTGTGGAGCTTCACTTTAAACTAAAGAAATGCATTCACCGGGTATTAATTATTTTTCTTTATTTTTCTGCTCATGAAAAGAAAATAATTACCAAGTGTTTTTAGTGTTTCCCGTATAGCTTTTATTACAGTTTTATCAACGGCACGAAATCAGAATTAAAATATGATTAAGTAAATAGATAATATGTCTGCATGCTTATCGAAACTTATTTTATTTAGGCAGACTACATCAAAATAACAAAATTCAAACCCAGAGATTAATTAAATATACGTTACATGCGGTGCAATTAATTCCCAATATCTATCTGATGTGGGAATTTTTGTTGATGAAACTTTTCATGTCAGTTTCCATCATGCCTTCTTCTAATTATTTCAGTTCAAAATTATTTTTTCTTTTACTTATATTTATCGAAGCACTTTCACCGATGGCTTTTTATTATCGTATGACTAGAACGTTTTTTACTTCGGCTTAAATGACAAATTTTTTAATCAAAATGTTTTACATTTTTAAAAGTGTTTATAATAAAATCATAACTCGATCTTTATTCATAGATTTTATTGCGCACTGTATGTGATTTCATCTGAAAACCTGGGCATATGATGTTTATATGACGTTTGAGCACCTTCCATTTGTTAGTACTGGAATCTCATAATTTAGGCTGTTAATTAATTCTCGATGCAATCACAGTTATCAAAAAGCCGCACAAATCAAATGTAAGAGTTAAAGTGAATAGTAGAGTGAATTTATGCTCACATTATGCATGGTAAATGCTCAACGCAAAATTTAGTTTTGGAATCTTTTGCTAATCTTGTTGCATGAAGCATCTGTTAAAACTCTCTTAAGTCCAAGAGTGTCGTCTGGTGGCGCTGCGCCCTTACTTATATTTTTTCACGCTCTGTCTTGCTCTTGCTATGTAACGCTGTGCCATGTTCGCGTCTTGGGCTTGCTAGTGACGATGTATTGTGCTGCTTCCGCGAATGAAAGATGGTTTAGTTTGGTTTAGTTTAGTTATATTAACGTCCCGTTTAGAAGCAACACGAGGGCTATTTTGGGACGGACCTCGTAATTTTGAACCTCGGTCAGATGACGAGGACGACACCTGAGCTGGCACCCCCCTCTCCAAACTTCCACGCCACACCAACGGGAGGACATTTGACCACTACGTATGATTTAGCGTGCAACAGGCCCCATACACGGCGGATCTTCAGTGGAATCGGGTCTCGAACCTGGAACCCTCCGGCCCCAAAGCCGAGACCTTACCACTAGGCCACCGCGGCCTCGCGAATGAAAGATGGATAATCTCTGATCTTGCCCTCGAGTCCTTTTCTGACAGGTAAAAGCGAATTTTGATTTTAATTCTAATTGTATATTATGCGTTTCGAATTATTATCAGAATCTTTCATTTGTGTTTCACAGCGCAGCCTAACACGTTAATCACCGTATGGATTAAGTACGATTCATACATATTTACCTAATTAGATGACCCTTCTCTACTGTAGTTAAGAGATAACAGAGAAGGGTTCAACTATTTAGATAGATGGTTCGAATCTTAGATGTGAGTAGTAGCAGCAAACGTGTTAAGATAGTGTGCCGTAAAATGATTTGCGCAGTTTCGTTTGTCACGTGACTGTACCGTCAAGGGAATTCCGTTCATTACAACTATTCTTTAAAAAACTGCAAATTTTAATATTTTTATTTTTAGTTAACCTCTTTTTACATAAAATAATGCTGTTTCATTTAGCCATTAAGGTATTTAATTTAAAATTAGAAACACACATACACTTTTATTGTTCAGTATGTAGCCTTGTTTTTACAAATAATTTATCTGCAGTGATAAATCTTTTTTCACATCCAGGGGTTTGAGATAGTAATAAATTCCTTCAGCCGAATAGCGACGAAATTTCGTACTTCGCTGAGATCTAAGATTTTTAGACCTAACATTAAAACAAGTTCTTTAATTTTCTTATTTTCCTAAGCAATCCTTTATATATTTTATTGTGATTTTAAATGTATCTTTGATTTCAACAGTTGCATTTCCTTTTTTATCTCCATGTTATGCTGATGTTTTATTCTTCAAAACCATTTAGCAAATTAGTCATTACTTAGATATTTTAAATGGCAGTCTAGTAATTTTTAAACAAGCGAGTTATGCAGGGACTCGCACATCCCATATGATTTGATTTGTTTCGTCGGATGAGGAAAAATTTTTTAATGCTTAGCTTCCTACTTTCAATTTTGATGCCAAATATGCAACTCATTTATTATATTGAGATGATGAAGAAAGATGAATCAAAGGTTTTTATTCATATCACATATACGTTCGTTATTACACTAAAACCACAAAACTGCAGTAGAAACGTATTGCAGTTTCCTGGTTTTTGGTATCGACGGTATATGGGGCACCACTGTTCTGATACCGTATCTACAGGGTGAATCATAACTCTCCATACAAATGGTGAAAGCGGTGACTAATTTCTTTTTCGTTTTCAGAAAGGTGAACCAACTGAAAATAGCTTCCACTTACGAAGGAAAAATGGATTAAAATTATTCAGTTGGCTGAGAGTGGTACCACCGTCATGTCGCGCGTACTTTCAAAGCAACCCACAGAACGTAGATAACCCATGAACCGTGGCAAAACTTATCATGATACTATTTAAAAGGACAGGTTCCGTCGCTGATGCAAGTAGATCTGGAAGACCAAAGATGGCAACAGGTGAAGGCACATAAACACAGGTGCTAACAGCGATGGTCAGGAATCCGATAAAAGGGACCCGACGTATTTCTGCGCAAATTGGAATCAACCAAAACAGGGTCATGCACAATTCGCGCGCTAATAAGTAGCACCCATACAAGCTGCAGATGTTGGAACATCTGACAGAATGATCTTGACCGTAGGGTAGAGTTAGTGGAAACTGAACAAACACGAGAATGTTTCTGGTCAAAATTCGTTACAGCGATTGCCATTGTGTGTTGACACGGGAGGGAGACACGTGGAACATATCCTGTAACTGTAGCATCATATGATACCATTTGTAAGGATAAAATAAACACTTGTCACCGCTTTCACCATTTTTATGGAGACTTATGACCCACCCTGTATATACGAATACTCTTGCTTACTAATCAAAACCGCACTGAACAAAACTGCCTTTTTCAAATGTCCAAGGTAACCTGGTGGCAGAGTCTCGTCACATAGAAGCTGAATGTCGTGGTTCTAGACTCGATTGATTCCATCGAAAATACGTCATGCATCCACGCATGATGCATGTTAAATCAACCTAGGTCTAATGTCTTCCTACTATTGTGACGCGGAAACATGTACTTGGATGTGCAACATTGGGTGCCGTACTTGTAATGTAATCACAGCTCTAATAAAGATGTCTATCCGAAGCAATCCTCTTAAAGCTTTGAAGCTGAGAAATAATGTTTCTAATCAATCAATCATAATGAACACTTTTAAACTAAATTTCTTTAAAATGTTTTTATTCTTGTATGAAACCTTGCAATACGTGTCCTAGAGAGGATTGTTATGTATTACAAAGGATCCTTTAAAAAAATCCTGGCTTTTAAATTTTGTGATTGATAAAAAGAAATATGACTTTAGTATAGTCTCCAATGAAATTTAAACTTCAAAGTAAATAGCTTTTCCTCTCTCGAAGTGCTTTTAAAGTGATTGATGAGAAGAAATTTCAACTGTTTCGTGAAATTTCGAGAGCATATTTTCACACAACTAGAAACTGCTTCAATAATAAATGAATTTTAAAAGCATTAAAACCTGCTTTGATGAAAGATATATGAGAAAAATGGTAGGGAGAAAATGGGAATGCTTCTCGGAAATATAAATTATAACCGTTTAGTCCTATCCAACGCAATTTCACCGTCCGATTTCATGCCGAAATATCAATGTACTTGAACTTTGCCTGAAATTATTAAATAAATATTATGAAAGAAGTGATAGTATTGTCTATGTAAATAAAACAAGCCAAGACTTTGAAGTTTCAAAATAAGAAAAGCCGCTGGGTAATTCTCTACACGACTTTGTTAACGATTAATAACGAAGTAAAACACTTCACGTATTTCCAAGGGAGAAAAAATAGAATCACAATGATGAAAATATGAGAGATTTTTAAGAAAACATTTAGTTATAATAGAATTAAAATCTATTCGATTGACTTTTTATTAAAGAAAATGATGGTTTTAAAACTTATTTTGAATTGTTGGAAAAAAGACAGAAGCAAAAGTGCTCTATCATCAAAAACTTTTGAATGGCTTGCCATTGAAGTTATGTTTAGTAGTATAAAACAAAAATTCATATAAGAAGAAACACAATTAATCATAACTAAAATTTATTGAAATTCAGGCGTTTTCCTCTCATAGAGTGTTATTCGAAGTTCTGTGTTTTGTCCTATTTGTTATTTATTATTTTTAAATCAATATGTCTAAAAAGTGGATTAAAGATTTTTAAAAATATTATCTGAGCAGTCACAAATAGCTTTGTCAAAGTTTTTGAAGACAAATTTACGTATTTAATTATTATTTGAAATTACTATTACTATTTGAAATTTTGGCCAAGCATACACAAGAAAAATTAGGTTCTATTTCAAATTATTCCCTTTATTCATTTTAGTTCTCACACAGATTGTTCAAAAAAAAAATTCGTATAAACTTTAAGGGGCGATAGAGCTCAGCATATAAGCTCAAATTGCTATAAACTACTCGGCTGGAATTCAAGCGATGAAACACTATATTGGGTAGTTTTTGTGTCTCTAAAATGTTCAAACACAAGAATAACAAAGAAGAAATGAAAGAAAAAGGAATAAAATGTTTTATGCAAGAAATTAACCAAAATGCCCCAAATTTTGTCCACCAAAATTAGCACAAACTTCAAACCACTGTCGTAGTTAATGGCTAATGTGATAGAGCCATGTGATTTTTCTTTCTCGGCAGCTGCAGCTGAAGAACTCCTAGTAATAGTATACTCATCCTAATTCTTTAAGCTGTTATTGTAGAAGAGTCTGTTTCTATGATCCATCAAAAAATATTAAGTTTGAGAGCTCGGAGACTGCGTCTGTAGAACTGCCTCCACTAATCCAACGTCCCGGATGTTGATAATTATTAAAATTTCCTTTGGGGAAAATGGGGCTCTAAATTTCATTGCACGCCCACTGACCTGCAGTCAACAAACAAATGCTTCTGTTTTGCAGAGATACATGTGTGATACACAAATTCTTAAGATATTTGCACGCACGCCTTGTACATTCTTTTGTGTTTCTTACATTCTCTTTAGCAATCTTAAACAGTTAGTGTGTATCCACCTCTCTTGATTCGTCGAAACATCCATCTCTCCCGTCATCTTCTGTAGAAATGACGATGGCTAAAGTTAATAGAGCTTTTATTGCATACACTGAGGAACGCCCTCTTGATCCTCGTGGCTTGAGTTCTCACCATCCACTGTGTTACTTGTGTTTATCAAAGTATGTTCTATAACTCCTGCACTGTTACAGAAATCCATACTGAATCAAATTTTTCATTCGACTTTTATTTGCATTGTTGTAGTGAACTGCATATCCCGAATTATCTGTTTAAATTGCTTTAGTTTCATTTTAAAAACGGACAAAATATTCTTTGCATTGTGCCAATATAAAACCAGATTAGTTGCAGAAGATTCAGGGATAGATGAAAATCTCAATATTAATAAAAAACCAACGTAGTCGAGTTACAAGAAATTAACAAACCTTGTAAATTGCATCGAATTAAGTCAGTTGTTAATCCTCCCGTACAAAGTCCAGAAAATATTTTTGTAAAAATTTTGAATGAAAGGATGCCAATCAAGATTGCATAGGTTTCTCAAGATTGTGATTTTTCCAGTTATTTCAGAAAAATAAAACGCGATTATCCGATTTATTTAATGGTAAACTAGCAGAATAATTAATAAGCAAACATAAAATAAACTGATACATAAATTATAGCAAGAAAACAATATTTAACAATTTAAAAACAAGTACACATTTTTAATTGTGAGGTATACCTCTCTTATATTTTAGCTGAATCAGTTGCCGAAAACTTATGTGATGACAAATCAAAAATAAGAGCATCGTAATCCATTTTGCCCTTAATTAAGATTGGAAGTTTTAATTTCATTAGAACTCATTAAATCAATCAGTGTATGAAATAACAATGTACAATGATATACGTAGGCTTTCGAACTTTAATTCCAGATCTGCGTTCCGATATTCGTTTGTTAAATACTTATTCTCTTCCTCGAGTTTCTTCCTCGAGGGTAATTGAAAATTGAAATTATCACATTACTCGAAATAACGCTTATGAGAAACAGACTTCTGTGTATAAAAATTGAAATAATAAGGTTTGACTAAACCGCGGAGGGATTTCAATGGGATAGGTGTGAAACTATTTGTAAATGGTATTCAGCAATTTCCAAGGGAGGAGTTAAATTGTTTTACACAACACTTCATTTTATTTTATTTGAAATATCATTAATAAATTTTATCCACCACGTCTAATAGTGATAGCTTATAATTCATTGTTACCACCAAACTGTATTTAACTTCAATTCATTCTTAGAAAATAATAGTATGTTATGCTTATTTTTATTCGAATGGAAAATTCAGATGTCTCCCTTGTAACTATGAAATAAATGGTAAATCGGTTGCACAAATTGTGTTAATGAGAAATTTGAACTGTAGGGAGCGGTATATGTCTCGAAGAATAAATATAGATAACCGTAAGTAGTGCTACAGAGCACTACAATTTTTATTATTTTCTTTATTAAATGCAAGATAAAAGTAGTTATTACACATCATTAATGCTTGCGTTTAATTCAAAATATAAAAACAGAACACGTTTATATCAACAAGGCATGCTAACATTTTGATCGGATTACGTTGAAAATATTTTCGGTCAAGTCTGATTCGGTAAATGCAGCAAATTAAATGACTCGGACAAACTTGAAAAATCTGTAGGGCTAGATTTTAAAATGAGAAATTTCTGAAAACAAGAGCCGTGGAGATCTCAGGAAAAATGCATTCCGAATGATCATCTTTTTGTTTATCTATCTAGAAATTTTAATACTATTCTATGATATCAAGAAGTACACTTATTGTTTGCTGATCACAATGCTCAATTCTGGATTTGGTTGAGTTTACTTTAATTTATTTACCTTAACATTCCGTTATGAATCTACAAGAGGGCATTTGAGGATGGGCCAAATTATTTCTAACCGTGTTCTAGTTGACGAGGAAGAGACCTTAAGCACTCTCCGAGACACTCCACTCTCCAAGCATCGATGCTAACTAACATGCGAATGATAGGCCCTGGGCGGCAGATTTAACTTCCAGCTGGCAACGAGGATATTCTGCGAAAGCAAGTCAAGTAATCGCGGTCCTCTGATACAGAAGCTTATATTTTTCCACGAGGCCTCCGAGACCTTCTAATTTCTGTTAATAATAATTATTAATAATAATTAACTGTGACAAATAAGCGCTTTCCTCGCCAAGGACAGATGCACGCGCTCCACCAATGAAAAACAGGTCCACCTTTTGGTGTGAACTTTGCCAATCAGCTTGAGCTACACTGTAAAAAAAATCCCGTAAAATTTACGGTTTTAAACTGGCAGCTGGGTTGGTTGTGCAAAACCGTAAAAGTTACGAAGTAAATCTGTAGGCACAACGGTTTTTTACCATACAGGAACAAGTTTTTCCCGTAAAAGTTACGAAGTAAATCCGTAGTCACAACGGTTTTTTACCGTATGAAATCAAGTTTTCTCCGTAAAAATTAAGTCATCGAAGTAAGTGACGTCATCGACTGAGTTGAGTTGTTTTTCTCCTTCTGTTCGAGTTGAGTTGAAATGTGCTGATGTGTATTATCAATTAGGAATATTAATTAACAATTAGGAATATTAATTAATCAAGGCTTAATTATTAATTTAATCAATATAAATTTTAATTGAACTTACTTGGACGATTTCGATGCAAGATAGTGACAAAACTTCTAACTCCTCCGAGCCGGGGATCGAAACCGCGTTCATAGAAATAAAAGGCAGTCGCTCTAACCACTAGACCACCGGAGACTTCACAAAGTGAAGTAAAAATAATCTATTTGAGTTTTAAAGTCACTATAGCTCTAGTGGCGCCACCTAGTGGTGTAAAAATCAACTATTGCTAGAACACGTGTTTTAAGGTTAGCATGAGTGACAACAGGTTACTGCAACAAGTATAAACAATAGCGGAGATGGAACCCTATTAAAAACATGAAATGAATGCAATAAAATTACCTTTATTTAAAGGGAAAGTTATCGTACGGAAAGCAATACCATATGACGAAAAATAGAATTTGAACTGACGGTTTTAAACCGTTTATGGCTGGAGCGGAAAACGGTGAAAAACCGTTTTGTCAACAAAACAGCTTTAAACCGTCAAATATACGGAAAAAGTCCGGGGAAAAAACGGATATTTTTTACAGTGTAGACATGAATCGATGGAAATGCGAGCAAACCCCTGAGATGAATTACACACCTGAATTAAATATAAATTGATAATGTAGATGTTTACCTCTTTTAGGAGTTTCTGTTATGTCTAATTTCAATGCAATAAATTTACTTGTTGCTAACTTTGATTTTAATTTAGTTCATGTAACTTATTAAATGATTTTTAACAAATGCTAATGGAACTCATTTAAATTTAGTTAATGTTTTACAAAGGTGTATGATTTGTATAAAAGACAGTAAGAACAAGAATTTATGAAGAGCATTAACTGAAGTATTTCTTTAATCTAATTGTAACTAAATGAATTAATTTTTGCCTTTTTTTGCTCCTTTTTATTTAACTTCCCTAAATCTATATTTGTTACAAGCTCTGGAAATGGCATTAACGGAAAATTCTATCATCATAAAATTTTGATAGATGCTTATTTCCATATATAAGTTAAAGCAAGCAATTCAGCATTTGAAAAATTCAATAGTTCTGAGAGTCATTGCAAAGTTTTAATAAATTTTAAATACCTTTTCAATGTTGCATCGTATTTGGCATCAGTATTCATTCCAAACACAAATCTTTCTGTGCTTATTTAAGTAAGTTTTTGTTTTTGGGGGGAGAGGGCGAATTACTACATTCATCTACCATGGGATACATTGTTTAATCCGCTGAAGATTGTCGCATATTTTGTAATGTCTTATTCTGCACTTTCATACTTACCACAAAATGCAATAAATTAGCACACGGAAAGGAAAGAAATGAGGAAATTACAGTGAACTAAATTTGCGAAAGAGACTCAAAATTAAAATCTCATCTTTAGGACTCTTCTTTTAATTGTAGTTGTTTTGTTAAAAATGATTTATTAATTGCAGATTAATAAAATATATGTATGTTTTATGAGCAATGTTACTATTCTAAACTTGCTATCATTACCATATTTAAAAGAACCTTAAATTTTATGATTGCCGTAGTTCAACAATTATACAGTTGGACATTACAAATTCCCAAGTTCTTTTAACGATATAGTATATTTTTAAATTCCCACAACTATAAATACCTCCTGACACAAGTTATATAATTATAAATGAATTTCTTAGTTGATAAAAGAAATTTCAGTAGGATTTGTGTAAATCGTTTCAAGTAACTGTTAAAACGGTGATTTTCTTTTAAATCCATGAATTTTTGCATTCACCAAATGTTTCTTTGATCTTATGGACGAAGTCGAACATTAATAGATGGTTGTTAAAGAATTTCTTAGAGTGAATTTTATTGAATGTTGAACGCTTTTTGTTTGACATTCTCTTATGTAGCTTTTTAAAACTCATCTTTTGACACGCAACAAAGGTTTATAAATTTAATACACTTATTACTACTATGTGTAAGAAATTTCTATAAGTGCTGTATGATAATCTTACAGAAATTTAACAATATTTTCCGGACAGAATTATGGTACTCTTTCCCAACTCTTAAATTTTCACAAAGTGTGCAGGAGTACCTTCGTTATCTCCGTACGGCGAAGACGAGATGGACCTTTTCCGGACAGTGGGCAGTGTGACTTGCTCCTCCGTGTCTTCCGGTGTGGTGGAGGCGCAGTACCTGCGGTGGACGTCCCTCCTGAGGGACTGTAAGCGGGTGAATTCCCAGGGGTCATGAGTGACTGGGAACTTGAAGGCGCAGCAGTGATAAGGATAGGTGAGGTGGGCCTCCTTGATGTCCGGGAAGTGCAGCACGGAGGGGAACTCCCACAGGGCGAATGTATCCTTCATCTTGAGCACTTCCAGGCTGTTCAGCCCACTGGTGGGCAAGTGGCGGATCGAGGTTTCAGAGAGGTCCCTTGCGAGAATGAAAAAGAGGAAATAAGTTACAAAGTGAGGATCATAAAAAAGGATTTTATTTGTTATTTTGAGAACTTAATCTTGAAATAATAGAAGAAGTTTATGACGTTTAAAGTATCCGATCCTGAGCACTATATTGGAAGAAACTTGTGTTCATAATAAGAATGCCAAATATTAAAGGTATTAATTTCAGAATACTGGAAAAAGAATGACAAATATCTCGAAGAAAATAAAAATGACATCTTTTAACCCTTGGAATCCCCTAGATTATGCGAAATACTTAAATTGGCATTAGAGTGTCTATAACATTTATTCATATTTGTTGCAGTTTTATTCGATTTACATTTCTATTTAATATGCGTCATCTGAATGAATTAATATACGGCGGCGAATGACATGGCTGCATTCATACAAGGTACTTTTCAATTGTATCGCTTATCGTTAATATCTCTTTTTAATTTTAACTTAGTAATTTAATTTTTCCAACCATTCCTTTTCCAATGTTTTGAAATACATACTACCAAGAATTCGGCATACATATATACGGTGTATTTTTCTCTACAGCACTCTTAATAGGGAAAATTGAACTATAACCACCCAAGATAAACTGAGCAATTAAGATAGATCTGAAGCTATTTCTACTATTATTTAAATGTAGGCATATAGTATTACTGTGGCATGCATACGATGCTCAATGGCCAGAAAGACGTCATATTGGTGCTGCAGAGTTTTTAAGACAGGAAGCTACTTCATTAGAATTTGTTATCTCTGCAGAACTTTGTACGCTTCTGACGAAACCATTATGTTGGAGGAAAAGTTGATATCTCGGTACTGAAAATGATCACATGCGAAATCGATAGTTCCATTTGGACTTAAAGTGAATAAAAAACACATGGCACACTTCTAAAACAGTTATGTTGAAAGAATATTGGCAAAACAACCCAGCATTTGTATTAGGCAATGAAGCGGAAAGCACTCAAGAAAACAAATGCGCGTCCATTATTATAGAAGAAGCTGAAACACTTGTTGACGCCTCTAACTTGTGTGTAATGAACGCTGGCGGACAGAAACATATTTGGAGAAGCACTTGATGATTAGTGATTGTGTATATAACAGAAGGAAAATATTTGCCCAGCTTTCTATTCCAAAACAAAATAGATACTATTTATGTTATCTTAGATAAAACCTGCATTATGAAATTTCCTCTGTTTGAAAATTTTCATTGAATATAAATTTTCCAGATGTGTATGATGCAACATCATTTCTTCAAGAACGTGCTAATTATTTTTTTGTAACATTGGTATAAAAATCTAAAGATGTAGTAAGATTAGAAAAGCGCTTGAAAAGTATATGAGTGAAAATGAATTTTTGTCACGTTCAGAATTTTTATTTCAATCATCAGATAACAGATTCAAAAAAACAAAAGTACCAAGAGAGCAGAAGACAAACTAAATAATTGATAAAGAACATGAAATTATTTATTTTTGATTTCGTTGTTGTTTGCTTATCCAAAGCGAAAACTATTAAGCGTTGTTTTTTTCGTCACAAATCCGAAATGCCTTTAAAAGGAAACGAAATTCATTAAAAATAACCTCCCTCAACAACAACTTTAAATCACTGCATTTTTTCCTTAAAACATTTCATGATTTAAAGTTGGATTTAAGAATTAATTCATCGCCAAATTTCTTTTTCTGAAAAAAGAAAATAATACATACTTTCAGATAGAATATACAACAAATGTTTTTATTTCATGAAAAGAATCCATTTTTCCTTCTATCATTTCAACATCGTCCGAATTACTATTTCTCGTTCTCTAAATATAGTTAAGAATTAAGATGAAAGCGAAAAAAGTAATTTTGTGTGCCTGTGCTATCCAATTCATTTTGATGGATTTTTTGGCTTTAGACTAAAAGAAATCCATATCAAATGCCGTTTTTCAATCAAGATAGAGAAACCGATTAAAGTTTTAGCTATGGAAAAAAAATAAATGCTTGTTTATCTTTCGGTAATTGCTAATTCAGTATCTCCTCAAGCAAAACATGAGAAGATTTGTAAGCAGAAAATGTAAAACTTTTTAGGTTTTGCGTTGAAGAGACAAAGTATAAAAAGAGAGTTCATAGGTTTTTGGAAACATTTAAATATCTTAACAACATTCTGCGTAGATTTTTATTTCTATACTTCAGTTATTAGGAAATAAAGTTAGTAATGAGGAAATAAAGAAGTTGGAAATGGATTTGTTGTTGTTTTTGTTGTGGGGCTTCATATATTCCAATGTCTTTATTCGGGTACTGTAGATCACAAATTCAGAATTTGTAATTGTTGCTTCATTTTTTCAAAGGAACATCTAGACTTTAGAATAATTTGCTTTGCAGCTTCAATAATCCTTTAATGATCGTGCTTTCTTGTCTCAGAGGAAAAGCTTGAAATTTAAATTAACTTATTATAGTTACTTAATTCTGTTGACATTGATTATTAATTGTATTTAACATTTCGCACTGAATTGAAATTCGTATATTTGTGCCTTCATTATTATATTTTCATCCATATATTCTTGAGTTCAGAATCGATCTTGTAAAGCTCAGTTTTGATTTATATGATGTTAATAGTTTTAAACAGTGGAAGCAAATTTCTTTTCTAATTACAAATTTTACGCTACTTATCATCTGAATTCTTTTAACTACACTTATTTTTTTAAATAAGAAATCAAATTCCCAATTACAATGTAGATCAACTGCTCTTTCATTCAAAATATAAAATTCTACTTCTGAAAATATATAAGTTATCCACTTAATGTATTTCATAATGTTTCAACGGAAGAAATACACAAAATTTGCTCAAGAAATATTTTGATTTAGATTAACAGCATCGCTGCAGTCATCAATCAAACAAGAAATGAAATATCGAAATGATTCTTAGGATTAAAAAATATATACATGCAGATGCATACAGGGCTGTCTTATTAATTGGGCTGTAATCACGTCTTTACCTTCATCCGTTTAAGTATATCATAACAAATAGAAAGAACCTGAAGTATGCTTTTTAACTAGCGTTAGGCTAAGCGCATACAGGCAATTCCTTCCGCAACTAAACAGTTTAGTCGTATTGCCTGCACCGCGCGATTTCACGGCGACTAAACTGTTTAGTTGCGACGGGTGCGCATACATGCGATTTTTAATCTCTTTCGATTCTCCATTTTTGGATGCTCTGGCTGTCTTTTCACGCACTGCGCACGCGCTGCGAGCTCCAAAATGATTTTTTTTATAGTGATACAATTTAGTTTTTCTCAAATTCATTTTCAGCTCACGAAGCTATCATTTCAATGATTAGACTGGATGGTGAACTTTCGTTTTCATTGATTTCTTTCTTTATCAAATGCTTTGATGATCATTACTAGTAATAGGCGAGTTCTGTACATAAGCCTATAATTCGAATTTATTAGGTTAATTTTAGGTCAAAACTGAAATCATGCTCATTTCTGAATTGTTTTCGTTAGTTAAATACGTCCGTATCTTTTAAGTGCCAGCGAATTATCTTTAAGGCCTAATTAACTCAAGAACTCGCTCTTAGCTCCTGTTCTATGTATTTAATTAAAAAATAATTACTCAATTTTTGCACTCTAGGTGCTGTACATATATTTCTTTATTTAAATTACTTTTTTATTTATTGGAATAACTAATATTGCTTTATACATCGAAATTATTTACTGTTTATTAATTAATTACGTAATATTCATTAAAACTTTAAAATAAATCTTTATCTCTTGTGTTTGTTTTTAAACCCAATTTTTCTTAATTCGAACATTTGGATACATCTAATTTTCATTGTGGATCCCTCAGTTTCAAATTAACCAAATTCGAATTTGATATCAATATTCAATTTAAAAATAGTTCGCGGAACAATTTATCAAAGTACATCAGTTTTTTCAGAGTAAAGTAGCCGACTACTACTCTACTGATAATAAAGGAGAATGTGTGTGTGTGTGTCTTGGCGCTCTACAGGCCAGACCACTGGACTTAGAGCCACTAAATTTGGCACAAACATACTTTGGAGGGTGGGAATGTGAACCTCGGAGCCCTTTTTAAAAATTTTAATTAAATATTAAGCGAAATTTTGGCGTTTTTCCTTTATAACTTCCGAAAATATTACAGCATAACGCCATCTTGAAAGTGCAAAAAATTACCTTTTCAATGAAATCAATTAAGTTGCCGTACAATTTTTTCTCTAATTTTAATGAATTTTTAAAAATATTTTTTGGCATAATTTACTACAATACTCTTCATTGTTGCAACGCAATTCAAACCGTTTTCATTGTTTAAACAAACATTTAATTGCGTGTTTCTCCATCATTGTTGAAAGATAAGGCAATATCTTAATGTTTAATGCTAGGTTTTAATCAGCACATTTTCATCCAGTTAATATGAGGCTGGAAGTAAAATGTGCCGCGCCATTTTAAAGTTAAAATCTAATATATATTTTGCAAGAGGAATAAGAGTGAAGTTGATGCCAACAATGTGCAGTTTGATGTTGCATGACACAACCAGTCACTTGACTCTATTAGGGACGTTCATGCAGACAATGAACAGAACAGGTGTAAATCTACTGAAAGAACATGGATTAAATGTCTATCACAATTTGAAATTGTTAAGGGAACCATGTATATTAAATTATGCATAAGAGATTCCATTGAAATTATATTCCCGGTGAGCAAGCTAGTCGCCGAAGATGGCTAGTACACAATGAATACGAAAAACATAGAATGCGACACGATTCTAAATATCACTAGCTCATTCCAAAAAGCGCACATCACTATAATTAAAATATTTTGTCTATTATTGAAGTATATTGAGTAAATAAATGTTTCATATTTAACAAATGTTATAAAAAATGTTTCATAGTTTTCAAATGTTTATAGCACAGGTCACATGAGTTAGATTAAGTTTGCCCAAGTGACAGCTTCTCTTGTGACTCAACATTTTTTTTCACTCAAATTTTGAAACGTAAAATGACTACGTTTTCATTGAAGTCTTTTAAAAAGTCATATTCAATGATATCTGATTCATCGCTTAGTTGAGAAAAAGGGATGTTGACAAAGAGAGATAAATAATATAAAGGATAAAATTAAAACTACTGATTTCAAAGCATCTGAAATATCAACTAAGAAAATACCAATTGAGCTAATTAAAATTATGTAATAAAACACATGCATTATTAATAAAAATGGAGTAACAATCATTAAAAGTATGCAAATTTATTATTTATTTTAAAAGTAATAACTGATAATAAATGTAGCGCACGCCTTCTTTCTATACACTCAATCAATAATTCCATATCAATCCTAATAATCTCAGCCATTTTTAGAGCTAAATTATTTTAAGAATAGCGCACGCGCTTCTTTAAAACGCCCCGTCTAGTTAACGCGCCAATTTCTGAGCTCGCTTTGTGACCTTCACCCCTTGAATGAACAGAGCAGAGCAACTGTTTAGTTGAATGTATGCGCGCTCCAGTAGAAACCCATGTACTTTACGATAGTTGTGCGATTCTTTAATCAAAAGACGATCGCTGTGGTTTTACGACTGTTTAGTTGCCGATCTATAAAGTTGCATGTATGCGCACTCTAACTTGAGCCCATGGTCTTTTAACATGCAACTAAACTGTTGCCCGATTAATAATTGCATGTATGCGCATAGCCTTAGAGATGAGTAACTGCTAGCAGAGATATGATATATTTCACAAAGAGTTTTCATAAGCTGCCCTTTATTAATGCAATGGTTCTTAAAATATTTATTAATGGAACTTGAGGGGGAATTTCTAACCCCAAAACTCCACAATTATTTTTTTGATGAGAAAAAAGTATTTGGCAATTTGTAAAGCTTCAAGACGATCGATGGCAAGGACGTTTTGCATTCTGTCACCATATCACCCATATAATTCATCTCTTAATGTAGTGTCTGTATGATATACAGGATGAGTTTGACCTAATCTGCCAAACGAAAGAGGGTGATAGAAAAGCCTATTTGGATCATAAAACACTATAGCAACCCTGTCCTATCTCTAACCGTTTGCAAGTTATGACGGATAAAATGAATATGCTGCAAGTCGGGAAAACAATCCAAATTTGAAAAAGTTTTGACAGACCTACAAGCAAAATAAGCACATATTTTGAAAGAGCGGGAAAAAATCCTGGCACCATTTTCATCAGGATACCTGGACTTAAAGCCGAGCTACAAGCGCTGAAACATTGGAGAAAACCAAAATCGAATTGTTGCCAAAATCTTTAATATTGAATACCGCAAACACTGTTCTAGCTACAATGTGTCAATTTATTGAACACTTGTCCATTTCATCAACTTTCGAATAAGCCTACAATAAACGATATCAGCCTTTAGTTCAGGAGAAATTTAGTCTTTCGTTTGCAATACATCACTGAAATCGTCGAAAAGTCGTCAAGCTAAACGATGGTGTATAAACAAGTGTGGATAGTTTGCCTAAAAATGAGACGAGATTATACCATGAGAGGGAAGAATGTGCAAATACGTTTGTTATAAACATGTGCACTCTACTAGTTAAGGCTAGATATTCACGACCGCTCCTCGCCAAAACCGATCGTCAACGTGAAAAACCGGTCAAAATTTGCCAGGTGTTCAAGAGAAGGTTGGATATTAACCCTGTCCCAATATCCATCACTCTATTTGGACTGCCAGGCCATAAATGCAGATGGCCTGGGTTACGTCCTGGGTTTGATTGTTTTTTCGTATTTTTGAATATTCCTTTGTGACAGGCGTAGGAAACGTCATACTACTTTTGTTTCCATTGTGTTTGTAACTTAATAAAAATGTTACTTTTCTTATTTGGCTTTAAAACTTTCTTTCCTGCACCTAACTAAAACAACAGGCTGAAGGTGGGCAGGAAATTAAAATCAGGAACGACAATGGCCCCTCGCGAGTTTTATTTTTTAACGAGCGCCTATTTCAGTGATGTATTGCAAACGAAAGACTAAATTTCTCCTGAACTAGAACACTGATGTGCTTTATTGTAGGCTGATTCGAAAGCTGATGACATGAAAACGTTTTTGGTAAATTTGACAGATTGTAGCTAGAACGATGTTTGCGGTATTGAATATTGAAGATTTTGGCGACAATTCAATTTCGCCAACGTTTCGGCACTTATAGAGGCTTTAAATCCAGGTATCCTTATGAAAATGGTGTCATCATAGGACTTTCCCTGCTTTCCTGCTTTTTCAAAATATGTGCTAATTTTGCGTGTAGCTCTGATAAAAACTTCCCAAATTTGGATTTATTCCCGTCATATAGTATAGTCATTTTATCCGCCATAACTTGCAAACAGTTAAGAGAGAGTACAGAGTTGCTATAGTTATGATCCACATGGACACTTCTATCACTCTCTTTCCTTTGGCAGATTAGGTCAAATTCAACCTGTATACATTCTAAAACAAAATTTCAGTATTCAGAAAATTTCAGGAAAATCTGTATTTCATGTATTCAGAAATTCCGGTTATGAGAAAGTAAAGAATTCAGCTACATCATGGTTACAAACGACGCAATATTTCGCCTATAATCTTTTCTCTTTGTTGCTGAGCATTTTCTCTTGTAATGCAATTCGGAATCGAAAGATAATATTCAGTTAAATATTGGCATAACTTCGTCGAAAAATAATACTTATAGAACAGAAATATCCTTCCAGAAAATTCACCACAAAATATCATGAAAGAACTTTTCAAAGATGCTTATTTTTCCTCCTTCTTTTTGTCACCTGTTTTAGATTTGTTATAGTATACTTTTTCTGTCAAAGGCTAAAGCGGGATTTTGCTCATATAGAGTAAAAGAAACAAAGATTCCTTTCGAGATTAAGGTCATTCCTTTCCCTCACATTTGTTCCCTCTTTATCTTCTGTCTTTCAAGCTGAAATATAAATTCGAAATAAGCGACAAATGAATATGACACAAAATTTTGTTTGATATCTGGAAATAAGCATTGAACCAATTATTCTTGTAAGTGAGCAAAACTGTAAAAAGCTTTTGGTAATTTAATGCAGCCTATTGTTTCTTCAATTGTAATTTTCCCATTTCCAGTATCCAATAACGATCCAGGAGGATCGTTTTGTAATTTAACACGCATGTTTGTCGACAATGAAAATTTATTTACATGTCTCCACAAATGTAATGCTTTTAAACATGCATTTAGTTCATCAGCTGGTGTTGAACGTGGAATAACAGGTAATGTATGTCGAAAATGACACGCTGCTGCCGAGCTTACTTCTACGCATGCACGACAGCATTTCTTACCTCGCGAACTTCAATGTGAAAAGTACTGTCTCGAGGCGAGATCTGCATTTTATTAATAGTACTGCTACTATTGATATTATATTATTAGGCCACTAATTTTCTTTCTACTGGTCACATCGAGGATTTCAATAGCTTTAAACCTTCTCCGGACAACGAGAATCATTTTACAGAAAAACGCGCGTAAATCGGTTCAGTAGTTTGTTAGTCTATAACGGACACACGTACGAACATTGCCTTTTTTGAAGCCAAATCCTGAAGTTCCTAAACCTAATCAAAATTTTTTAGTTGCTGCGTAAAATAATCTGTTTAGTCTAGAATAGTTCAAACCATTTAGATTTATCTTCTTATGTGATGGTACAAACAAAATGTTTGCTTATGTGAGAATAAATTAGGAAGGTTGCCGTTAGGTTGACGGTAATGATTTCTGCATTAGGAGGATGTTTATTTCGGTGATAAATACCCAACTGAAAAAAAACGAGTACGTTAAATTTTAAATATTTAGAAGTAAAGAATAACAATTTTACAGATAGATCAGTTAGTAAGTATGCACTTAAGCAAAAAGCTAATTTTTAACGCAAAAGAATATTACTTTACAAATAAATTAATTCAATCATTAAAAAGAGTTTCATTTCTAGATCTGTTTCCTACTCTGCTATAATTTTATAAAGACATATAATTGTGTTTAAAAATAAAAAAAAATCCCTTTTTAAAAAATATTAACCCTTAATAGCCCGATTTTTTAAAATTTATTTTAAAATGTTTTTTGATTTTCATTTCTTGAATAAAACATGGGAAAGTACTTTACAAATCCTATTTTGCTTTAAGTATAGTTTTATGGCTAAAAAACAGTTTGTTAGCAATCGAAAACACTAGGCTTTATTTCAGAAAAAAATTTCTTGATAAAATTCTATAATATTAAACACAGAGAAATTTTAATAACTAATAATACGGATAAGGAATTTTCTTCAATATTGTAGAATAAAATATAGTATTCTCAAGCGTGCAAACAAAGCAAAAAAGATGCAGCTTCAAGTGAAAAGCATCAATTTATTTTATTTTTTTATCAGCACTCAGGCTGCCGTCTATATGTTGTAAATTGATTTAATCAAATTTTCATTGTGTATCTTATTGGCAATAACAGGCATTAGAGCTCCAATCTCATTCTCAAGATTTTAGAACGCGAAATTGAGTATGTTGCTTAAAAGCAACACGGAACATTTAGGGGTTAAATAAAGCAAATTTCTTTGAAAAATGCATTTTCTCTACAAATGTTTTACTGGAATACTTACAATGTCCTGAGATTTTTGAGACCAGTAAAAGCATCTTCTGTGATGAGTCTCAGTCTTTTGTTCCCTTTCAAGCTCCTGCAGAAGATAGACAGATTATCACAACGAATAAATGTGCTTATTGAATAAAATGGGAAAAGTTTACGAAAAGTTCTATTAAGTTAATCTGCTTTCTGAAATACGTGTGTTTTCTATTAAATGAGACAGTTTCGTATAATCCATACCAAACACTGGAGCTCTTTGTCAACTGCTTTCAATCCTGTTAAATTTCTTTTACTCCATACATCAATTTCTTTTACTCCATACATCAATTTCTTTTCTTTTCTGCCTCATAGAAGAATTAAGTTTCCAAGGGAAATAACCGCTTAAACCCTAGACAATTATTCAATTTTCAATAGAAAATGCAAGTTTTCGTGTCTCACATGAGGATTAAGTTCAGAATGCGGAAGTAATCATTTCATTGCCCTGTTAATATACACGTCTGATAAGTTTTTGTTTTCTCTGATGTAAGTTTCGGAATATTAAGGGATAGTGGACACTATTAGGGATTTTGTCAAATTATTAACTTAGAATTACGAAATTTCGTATACGTACATATCTACATACGAATACGTAAAATATGTACAAATATCGTTTAAAAATTCTTTGAAACAAAATTTTAAAAAAACCAAATTATTTTTAAAATATGTATTTTTTAAAATTTTAAAATGTTCCAGCTGCACTAATTTTTAAATGTTTCATTTAATTTTTCACGATTACCATATAAAAACATATCTGAATCAACAATGGGTATTATTTTATAATTTGAATCAATAGTTAAATTTATGATAATATTTTTATGCATACGTACTGAATTTCCATTGTATTTTTCTGTTTTTCAGAACTAAAATTGATTTTTAACTATCTAAAAAAGTCTAAATCTAAAATACAGACATAGATTTAGTTTAATAGATAACACGAAATCCTTATTATAAATATTATTTAATTTCCTCAAAAATTAAGACACATTGAGTATTTCAAATACATTTAAATGTGAAAAAATAGATTGTTTTGAGAAAAGGTCATTAAATATATATTAACTCCTCTGAACACATTAACTATTGTTTTATTTAACAATACATTTTTATGCTATTTTATATCGCATATAAGTATATATTTTGGATATAAAATGTTTAAATAAAAATTTTATATTTTGATCAATTTTTTGCTAATTTCAAAATCCGCCGTACCTTAAAGTAATTCTATAAGGACTTCTAAATATAACTTTAAATGCAAGGTCAAAACATTAATACCGACTGTAGTTTTTAGAAGTTAGCTCAAGGAAATCAGAAACGGTATCAAAATTTCTAAAAAAATTATCCATTTGCATTAAAATCGATACACTTCATCATAGATTTATATCGTAAATTGGCGTCTCGGAATTTCACTTAAATTGAAATACAACAATGCATTCAACTCACGCGATGTCAGACACATGTTGGAAGCAAATCAAAAGATACCACAACTTTTTTTCATCTGCAACTTAAGAAGCGAAATCCAAAATTAAATGCGTGTGGCTTATTTGGCATATGCAAAATTAAAAATTAAATCCATTCGAATTTAAATATTGACATGTGATAAATTGAACAAATTCATATGAAACAGTATTATGTATAGTTCATTTTAAAATCAGAATCAAAATAAACAAATTAACATAAATATTGATTAATTTAAATAATGTGCACATATCCATGCGTCAAAAATAGAGATTGAAATGGCTAACTTAAATGTATGATGAACTGTCGCTGCATTATTAATAAGTGAGATTCTTCCCCTGTTCGTGACGTTACTTTTCTTACCGTAATTATGCTTTGAACAAATGAATTTTCACTATCACGAAGCAGAAACCAATATTTAATTGAAAATATTTTAATGCACTCTCACTCTTCCTTTTTCTGATCGTATTATATAAATGGAAGTTATTCAACATTTGCTTGGAAGTGTTAATCCGGAATCAAATGATTCAAATGCAGTCAATTTATGATTTTAGGTCTAATTTTAAAAACAATCCCTCTAAATATATGTTACATCTGTTCATAAAATCGATATACATAGTTGAAATTCCTAATTATTTTGTTGATTTTAAGAAATTTAGACATTTGTATCAAATTATAATTATAGTCTTTCGAAACAAGCCATATTTTTTTCTTTTTTACATAAAAAAAACTGCCATCTTCAGCGTTTCTTATTAATGGAGGTTCATTTTCTATAAAACCTACACCATTTCGATATTTGTTCACATATTTTTCCCGATTACTTCGGTTATCATTTCTTTTTATCGATTTCCACTTTTTTCTCTGATTTTACGCAACATTGAGGTTTTGTCTTTTTTGCAAACAGTCGTATTCATTTTGTAAGTAGAAGGATTAAAACATGAAGTTTCCATTTTTTTGTAAAATCATTCAAATTTTGATCTTTATTTTATTTACTTTTTGGATTCAATTTTGTATTGTGGAATATCTTTTAGTCTTGACCCTATAAAATATATACGAGCTAAGATATTCACTTCATGGTTAGTCTTTAATTCATGCATTTTCCATTATTTATTTGGCACATAAGCTTTCTTTATTCTTAAATATTTGTGATGCATCTTTAAGATGATATATATATGGAATCTATAACTAAGAAAACAAAAAATATATATTTGGCCCACTTTCAGAAATTGCAAAATCTTTCATCATTAGTAGTTTTCGACATGCGTTGGTTGTTGCGATAAACAGAAAATAAGCCAACTGAAATTATGGTGAAATATTTTGTTAATCTATTATGCATATTTAATATTTGACTTGGAGATTGATACATGATTTGGTGGTAAAACAGAAAAATGAGGTGCTAGGAAGGATACTGCAGATATGCATTACTAAATAACTTTAATTTTCCAGTCGATGAACGAAGGTTCTGAGTCACATGATTTTGAAGAATTTGAAGTATCTTTTCTAAGTTTTGGGATACTGTCAAAAGAATTCGCTAAATGATAATCAAGAACATTCGGGATATCATTATAGTAAATATTGAAAAAAAATTGAAGCTAAAAACTAATTTTTAGCAGAGTCACAACGAATTAAGTCGAATATCTAAATCGCATGAGGTAAGATAATGCAAAGAGTCAAATTTCATCAAAGGCATTGGTTATGTCCAGAGAAAATGTACAAATCAAACTCTGAGTTGAATCATGATAACATAGGGTGGCCTTAAAATAATGTGAGGCGTTCTGAGCCCTCCAATGGGTAATCCATAGAACGAATTATACCGAAATTCAGTGTCCTGGGCAGTAGAACCACCTGTTTCTATTTTTAAGAAAATCGAACCAAACGCCTAAATGGAAAATATTGGCATTGTTTTAAAGGAGAAACGAACATATTTTCATTACAGCATTCGTCTAGAGAGGTAAGGCATGGATGCCGCGGTTGCTTAACTGTTACGTTTAGGTTTCGGAACCAGAGGCGGGTTCCAGGTTCGAAAACCGTTTCTACTGAAGGGTACGCCGTGTGCGTGGACGTGGTGCACGTTAAATCTGACATCATGGGTCAAACGTCATCCCACTGGTGTGGTGCTTATGTTTGGAGAGGCGGGTACCAGCTCAGGTATCGTCCTTGTCATCTAACCGTGGCTCAGAATTTAGAGGTCGGTCCCAAAATAGACCTCGTGTTGCTTCAAAACGGGACGTAGATATAACTAAAATTGGAGGAATCAGAATGATTAAATAAATGCCAGAGAAACCACTCTCCATTCCAGATCCAGATAATTTCTATGGCCTTTACGATCGCGCCTCATTAAGGAAAATCAATTGAAGCCTTGTGACTTTTGGTTGCGAAGATAATTTAAAGTATTCTATATGAAGGAAGTGGTCCTGGCATAGAATGAAATAACATTCTATATCGGACAAATTGTTTTCTATATGTTTCATGTCGCCTTGTAAAATGTTGGGCATTGCATAGATTGGAATTCATTCTAAAATGCATTTTTAATGATAATAACTCTAGCTGAAATAATCATTTTTAAAAATTAATTTGGTTACTGTTCTAATAGGATATTATGCATCCATTTGTACACATATACTCTTATAGTACTTTAATTTTTCCTGCGAATTACTTTCAATTTTGTTTGTTTCTGCTTTAAAAATTGAAACTCCATGTACACCACTTTCGTTATACTTCGTCGAATACGTTACCGCTAGAGTACTCGGAATACCATGCGTTGTTTTGTAAATACCCTGTAAGTTAAAGTACTTAAAATACCGCAAATGGAAACTTTTAAACATTTGATTTGTAACTAATTAGAACTATCATGTATTCTTTCTCGAACATTTCGATCGCTTATCGAATAATAATCTTTTATTTAACTACCTTTTAAAATTTGTTTACCTTTTCCATATTTTTCATATAGGATCATATCACTAAACTTCAGATAAATTGCTGATTTCAGGAAACAAACTAGTCCATAAAATCAAAATATTCTATCACTGATTAATTTCTTTTATTTAGTAGGTTTTATATACCTATAGTGTGACTATTTTTCTCTCTTATCACTTCTTCATTCATCATGTAAATATCCCTTTAGAAAATGAAAACAGCATAAACGCAATTTTGAAAAAAAAATGACTTGTGGTTTCTGCGAGTAGAGATTCATTTCGACTCATTATGAAAAAGTGTTTCAGTTTACTTTAAATCCTATATAATTTTAATTAAAGACTTACCTTTTGTATAATTAATTTTAACGAAATAATATAAATAAATATCTGTAAATGGACACATTTAATATGTCTAAATGATTCAATAAGATGATGAATAGGTATTAAAGACTATTACGAAAAACTTTGAAGACTTTTGAGAAATAAATTTCATTAAGTGTTCTGAGAAAGCACTGTGTCTTCAAATCTAAACGTACGTTTTTCTTTTGTTTAGAACAATTCTAATTGTGAATATTAAGTGCAAATACTTACTTTCAAACTCTCAAGTTCTTCGAATATCAATGAAAATAGTCGCTGTCATAACAATATTTCCATATGCAGAACACAATTTATCTGCAATGATCCATAATAAAATATTTCTTTCATTTATCGATCCCACATTTGACAGAAAAGGAAGACGCCAAAAAGAAAAAACAATGAAAAAGAATGTGTCATTTCGCTAGTAAATATACTTTTTAAAATCATGTGGTTTCTCTTGTCAATATATGAGACTAAGTTCACATCATAATGTAAGTAATCTTCAGTAGCGATCATTTAGAGGACATATGAATGGATTTATATATTTTCAACAAAAATGAAACTCTCTTGCGACAAAATAGATTATTAATCACATCAGGAATTACAGAGCATCAAAGCAATATTCTATAATGCTTACGATTAATGAATAAACAGCATTTTTAATACTTATAATTTCATTTTAAAATTTAAAACCGATTTTAAATATTCTGATTAATTATATAAAATAATTGCAATTCATATTATGTTTAGTATATTATAAATATGAAGAAAGTATATAATGGGATATATACTCACAAGTTTGCAATTTGAGAATCATGAAATGACCAATTTTCAATCACCTCGATGTCATTGTGATCTAAAATTCTGAATGAAATAAAGAAATATATGAGAGCATAATCCGCTAATGAAGTTTGAATGTACACTTAAAATTGTCTAGACGTTTTAAATTTAATATTTAAATTTATTCAAAAATGCAGAATGGAGAGAAAATTTTTTAGAATAATTTTAAAATCGTTTATCTGAAGGTCTTGGCGCAACGCAACAAAGAAGTTCATTTAAAGGTGCAGACAGGCTTTGATTGTTATTGCATTTATAAGTCAAAGAGAAATATTTCTTTTTAGGTAGGATAAATAAATTTGTTACCAACTCGTTAAAAATGATACCTTTCAAATAATTCATACAGAAATTGTTTCATAAGACACTTCCTAAAGGCAGATTCTAAACTATTAACATAGTAATCTAAAAGATAATATTAATTTTAAGCTTTAGTTTAATGCAAATGGGGTGTTTTAGTCATGCAATGTTATTCTAATAGCACCATAAATTTAAGGAATGCAAGCTGAATACGACACTTTCAAAAATAATGAATATATAAAAGGTTTCCAATGAGCATTTAGGTAGAATCTTATAATAATGAGAAAAACATTTGTTCAATCGATTTGAACTGATTTTCATTTAAAACAATTAATCGCTCTAAGATTTTCATTCAAATCTACTCATTTTCAGAAATGTTTTGTGACTTAGACTTATAGAATCTTATTTCACTGTAAATGTAAGTTTAGTAATAATTTAAAACAGCACATTTCTTTTTATTTTGTAGGTCAGGATATATACATTATTTCCATCATAATTTAGATGTGAAATTAAGATTTCAAGTTTGAACAAATAATAATATTTTAGTAAGAATACTAATTTCTTTAGCACACAAAACCCATTTACTATGAGCATCTATTTAGACATACTGTTATAAATATCCATACCCCATTTTATTTCCTTTTACTGTTAATATAATTACATTTCTTAAATTTTTATGCACGAATATTTTATTTCTATATTAATCATAAAAAGTACTCAAGTAGTCATAAAACCTTGAGGAAATTATTAAAACCTCCCAAAAATGATGTACAGATACTTGGATTTGGCATTTATATAATTAAACATTAACAATGATAGTAAACTGTGGACAAAGAAATATATTTATATATAAATTCGTAGTAACTTTCTATTTTATGTATAGGAAAAATTCAATCTCTCAAAACTGAAATCGGTATGAATTAGTTCAATCTCCAAATCTAAATAAAAATAACGTAGTTTAAAATGTAATCTAAAATCTCTTAAGGGAAGAAGATATAAAAGCTTGTTTTGAAAATCATATACCTATTGTTTATCAGAAAATGTTTAGTTTTTAATTCATGATATTTTGTAAACTTTTTTGAATAAACATTTTAAATATACAAGATATAAAAATAATCCTTAACATTTTATGCAGGACGAATGGAATTCAAATGCATTTATGAACTCTTGATTTAATTTTGGGAGTACATATCATTTTGCAAATTGTAGACACCCAAATTTTTAATTCGAAATATTAAACTATGTGGTCTACGGCTTCATATTTCAACTAATAAAATTTCAATTTTACAAAGAAAGGAAAATGAATGAAACATAGCATTTTAGCTAATAGTAAACAGAATATTGACATAGAATTCTTTTGTTAGTTGCATTCCTTTTGCAAAGAAATAGAATGCACATATTTTCAGGGTAAGAAAATTCATGATAATAACTGATTGATTTTTAGCAATTTAACTTTTACTTACAGGTTTTCTGCCTTCACTTTTACAGAACTGGAAGTGATGTTCCGTATGTTATTGCTGTCAAAATCTCTAGAAAAGAAAAATATATTGGACATCAATAATGGAAGATATACCATCAAAACCATCTCATAAATTTAAAAAAAACAGAATTAGATATAACATATCTGTCGGATATTGAATAAGAGGATAAATGCTCGGAATGTGTGAAATGTAAAGAATATGTGACTTTCGTAAATAAGACAATTTTCATTCACAAAGAATATTTCCCATAATTTCATCGATCTAACAACCTTTCAATACAACTGTAAAAACTGGCTTTTGAATTAAAATAATATAATAAACATTTTATTCTTTGCAATTTTTGTCTCCTTCTAGCATTTCGATGATTCTGCACCGAGCGCTGAGAATGGTAACACGAAAGTACTATGTTAGGGTGAAGAAAATACATGAGGATAATCAGTAATGTTCCTATAATATCTGGAGAAACTCTGGTAGCGAATACATTTAAGCATAAAATCCTGATGTTACATAACTATTCGACACAGAAAGAGTCCAAATCAGTTACTCTGCAATACATATTGAGTATTGATTTAGAAGCACTTGATTTTATTGGCTGGTTTGGCCACATAAGCTAGCAGTTCCCCAAAGATCTCTCAAAATGTGGCAATTCTTTGATGCCTTCTATCTCTAGTACCACATTTGTTCAGTCATTTCATGTACATGCTTTTATTATCGATGTTCTCTCCTGATACTTTCTGCTTCTACAACTGTTTTCTCCTAAGACCCCAGGAACAAGCAATTCTTAATACAAACTTTATTACATGCCATGCCATTGTCATGGAAACTTCAGGGATGATTTAAATATGGAGAGTTTTGATATTACAAAATAAAAATGCCTTTTTTTCTCGAGGAAATATCTAAATATCTTACTTTAAGCCCTTTCAATGTTATCACTAGCACAAAATTTGCTCAGCCGCTCCATATACATGCTTTAACTAACAATGTCTTCTCCAACTTTTTGCTTCTAAAAATTTTTTCTGCTCCAAGTTCAGGAAGCAATTCTTAATACAAAATTTACCACATTCCATGTCGATTTCATTGCAAATCTTGGATGATTTACGTTCGGATGTTCACGTAACTATAAAAAAAAATGTATTTTCAGGAGAAAATAACTCAACATTTACTTGGACTATAATAATTTAGTTTTTTTTTCATATAGCACATGCCCTCTAAAAAAGATGAATACTTATTTTGAACCCATCAATTCAATTACAGACGATGTATTAATTAAACTCCCTCATAAAAATTAATCATATTGAAGTTATTTTGTGAAACTTTATAATTTAACATGTATGACAAAAACTTTAGACGAATACGCCATTATCACTGTAAATACCAATGGTTTAAAATTTCTGCATTTATTTCACTTTAAACAGGTGTATGTACATTTAAACATGTAACATGACATTAGGCCAAAACTATAACCTTATTAATAGAGTGATTATTAAACAAATACATAAATTTAAGGTACATCATGTACAATTATAAAAAGAAACAGTTTTTTAATGCTTTGTTGAGATATAATACATTCGCACTTACAATTCCTATTTTACGAATGTCTAAAAACAATCAGAGGTGACAACTCAAAAATAGCTGTTGTTAATTTAAATGTTGTATTTTTGGGTTTCACGAGTTAAGTTAAAAATGTTTTTGCAGCATTCAATGTTAATTCTTTTAATTTTTTCTTTCTTGTGACCTCGAATTGTTGTAAAATTAGTGAAACAGTTTTTGGAATTTCAAATATTAAATAACAGAAACACAAAATCTGTGTAATTTGCGGAGAGAAAAGGGAAATATTTGGTATAAAAGTATTAAATATATATTCTTTTTACTTCTACTAAAATAAAGAGCTTTTGTTAGCACATCATGAAGTAAGTTTGTTTCTGAATTGCAATTCTTTCAACAGTAACTGATTAGTTAATAATCTTCCCCTTTCTGTTTTCGCCAATAGAATTTGAATCGAAAATGTTCATGATATTTTTGTTCCCACCATTCACGTTTTTCTCAAAACAGCTTTATGTTTGCTTAAGATTATTGTGTACTATCTTAGTAAAGTGCATCAATCGTGCTATGCACATAACAAGATATCAATCTTGTTATTTATACTCATTAATATAAACTAACCGCATGCTTATACATACACACATATTAATATAAACATACATCTGGTACATGTATGTACCATATGTTTTATTTTTGAAATAAATGTGCTTAAATATGGGTTATTTGAAAGGTTGAAAAATAAATAAAATATAAATTATACATTCTAATCAATTCAAACATCAGTTTACGTGGATGAACATCGACCGTTAAAATAATTAGTTTCGACTTATTGAACTTTTCTCTGCCGGGCGCGATTATTGACTCAAGCATTAAAACAAAACTAATTTTCCTTTTTATTTTCTCCCCTGTTTCAGGGATCAAATTAATTATGAATTGCCTTCCATTTCGAATCGATGGTAATTAAAATAAGCCATGTCACAAACGAAGTATTCGTGATAAATTGATTTAAACTTCACTTACTTGTATATAAAAACGCGTTTAATTAAAATAAATACTGTCAATGAATGAAATTTTCACTGCAATGTAAAAAGATTAAAAGCCAGCCAGTCTTAAAGAATATTTTAGAAAGTATATAGGACAAAGTTTTATGTATACAAACGAGACAGAAAAACGCCACTCTTCCTGAAAAATGACTTTACACTACGACACATCCCTGACTCCAGAGATAAAACTCTCCGGTTTGCAATCAGTTTGGATGGGTGTGAGTAGGAACTTTACCAAACGAAAAAGGAGATTATAGACAGTGTTTAAACATGGACGAAATACATGTGAGAACTATAAAAGCACTGTAAAATGAACTATTTACAGGTGAAAAGCCTGAAAAATGAATGATAACAAAAAGCTAAATTACTTCCCAACAAGTTCTTGAAAGCTATTTAAATAACTTAGCAACACATAGTTAATAATATACTGAAACATTCAGAATAAATCAAAGTCTTCATATCCAAAAGTTAGCCGCATAACTGGAATTTAGTTGATCACAGAAGTATTTGCTAGGCTTTCTTCGAGATTGGATATAGATTAAAGATTTCCCATGATATTGAATGTTTTTAAGCAAGTAATATTGAGTTTCAGCTATTTATAAAGCAGCTGTGAAAATTATTTGTAAAACTTAAATTAATATACACTTGCCAGAAAAAATCTGAGTACAAGCGCACAGCAAATATTCAAGAATAATAAAAGCTTATTATAATGATGATATTGATTTCATTTTTATTTATCTTATTCCTTAGACATTTCATCAGCTTTTAATAACAATTTCAGAAATATATCTGATATTATTTTTTTAAATTAAATAAACTTAGAGATAACATAAATAGCAACAAGAAAGGTTTGCGTATAGATAAAGAAAGCCTGCAAAAATTAATTCCCATGAACTGTCATTTAAACTTTAGTAGCTAGTTCGATAACCCTTACGTTTAAGGACTTCTATCAATTGTTTGGATATCACAGACTGGACCAGTTTGGATGTTTCCTCAGAAGAACTGTTAATCCATTTTGTGATAATCACTCTTTTCAACATGTATTTCGAGGTAATGTCGTATTGGAGAATTCTTGCGTTCCAAAAAGTCCAATAAATGTTCGATACGATTTACGTCTGGTGATTCCGGAGGAGAACGTAACTGATTTTTGATACTGTGTAGCAGCCAGAACGTTACATTATGGGCAGTGTGTTCAGGATCATTGTCCTGCATAAACCAAAAGTCATCTCTACGGTCCAAATGTTGTGCTCTCTGTTTCAAATTTTCTTTAAAATGCTTATATACTCCATATGATCTAATATTTAGTCTAGAAAAGGTGAACTACCAATGCCACTGGCTACCATCCACCTCCAAACCATTTCACCACCTTCACCGTGCTTAACTATGGACACAAGATTCTGCTTCTCGAAAGCCTTACTTTGTTTTCTCCTTGCCAACTCACGCCCTTTGATGCCAAAACTACAAACCTAACTCTCGTCAGAGAAAAGAACTTTTCCCTAAAACTGTGAAGGCTTTTTAACATACTCATTTGGAAAATCTAAACGCTTTTGCTTATTGACAGGTGAAATGTGTGGCTTTTTACGACCTACACGGCCATGATAATCTGGCTTTTTTAAAATTTTCCGTATGGTAACTTCATGAAGAGTTCTTTTTTCCCAAATCTGACTCTAATTTCATTTGGAATTTGAGATGCATTAATTCTTGGATTTAGACGTACGGACATGAAGATGTATCTCTTTTCACAGTTAGTCAGCTTAGCTGGACATCCATTACGTGACTTTGGAACATAGATTTTGATGAATTGTAATTACTGATCACTCTTGGGATAAAGGATCGAGTTCTTCTAATAATCTCGTCCATTTCCCGAAGAGTTCAGCCTTCATTCGTTACTTTTAAGACAATCTTCCTTTCTTCAGGAGTAATCGCTTTTTCTTTAAAATAAATTTTATTTTGTACTTAATTTATATTCCAAAAATCATGAAAATGCGATATTTTAAGTTTATTTAACAAAACTAAATAAGTATTTGCAATTGAATTGAATTTTAATCTGCAAATATCCTTTTTATTATATTTGTACGCAAAATTTTTCTGGTATCTTCTTTCGTTATTTCTAAGCTCAATTATTTTTTTTTAAAATGTGTGATATATTTCTGAATAGTTAATGAATTGTCACAGGAATATATAATAAATAGAAATGAAATTAATATCATCATTATAATATGCTTTTTTTATTCTTGAATATTTGCTGTGTGTTTGTCCGCGGACTTTTCTTGGCAAGTGTATCTTATAAAACAGTCCAATAAGAAAATACACCGTGCAAAAAACGTATGATTTTAAGCTGGTTATGATTCTATCTGCACTCTCTAACAAATAATTCATAGTTTTAATTAATGTCCAAACTATGAAGTCGCTATTTAGAAATTATAATTGCAAAACTAGGTAATAGTACGGAAAAAGGTTTTACGTATAGCGTTATTAAACGTTGCTCAATTAACATAATTTCATTTCTTTTATCAAAAAGAAAATCTAACTGTTTTGTGCATTTTTAAGGCAAAATGAGTAAATTTAACAAAAATTAAAAACTGTTATTATTTCACCAAAATGCAGAAGAAATTTCGATTTTAATTAATTTCTAATTTTTAGTCTTTAATTTATAATTCATTATTACAAATATTATGAAATCTTGAAATTAACTTTCCTTAAATTCATTACCATCCAATTTGAATAGAATCAAAATTTATTCAATTAATCGATGATATAATATTTTATATATATATATAAGATATTCCTATAAATAAAAAATTAGGAATAATTGTTAAAATCGTTTATGCCTCTTGTTGAAAGGAATGCATACTGTCCTCGTTAAAATTTTAATGAAAATTATTCGCAAATATCATTAATATTTTAAAGATTTTTCAGAGCAAAACACCTAAAGCCGTATTAGGGTTTTATAATCATTAGATAGTTTATGCTTTTTTAGCAATATAGTTTTCATATTTATAGCATGGCTTAAAAATTACGTACAGATATCGTTGTAGCCGTATATCGATATCGTTGTAATTTTAAGTAATAATTACGATATATCTATTTAAAACATTATATTTGAAAATGAAACAAACAAAAAAAAACCAGCTCAAATTTTTTCGGAACACACAGTTTCAAATTAGTGGCTTTTCTCCATAACAAACATTTGTTATAAACGGCTGTCTTCATTTTTTCAAATGCATATGATGCATCCGTTCATTCCAGTTTGTTGGTAGTATTACAAAAATTGTCTGTTGGGTGTACGTGAATGCAGTCCAATAAGCAGGATAATAAAAAATAATAACTCTTTGTTTTACGTATATTCCAGAAAAACAATAGGTAGTACAGGTAACAAAATTAAACAGCACTTTTATATCTTAATTACTTAAACAGGCAACGAATTACTAATAAATATCAGTCACAGAACTTTCAATATCGCTCAAATGTCTATCAGCTCACCAGCTTGCAATGCTGACCAAAGTCCAACTGACTCACTCTTGGTTTGAGAGCTTGCTTTTTACATCTGGAACAGGAAGAGGTGTCGCATAATAGTCTCTCGAAGGTTCTTGATATTTCCGCTCCTACTAGAGATAGGGCCATATTTCTTGCATTTTCTAGAAGTTTCGTTTTGTCGCCAAAGTCGCCAAATTTATCTCCTAGTCGCCAAAATTGTCAAGGTCGAGAATCATTGGCTTGGCTTCTAGTAAAACTCCCTTCCCTGCCATAAGTTTAGCATGTTAGGGAAACAACTTTATAGCTTCGTAACAGTAGTTATAAAGCTATAAAGTTACGAAGTTAACTCCGAATTGTTAAACATTATAAAGAAATCTTAACTAATGATCGATATAAATTTAAGAATTTGATTCATTCACCTTAAGTCCATTCTAAGCCGAATGAGAATAAATTTAAATAAAAATTTTTTAAGACTTCTGATATTAAATATTAGCCTATATAAATCAATTAATTAATTTTCTGTTTTATCGATTACACGAAAATTATGATCAATTTTATAAAGAAACTATAAAATGAATTAAAAACTGGGGCTAAAAAAATTGCAAAAAAATTAAATGTCAATCAATATGAGAACATATTCTTTTTTCTTGAAGATTTTCTATGAAATATAAACCTTTTACAAAACTTCAAATTTTTCCTTTTACTTCTTGGATATGTTTTTGGAAATTATAGGTATTATCAGAATCTATTGATTTTCAATTACCTTTCAGGGCATAAAACGGAATCTTGTAGAAGGAGATCTGCGAAGTGTTAATTTAAGCACATTATTTTTTCGACGGATTTTTTTCTATTAAAATATTTTCAATCTTATTATAGTAACTGTATATTACAAACGCAAAGAAGAATTTCTACAAAGAAATATATAATAAACACTATGCAATTTTCATATTTTGATTTCCAATGAAAGTATGCAAATCAATTTAAATAATAAATGTTGTTTTGTTTGCAAATGTTTCTTGAAGGAATATATAATTATGGAAGTACTTTATATTAGATTTAATATACTTTAAAGAGATATTCAAAACAAAATGAATACTACTTTTTATAGCATGAGGTTCAGAAAAAATACTGTACAGGGAAACGAAAAGCTAACAAAATACAATTTGCATTGAATTTTCACTGCTGTCATTCTTTTCAAAATAAATATTGATGCAGAGAAAAACAGTTTCATAAAAAATTTTCTTTTCCAAACTGTGAAATACATTCGGATTTACTCTGAGTTTGTTCTAAATTTAAGAGGAAAATCCAAAATGTAAGAAATTGACTAAAATTATGATTTTTTTTATTTAAATCTTTTAATAATAAAAAAATTACCAGCAATATTGTGGTAAGAAGAATTCACCCAATTTCTTTTGCTATTTTTACTAAAATGCATGCAAATATTACTCATATCACACAAAATAATTGATGAAAGTTACAAAGGATTATCAGTTTTATGTGAAGCGAGATGAGTCAAAATCCCTTTTCGAATTCCTCAATTTCTTGTCGGTCTCCTAAATGTCCTCGTGATCGAATCTTCAATGTAAGTTGTGAGGTAAAACCTATTCTTTGTATTGTCGAATTTCGAGGAAAATTAATCCAGCCTTTCGGAAAATATTAGAAAAAAATGTGCAAATTTTTATTTTAAATTATTACTTTAAATCCCATCTGCTGCCTCCAGATGGAATTTAAAGTAAGACTTGCACACCCGCAATCCTATGTGATATTGGATGAATATCGTATGCTTGACTTACTGTTAAAATTTGGCCCCGTTTTGTTGAAACACCTTGTATATAATTGAATACAATTCAGCATTCGGGCACCAAGCCATTATTTTATGGAGTTCGTGTCTATTATTGTAAAACTTACCTACGTAAGCCATGCAATGTTGCAAATAGAATGTGTATAATGCAATAATCAATTTTGAAAAAAATCCAGCATTAGATTGTTGTGTTCCGAAATAATGTGCGAAAAAAGCAGTATCTCAATTAGTGATTCGGAGATATATTCCGATTGCACAACTGGATAAAATTGATTAATTGTATCACTTGTGAGTACAATTTGTGAAAATAGAATGGGTTGAAATGCTTATAATCGAAGACAATTCTTAAGAAGCTTCACCTACAGCATTAAAAATGCTAAAACAATTCTCTTTTTTTGTTTTAGAAAGGAATTTGCAAGTTAGATTTGGTTAGTCCTTAAGAATTTCATCCACTTAAAATGTAGAAAAAGAATTACTTTATTTTTAGTAAAATATACGGAACTGATATGAGAATTCTGCTTATGTTTATCGATAACCGATACACACGAGATTTCTATAAAACACATCGGCTGTAATTGCCCTTGTTATCTCCTATGGGCGTTTATCATGATCAGATGAGCGGTTTCTTTCTAGTATTAGTTCCACAGAATCTTCAGTTTCATTGCATACAAGCAAGGGTTGGCTACATGCCAGTCCCCTTAACTGGAAAAATTTCCTCAGGAAAACAAAGCTTTTAACATGGAGAAACTCTCGAAACAACTAACATTCATCTCAGGCTAACAAACCAAATAAGTCCTGCTTGTGTTCTAGCAAAATGATTGTAATGTTTGAATGTCAGAGAGACAGAAGCAAGCTATCAGCAAGTTATTATTATAAAATTATTATGTTCAAGAGAAGAAAATTATATATGAATCGAAAAAAAATTATTTCCTTTATTTCTTCAATGTTCATAACAAATTTCATGAAAGTTATGTGTTATTAAATGTTTCCGCTTGAAAGCCGTAAAAACATAATACACATCTATTAAATAGTAAAACTATCCACTAAATATTATTGTAGAGTGAAATGTACATAATTTAATTATTTATTTTAATATCTTCAGCTTTGTACCTGTCCACATTAACCCCAATAGCTTTTCCCATAATATTTGTTTTCTCAGGTTTTGTGGAATGAAATTTTATAACTTTTAAAAAATTCTCTGCGTCTCTTGCCTTCGAAGAAGCATTTAAAAAAACCCTCGCCTGTACTGAAAAACTAGAAATAAGTTGTAATTGTTTCACATCTTTGTAGTTTGTTGTGGCCAGAAAACTATATTAAAATATTCCCTTTTCATCACAAACATTTTACTTTTTTGAAAATAAAATGAATGTTAAAATACTAAATATCACATGTTTTTCACATCGCTTTTAATAAGAAAGCGTAACTATTTCTTCTTGCAAAAAAAAGTTAAGTTACATTTTAAGCTAATGAGACTTTTAATTACTTGAGTTTGAATTTTGTTTATTTGAAAGAAATAGGAGATCACTGCTACGTGCATGCTAATATATATTTGCAGGGAATGTTTTATTCATTTCTTAGATTTGTAACGTTTCAATTTTTAGATCATATATAGTTTATTTAAAAGCTCTGCTTGAAAATAAATATTTTGCTACATTCTTATGATATATTTCATGAAAGTTGCTTCAAAGTGGTTGCTAGTTCGTCCTGTAGATTATTGAAAAGTTTCCGTTACAGTCTAATCAGCTCGTTTCCTAAAATAGCCACTTTATCTATCTACAAAATTTTTCGTTTTATATTCACAATGCTTTCTTTCATCTTGTAGGCAAAAAGATTGCAAAATGTTACATTCTTATTTCTGCATTAATACCAGTCATGGAATCCTTATAGTTGATTTTCTAAATTATTTGTTATTCAGAGAGTTATTAAAAAACTGACATCAAAGGTTTCTGTTTATTGGTGCGTTCAAAACATACGAGAAAGATGAAACCTTTCTGTGATTTACTCAAAGATATTGCATTTGAGAATGAATCTATGTAGTATTCTCGCTATCGATTATGATTAAATATGCTTTACAACTTTCTGACACAGTATATACGCTTTTCAATACATTTGGCATTTTTTGCCTTTTCCTTATACCTTTTCCTTACCTCTCCCTTCAGTCCCTCTTTTACCTTTCCTTTGCATATAAAGGATAACAAAATAAGTTAAATGAAAGTATATGTTGAAATCAAATGCAGCATGAGATTTCCTACTTTCTGGCAAGATAACCGGACACTTTCTGCACTATTTTCGACATGGATGTACTTATCGTTAAAAATATAAAACAATGCTAGAAATCTCCAACCCAGAAATTTTTTTTTAAAATTACAGAATAAAATAAATGTTTATGGCTTTTTCTTGATTAAACACCTATGACTGTTCTTCTCAAGGATCTAAAAAAATTCGGGAAAATTTGAAGATTAGAAAATACGATCTAACAAATGAAGTATATTTTAAAATAGATGTTTCATCAGAAAAGAAATCAAATTTAGGTTTTCACATAGCTTGATGCAGTAATTAACACAATAATTCATACAAAAACGGAAACAGGAGTCCATGCCTTGATATTGACAGCCTGGGCGATTCCTCGAAGTCTTTTATCGAATTTCTAAACACGAATTTTGATCTCAATTTTATTCAGCAGCAAATATGCATAGTTAAAAAAATACAGATAACATTACTTCATTTTTCTCGCATCAAAAGACAAGACTATAAAAATCGAGTCAAAAGCTGTAATTACAGTCAACCGTAATTACCCGAAGATAACTGGCCGTGACGTGGTGAAAGAAGATAAGGCGATGGATGATTTTGTTTCCAGAACTGCAGCTGATAATGCAACACTGTGTCGCATAAAACCGTGATTTATGTGTCGGGAGTTCTCGCTAGAAGCAATTTGCTTTTTGTACGTGGGAGTAATAGGGTGATTATTCCTGGAATAAAGTTTTTAACGTGCTTTCAAACAAAATTCTAACAGCAATTAAGTTTTTAATACATAGTTTACATTAAAATTATTTTAAACATTTAGTAATGCTAAATTCACTAACTAAATTTGAATTAAATTTTAATTCAAATTAAAAATTTTAAAGGAATGAATAATTTGTTAGTCTTAAATTCAAAAAGTAAACAGTTTCTTATGAATTTTGATTCTTCCATTTTTACAAAATGCTTGAAATATGGTTGCTGTACCATATATAAATGTTAAACTTCCTCAAAATAAATACTGTGTTTTAAATGTGGATTACATGTAGTGTCAGAACAATTAAAGCAAAGAGGTGCTGTAATTATAAAGAAAACAAAATGCGTGCACTAAAAATTCTATTAAAAATAGGAATAATATAACATTATTTTTATTTCAATTAATATCTTTCAAAATTTTATTTTCCTTAGGAACCGAAGATTTTGTGCAAGTGTTAACTCTCTAATTTAAAACAAATAAATCCAGTCATCCACTCTTGCATCTGTGGAACTTTTTTCCAGCATATTCTAGCACCTGGGATATATTTCTCTAATGTCAATATTGGAAAATGTTTCATCCCAGAATAATTCTATGAAGTAAACCTGAATGATCGAATTAATGTTATTACTAAGTTTGAGTTTGAGTTTGTTTTGTTTTCCTGGCACAAGAGCCATAGTTGGCTATACTGCGCCAAACTAATTTAAGTTATCTACGTAAACTGTAATGTTATTACTACTGAATAGTGTAAAATGACTACATTAAAAGATTTCAGAATCCGATAGATCACAGTATAAGCTTTTATTTACAGCAGAGTCTGTCATACATGAAAAGCAGAAGCACAGTGAAGATAAAAATGAAAGTCACTTACATATATATAAATTTTACATATGACTGAAAGGCAACCAATAGGGATTTGTAATGAGACAGCGAAACAGCCAATAGAAATTATTAATAACACAACCAATCAGCTTTATTTAATATGACATGATAGTTCTAAAGCTGTATGATGTAATGTATTTAAGGAAACCTGTACCAAATCTCGTATAAGAATGGCTCAGGACAGTTGCGTCCAACAACATCTCTAGGCAAAGAATACACAAAATAATTAAATTCATTCTGCAAAACTGACCTCTTTTTGAATAATCCTTACCTCTCCTTTTTCTCCAAAATATGATGGCGATCCACCAGTTGCTTCAAAACTCTAATAATAATTAGAGTTGTTCTCTTCAAAATAATTCAGCGAGATAAAAATTCAACATCCTCAGCAGTGCAGAACTATTTTTAAAGTGTTTTACTCAGACCTAAAACTGCGACTATTAACTACCCGTCTTTTTGATAGTCGATAAAGAGTTGGACACTTTTCATTATTTCTTTATTTTCTTCTTATTATTATTATTGAATGACGAATTTTTTTAAATGCTCATGGGTATCATTCTTTCAAGTATTCATGTGGTTTTTGTGTATTATATATGTGAGCAATTAATGTTTCATTTTTTCTTTCTCTCTTATAATTATTTTAAATTATTTTTAGTATTATAAATATTATTATCTTTCTTATTATTATGTTTTCCATCTTTTATTTTTTAGAACATTATGTCACTTTTCTTATTTCTAAATATTTTTGTTCTTTTTCAGTGAAAAACCGTAAAGAGTGCAGTGTTTGTTTACTTTTATTTTCGTTTTATAGTTTCTCAAGCCCTTTGTAACGACTGGCATCAACTTAGTATGGGATGTTTTATTCTAGGCATTGCAATTAGCCATTTTGTAACTTTTTTTATCCTTAATAAAGGTGTCGTTTTCATACCCATCCAACCGTTCAGTAGCCATCATGGTTACAGGCACGGGGGTATGTTCTAGGATATAATGAGCGAATCCGCAACTATAACTGATCCTATACCAGGCATTTTCATATAAGGAAATGGGCCCTTGTAAAATACGTTTCATTACAGTGTTCTCCGTATGGCAATCCTATCAAAGCACGGTACGACCCATCTTTGGAAAGGAGTCCATTAACCAATCCTCCACATAGTGTGTGGCCTCCCAATCGAGAACCTGTTTACTTGTGTGTTGACTTCCTATCCGAGAATACAGTAAAAAAGAAAATAAATCATTTAAAAAATCATCTAAAGGCCGACTTATAACTCCAAAAACTTTCCCTATGTTCAAGAAAAAGAAACCCGTCTGCATTCCATCTGAACCTGAAATAGAATTAATATCTCTTATTCGAATGGATCAGACAGTAACCTTGATATTGAAGATGTCATCACTTGCGACACTAAGGATTAAATTGACGTCGTAGCATCAAATCCGGAAGAAAACACATTGAAATACTTCGTAGTCATATCTGTTGATCAGGGAAAGATATCAAGATGTCTTACGAGAGAAAAGAAATTGTCATTATTAAACAGGGTGCTAATTCTTACCAAATACAGAAGGTAAATTCGTTATTCTATATTTTAAATACTAACTGAAAATAAAACTCCATTATATTTTTTCTCATTTCCATTTAACGCTCTATTTAGCTTTGCTTAAAGATTTAATAAAAGTTTGCTCATACTCAGTTATTAGACATTAAAGAAATTCGCATTTACCATTTGAAACTTAAAATGAGTTTCTTACTTTCAAATGGTAAATACGAAATTGTTTGTGTTTTTTGCCTTTCATATATCATTGAAAAAAAATGTGTTTCTTACTTATAATTTATGCCATTCAATTCTAGTAATACATTTTTTCAATTGTTTTTGTTATAATGAACATGAGAAACAGTAAAATGTTTAGAATCTGATATAGTTTCATACGTCACTATATTTGGCACTTGTAAAGTTCTAATAAATTCCTAAAATTCCAACCCTCACTCATCCACCCATCCTCTACTCCAGTTGGGTTTCGGAAAGAGTCAAAGATAAGAGCATGAGAGGCTGTTCTCATACTCATCGGAAATAGTAGTCAATAAATTTTAGATGCTGTTGAGCATATAAGCTCATTCTTCCTTAAGTAATCTATCCGAGAGTGAAAATGTAACTTAAAATGTTGTGAAAAGTGGATGAAGTTGTATACAAAAATCAATTAAAATTGAATTATGACTTTTTAAAATGTTTGTGTTTCTCAAACTTTAAAACTGTATAGTTTTTCTACTATCTCGCCATAAATCACATATAGAAATCCGAGTTCCCAGTATTCATATATCTCTACTCCAAAATGAAAGAATTTTCTCCAGTGAGCATTGTTAATAATATCTGAGAATTAATTAGCTGCGAGGATGAGAAACACGAGGAATTGTGTTAAAAGGCCCAGCATCAAATGCTAAATAGTGCTAGTCTTGAAAAGTATGTTCATGAAAACAAATTAGCCTTTCGTCTTAGTATTTAATCAAATAAGTAGAATTCTAAAGTCATTTTAGTGGCTCTAATTTAGAACAGCTATATTTTAAAGGGTACATTACAAAATTTTGAGGCTTTCTTTGAGAATTATGACTTCTTGAAGAAACACCATCTGCGAATGGCAATTTATTAGCAAAAATTTAGTGAGAAGACCTTCTTTGAATGACTTTTCGCAAGATAATATGACAATCTCTTTGAAAGCCGATTAATTGCGAAAAGACTTATAAGGGGAGAACGTTTTCTTTGAATTATGTTTTAGGACAAAATATAAGTCTTATATTTCAGTCTTTCATGCTGCATCATCTGAATTACTGACTGACTCTAAGTCTTCTTATTTTTAATGGTCTGCCTGTCGTTTCTTTTAAGCCGATTACAGAGGAATTATAGTATTTTCTATACTTATAAATTAACAGTGACTGAAAAAAAAGAAAACTCATTGATTTTGATCATTACGTCTTGTTCTGGAGAAAACTTTATTTTTTCATTTATTTATTGCATTCAGATACTAGAGGGGAATTAGAAAACTTTATGGGAATTTATAATTATTCATCATAAGATTAAATTCCTCGGCACAGACGTATAAAATTCATATTTTTCTGACACTAAGGTTTTCGAAATTCAAAACCTCAAACTGACTTCTGGAAATTAAATTACTACAAATGTATTTACGTTATAAACAGTAACATAAAACGAAACAATTTTTCATTTGTATTTCATCATATGAAGCGTTTCTTTGAAATGCTTATAGAACATTGGCGGCATAGCATTATACATACAAGAAAAGTATTTTTGAGCTATAAATTATGGTTCATATCGGCAGAATTTTATTATTTTTGATTCACATATTCTTCTCATTGATATTTAATTTCTTTATGTGCACATATGAAGATCGTGAAATAATTTTCGGTTGACGGTTACTTTTATAATAACTTTTACGAAGTTACCATGGACAAAGAAAGGGGAAGACAGTGAAACCCACTTCAGCAATATGCTTTAGACTACGGAATGTGATAATATACACGTGATCATTTAAATTTTCAGTACATACTTCAATAATTCAGAAACATATCTAAAGGCATTTATGTGCCTAAAAAAACGATTCTTTTAAATTTTGTTGCCAATTCTTCCCTCCCCAGACAAAATAAGACCAAGTCCATCAAATCATTCACCCTCAAGAAATCCAATGTCATTTAAGTGTCTTCACAGAAGACAGATACTCCAATCTTAGTCCAAACAGGATATGATTTCATAACGCCTCGTCTGTCGCATTCTTGAGAGGAGTAGAAAAACTTTGATGTCATGAACAAATGAAAGTGACCTAGTGTAGTCACTAAACAATTTACAAAGAATGTTTTCTTCGTTTCTACTATCTGGGAAGCTCAATACTCTCCAGGATGTAACATTCATGCAAAGGGGGGATTATCGCCTAGTTGTACCATTTTGTCGCTATTAAAATTGTTGAGAGTTCTTAGAATGTGTAAATAATCCCATGGAAAGATTAGGATCCAGTGTTTTGTATTCAACCAATTTATCAGCCACCTCATTAACAAATAGACAATGTAGGGGGGGGCGAAAATTCACCGAAAGTATATAAAACTGAGGGCAGGTAATTGCTTAAGATTAGTACTAATGCTAATGCTCATTTTATCGCATATTCTTCTAGGTCATAACCATTTCTTTCACAGCAAAGCAATCACATATTTCCCAAATAATCAGCCATAGGATTAATGCCACATGGACTGATTAAAATGCTTTAAGACAGCAGGTGTTGTCTTTTTGTTATTTACCACGTCTTTAAAAACGACAATAGCATATATAGAGCTTACACTGAAGAACTTGTTAACGTTATATTTTACCAAAGTAATTTTATTTTCTTAATCGAAATAAAAATTCATTAAATCAAAATAAAGTTTCTTCATCAAAATAAAAATCGTAAGGTCTTCTCTCCTTTCTTTAAAAGAGATAATTTGATTCATGAGTAGGTGAGATTTCGATTTTCTCTTGTTGTTCCACTTGCATGCATTTCAAGACTTTTCAGGTCAACGAACAATCTACAGTTAGTAAGATAAATGTAAAATATTTTACGATGCCTGTTTGGATTTTCTACAGGTTAGAGCATGATTTGTTTCTACATGAATGATCATCAGCTGCAATTGTAGGAAAAGAATGCAGAGACATGATCTGATTTGTTTGGGAGTTTAAAAGGAGTACAATATGCATGTGAAAGCATGCAAGGTGATTCTCCTATCCATAGGACTCAGTCATTTCATAAATCAAATAAACAGATTTGATTAACCTTCATACCCATTCATAAATTGATATGATAGTTTTTTTCGTAACATATTCTGATGATATGTTTCAAGTATAGTTCTTGTTTCAGATCGACTCATCAATCGATCTCTATCCATCGAATCCGAAGAAGTGTTGCGAATAAATCTTCTGAAGTCTAAGCATCTTCAGGTAGATATGGTTTGGAGTTCAGTAAAGTCATGCAGGGAGTAACTCAGGTTTTTCCCGAGTTCAAATAACTGTCAATTGTCTTAAGATATAATGTTGATCCTCCAAATTACTTATACATAATTATTCCAAAATATCTGGGTATAAATGCAAATACAGGTGGAGGACTCAGCAATAAACCATTTTTGTAATGGAATATTATGATGAAATCGAACAATGAAGTGGTAAAGAGTGCTGTCATAAATCGTCATTCCCTTTGTAGATTTTCAGAAGTATTTATCGAACATGGGGAATGCTGATGCCTTTTATCTGCGGGGTAGCTGATAAAAACAGAGCAGCTGCTCGAAGGATGAGGAAGGATGTACAGGGTTGTTATTATTGGACAAATTTCAAAAGTTAATTAAAAAAACCGTATAATGCAGCAACTTTGCTCTTTTTAAATGAGAGTAGCTCAATTTTTTCCCCAGATAAGTAACGCGCTGTTACGGTGCACTAAACCTGCGCAATCCAACACGAATGTCGAGATTGCAACTGTGTAGCAGAAGGCACGTCTCTGGTTCCACAAAATCAAATCAATTGTAACATTTCAAAGAATTTCACTTAGAGTATCGAAATTGTCGGTCTCCAACTAAGAACTCCATGAAGCGTTGTTATGAGCAATTAAGGAATGAAAGTCTCCCTCACTGATGCACATTTCCTGTTCGCATTAATTTCTCATACCAACTCCTGATGAAGTTCTTACTTGGAGACCGACAATTTTGATACCCTAAGCGAATAATTCTTTGAGATGTTACAATTGATTTGCTTTCGTGGAATCAGAGACGTGTCAGACATGTCTTCTGCTGCACGGTAACCATTTTGATACTCGCGTTGGATTGCTCAGAATTAGAGCGCTGCAACGGCGCGGTACCTATTTGAGAAAATCTTTTTGTGCTACTCTCTCATTTAAAGAAATAAACGAAGTTCCTACATTATAAGGGGTTTTTTTTATTAATTTTTGAAATGAGTCCAATAATTTATGACCACACTGTATTATGGGCAGGCATTTGTCGAATAACCAAGCATTCCTACGAATTCATCAGGATCTGTACAAAATTGAAGTTATTTTCTCTTGTAAACATGATGTTTTGAGGAGAAAAATACGCAGGATTCATTCAGTCGTAGAATCTATATTATGCGTATTCATTCATAATTCTGACACAAGCTTGACTTGATGGTCCTGGCTTCTAATTATTTTTCCCTGATTTTTTTTCTGTTTTAAATCTGACAAATGCTTAAAAATGAATAACTTTAAAATTCTATTTTATTTAGTGTCTTTAAATTTAAATTTACTCACAAATAAATAAATTTTGAATTTTAGTTAAGTTTCATTGCTATTCATGGCTTTATAATAAGTTATTCCCTAAAATTCTGAAACTTTTATACTGTTTGATGTTAAAAGGGGACTACTACAAAATTTAAATTTGAATTTTTGCAAAAATAAAAAATTGTAATTTATTTTGGTTTTTGTCGTTAGGTTCATTTTCTACTGTGAAACACATTAGAGATATCTTAGACCGTAATTTCGATGTTGTTTACAGCCCATTCGCCATTTTCTCCTCTTGTAAAATTTTAAAAATGTCAGAAGTCCCCTTTTAAAATCAATCGATTCACATTTGCTAATGAATGGTTTAAAATTTAACGAGAATCGCACATCTGACACTATGTTAAAGAGCTTGCATTAACTGCAATTGATATTCTCTAAATCTAGATTACTTCAAACTAATCTCCAGATTTCTGATTTATTCATTCTGATGATCATCCATTGATGTCTGATTGGATTTTCCCTGGGATCAATCACGACTGCTCGATTAGCTAGTATTATAATTTGATTGGGGATCATTTTGGAGATGCAAATACCTTTAATCATTATAAATTGCTTCATGAGTCTCAGACGGATAGATATCAATGAAACAAGCCATTTGAATGATGGTTACCTTTTCAGAGCATTAATTTTATACTATATTAAGAATACCATCTTATTAAATTTCTTATTTTTATAAACATAAATTATGGGAATTTAGAAAACATTTCTTAAAAGTTTGCGACATTACTTAACTTAAAGTTGATAATTTACTAATGAGATGCAAATACTCTTAGCATTTCCTCCTTTAGGGTATCATTTTGAAAAATAGCAAAATTTCTTATTGACATGGTTAAATTCTCCTTTAGGGAGGGCAATCCTACTTTTGTTAGTTCTGTCCTCCCTCGAAAAGTGTATAATAAATTATGCTGCAAATGTTTTTTTATATGCATTTATCACATTATAGTGTACTCTGTATTATTATTGCAATGAATAAAATCTTTTTTTAATTTACGATATATTTTTATCCTTAATTTATTTGTGTCCGCCTTTTCATTTGAATAAGTTCATCTTATTATCGATATAATGGGAATATTCATTTGTGTTTCATGCTAGTTAAAAACCAAAAAAAAAAGAAGAACCATTTTTGCCATTCTTAACAACAATGCATGTAGTATATTTCCATATAAATACCTAGATAGTCATCTTAAATGGAAACAGAATGTAACGACTAGCTAGTTCATGATCTAGCTCGAACCCAAAATTCTATATTTCATTCCTACTCTGCCCAGAATATTTGATTCATCGTAATGATAAACTTCAAGGTAAAATTAATTCCATTTGATAAATAGAAAAAAGTGCGTAAGTACAATCAAGAAAAATATGAATATTTCTATTATAATATAATTTGCATTAGAAAACTGAAAGACGACAGAAATGCGGCATGCATTCTACAGTTCTCCATACAATGCAAAATTCTGAATAATTTTATTAAAAAAGATGGGCTTTTAAATAAATGTTAAAAGTTGTAAGCCAGCTTGACCTTAACAAATGTCAGTTAAGGCCTATTCGCCTACGGACGAGTTTTCTGTTTATTTGCGATAATGTAGAACTTCCGCTATACCCATTAGGGTGGGTCGAAAAAAAAATTTTTTTCGGAACGCTTTAAGTGTGGAAGAGTTTCCTATTGTAATAAGAAGATAAACGGCATAAAAAATTAAAATCGGTTAACATATTCCGTTCGCGCATCGTACTTAAAGTTATTGAAAAATTGCAAAATCGCGCCTTTTTTGGAAATTTTTTAATTTAGTTAAAACTTTTAAAATAAACACGCTTTAGTTTTTATGCTTGTTTCTATGGTTTAAATAACCTAAATAAACTAAATTCTGATCAATAATCTAATTTTTTCCGTTCGCGCATCATGTTAGAAAAAACAGAAATATACCAATTTTTCGCAATTTTCACTGCGCAACTCTTCGCTCCTTTTGCTAGAACAAAACGACACAGAACTCACCACGTGGAGGTGGTCGCACGTAGAGTTCGATCCACACCCTACCCAACCAACCGTCCAATTGTTGGGTGCGGTATTTACATTATATTCATAACTATTTACAAAGATTTTCCATAGAGTAGTATTCTTTGTCTTATTGTGTTTTTGACTTTTTCTTTTTTATATCTACTACATATTTAAAGTCTGATTTTTTGGAGAAATTAGGCATAACCGATCTAGACTTCAGTGTTGCTCGGATATAGCCATCTCTAGCATCACGTCCACATACTTTATTCGAAGCCTCTGTCACAAGTTTGATGCACCTCTCCACAGCCTGGGTGTGACAGGGAAACTTTTGTATTTCTCTGGTGGGCGTAGTGTCGGAATTGATGGATGAATTAATATCATCTTCACTTAGATCCCGCAGCATTGGCGGAGGGTACACCACACAAGAATTCCAATTAATAACTTCAATGTAATTGGAAGCTTGAAAGTTTATCTTCGGTGGTACGAAATTTCTAAGTCTTCTCCTTTGGGACGATTTGTTTTGCTTTTAAGATCCTTCTGTAACCGAGCTTCCGCATATGTTTTCTTTCATCGACAAGCATTCCCAACAGAACAGTCTCTGTATGCGCAAAGAACGCATTTCGTTGTATTACTGGATCGATAACTTGAAGTAATTCGTCGGATAAATACCGTGATGTTTGGATTGCTTGAAAGACATGTTTTGGTCCATCAGTAAAATGTTTTCTCTTTTTTACGGCAAACCACACAGGCATGTATGATTTTAAGATGAAGCCAACTGTTTCTTTTAAGTTTCCGGATGGATCTGATGAGCAACCTAAGGATTCGGTTGACCGCAGTTAGCCATCTGGAACGGAACAAAGGACCAGATTCCCGATTTGCCAAGTCTTCTGGACAATGCTCGAAGGTGATTGCATTTGAAATGTCCAACAAATACTGTTGGTCTTTGAACAACAAATTCCTGTCTATATAAGAAATCGAACAATCTATGGGTTCATAATCGACCACAGGGTGTTTTTATAGCAAGTGAGCTACTGCCCGATTGGCCCACTAAAACATTTAGGCCCTGCAGTTTGTTGGAAAATGAAGCACATTAAAATGCAGGAGGCACATGTTCCACTGCAGCGGGCGTCATTCATATTTTTCTATTCGGTGGATGACACCGTTCTTCCATCCAGTGTTGGTTACAGTGCCATCACATCCTACTACTTCTAGTTTTCTCATTCATCATTAGCTAATGTTGTTAGAATAAACATTAAAACATAAAACAATGCACAGTATTGCACAATGCACATCACCGACTCACAGCATACACGTCACACACAGCACCAAAGCGTGTACCACTTGTAACAGACAAAGAAAGACTGAAGTGAAGGCCGTAGTGGGTGGTGGCGACTGGCGAGTACAAGCCCGAGTTGGTGAAGGGTAGGTGTGCGGCAGAGTAGGTAGGGAGGGACCACGCCACGGTTCAATCTTGTTCAAACCAGTTCATTTAATTCAAGTGAGTTCTGGTTCGTTTTATTCTAGCAAAACGAACGAAGAGTTACACAGTGAAAATTGCGAAATATTGGTAAATTTCTGGGTTTTTTTAAGACGTTGCGCTAAAGGAAAAAAAAATAGATTATTGATCAGAATTTAATTTATTTAGGTTATTTAAACCATAAAACAAGCATAAAAAAACTAAAGCATGTTTATTTTAAAAGTTTTAACTAACTTAAAAAAATTTACTAAAAAGGCTCGATTTTTGCGATTTTTCATTACCTTTAAGTACGATACGCGAACGGAAGATGTAAACCGATTTTAATTTTTTATGCCGTTTTTCTTTTTATTACAAGAGGCAACTTTTCCGCACTAAAGCGTTCCGGAAAAAAAATATTTATTTTTTTCGACCCACCGAAATACCCACCGACTTCCGGTGTTAATGCTATACAAATAGAAATCTTCAAAATTTCAATACTACGTTTGAAGATGTTAATTAATGATTAAATAAAGTTTTCTAATGTTATGGCTTAAGGATAATTTGGAAATATTAAATTTCATGTTCCTATTGCTGTAGCACACATTCTTTACTTAAAATAAGAGCATAATTTTGTGAAAAGGCTGCCATAATTTTTCGTGATCGCTCTTTTGGCGACTTTTAAGGCTTGTTTGGCGGTTAAAGTTTTAACCAAACGATTTAGTTAATCACAATCGTTCAATTTGGAATTTGGCCGTTTTAAGAGTTTTTTAAACATATTTATATAAAAATGATTACACGAACTCAAAGAAAACAGAATTCAACGCTTTGTGAACTAAAGAAAGAATTGATACGAACTTGGCGCTTGATTCAGTATCAGAATGGAGTTGGCGATTGCTTAAATCGGAGGGTTACCGTAAAATGGCCCTCGAATCCAAAATAAACTAACCAGAAAACTCGACTATACGGACTGTGGACAGAATTCGGTCGGATTGTACTAGATTCACAAACAATAGAACCCGTCTTCGGCTTCGCACTGGTAGCTCCTGAAGCCGCTGTAGAATCAGTCTTATAGATGATATCCTTGTTATTTCATGTTGATGTTATTCTGTTAAATAGCCAAATAAGGCACACGCGCTGTGGAATCGCTTCACAGACTGAAATTGCTATTTTAAATGCATTTAAGGGGACACATTACCCAAAAAATGGCCAAAATATAAATTTTTATTTTATTGGATAATCTTGTTCTTTCTTGTCTTGAATTGTACCAAAATTAGAAATTTGTACCTTTTATATTATAGAAGTTATTTATTTTTTATTTACGATGTACTATAATAAATATGTGCATATGACAACTTTAATTGGCTTTTTCTCAATGTTGGACTTTTCTGCACTTTCATGTTTTCAAAATGCTAAGGCTTTTTTCCTTTTTTAGATAGAGCTTTCAAATTTTTTGTACTTGTTTATCGTTATGCATATGATAAAATTGTGCATGCAATAGTATTCAGGTGCTTAGGTGTTTTTGTATATAAGATATAAATTGAGGTAGTGCTAAATTTCCTCATTTTTCACCGCATGAAACAGTAAAAAATCTATTTTTAATCGAATTTTAGATGCACCTTAAAATACATGCACAATTTTGTGTAATATATTTCACTGAATCTTCAAATAAAATTTGAAGAAAGAATATTCATACTTTAAAAAGTAGTAGGGAATTTAAAAAATAGATTTTTTATTAAAAAATTTAAATTTCAAGTTAACAAGCAGATCAAATGAATTTTTTTCTCTTTAAGATGACTTGATATGATTGTTAAGTTTCAATAGTATAAAAACTTTTCAATAATACTTCAAATAAAAAAATTTATGAAGGTATAATATAGAAAAAAAAGAAAATTCACAAAGACCTGAATGGTTTTAACTCCTTTACTCTTCATTTTTCTTACCTATCGAATTCCATGGTACATTTTATTTCTCGA